>CM046814.1:21209595-21385389 GCA_025617385.1 Murraya koenigii
AAATAAAATAAAATGCATATGTTACACTTTCTATGCAAATCTCAAGTAGGCTCAATCCAACCAAGGAATCAAATGTGGCATCCAAATTCTACAAGAAGTTCTTTCAAAGTGAAGATCACAAAACCATAGAGAAGCTAAACAATATTAGTCTGTGCCAAAGGAGGGGCTAGTACATTATATAAGTCGATTTAGAAACCTAGTGCTGGACTGTTGTAAAACTAATACTGAGAAGGAGCTTCTCCTTCTGTGTCCAAAACAACATGTTGAACAATTAAAGGTCTTTTATTAAGAAGAATTACATCTCAACTTTCAAATAATTATTAGAAAAGGTTGGGAGAACCGCTTTGTCGATGAAGGTGATTTCTACATCGACGTAAAGACTAACGGAGAATTGCTACTAGTCATATAACTGCAGAGAGCAAAGAAAGCAAGCAACAAAACCTCCAACCTTGCCATATACAGAAGAAGCATTTCATGTAATTGTTGACTGTTGGATTAATGATGGTTTACTTAAGCCATATCAACCATATATAAGCCATTGACTGAACGAGAGTTACAAGATTCGAAGCTTTATTATCTACATCAAAATTTCTCCCATCCTACAACAAGCTGCCTTATCATTATTAAGATGGCCTAACAAAATTTAGCTGATAGATCACTGTAGTTGCATGGAGCAAGACATGTTGTGGTTGTAGATCCACTACTACACCACAATAAACGGCAGATATGACGTTTATAACCAATTTTACCTCAGGAAGTAACGATCAATCCTAAGATGTGATGCTTGAGGATATAACCCGCAAATAGGAAGAAGATCTTTCGTAAAAGCAAATTCAAGTAATATTGCCTAACAATGAGCGCACCTAACAATGAGCGCTTAATGTCATATTTATTAGAGTTAGGTTTATGAGGAGTGGAAATACCCCTTAATAAATTAATTGAAACTAAAAATGGAATATTAAGTCCATGGTGAGATATTGAGTGTGAATCCTAAAACCCAAATACTTTATTGTATTAATCAATTCCTAATTTATTCCTATCGTTTAAATGTTAATCTTAGGATAAAATAAATTAGTAAATTTCAAAAAAAGCATATTAAATAACAAAGAATAATAATAACTATACATAATTAAAAGTCCACCTACTCGTGGGATCGACACTCATCACCATTAATATATACTTCAATAGATTTGTGTGTTTGTGAGTTCAATAAAATTTACACAACAACATGTTATGTTTGATAAGTCCAACTTTTATTTACAAGAAGATTCATCAAAGGATAAATAAAAGGGTGCAAAACCTAGAAATCAAGAGAAGCAACAAGAAGAAGCAAATGCGGAGCAAAATGAGGTAACTTTTAAGTGCTCCACAAGAAGTGGTTGCATATTTCTTCTTACGCAAAAGATTTAATCTTAGATGATCTTTTAGAGGAAAACTACTAGATCATCATTTAGAAACACTTATGAGCATGCTGCATTTTGATGCTGAAAATGATGAATCTTAGATTATGACAATACAAAAGAGGTTGAATCAATTTGGGAAAAATAATTTGTGGGAATTAGTTCGTAAACTAGAATACCAATCCGTCATAGGCACTAAATGGGTATTTAGGAATAAAATGGATGAATCTGGTGTGGTTGTAAGGAATAAAGTTAGATTAGTGACTTAAGATTACAACCAAGAAGAGAGAATTGATTTTAATGAGAAATTTGTACCTATAGCTAGATTATAGTCCATTAGCATATTATTAGTATTTATATGTCATAAAGATTTCATTTTGTATCAAATAAATATCAAGAATATATTTTAAATGGTTGTATTATGGAGGAATTTATGTGAAATAACCTCCTAATTTTGGAAATGATTTATTTTTAGATAACGTCTGTAAGTTATCAAAATCTTTGTATGGTTTAAAGCAAGCACCTAAAACATGGTATGATAGGCTTAAAAATTTTCTTGTTGGATTACAATTTTTCAATGGAAAAAGCTGATATTACTATCTTTATTAAACATAGGAATAAAGACATGCTTATAGTTTAAATTTATATTGATGATATTATATTTTGATTTACTAATGAGTCGTTAGTGCAGTGGTGTTTTATATTGTATGAGTAATAAGTTTGAAATGAGTATGATGAGATAATTGAAGTACTTCATTGGACTTTAAATCATATAAAATGATAAGAGGATTTTCATAAATCAAACCAAGTATATGAAAGACTTACCCAAGTTAATTAGCTATGGAAATGGAATAACAAAAAGTACTCCAATGAACACTGATATTGAGCTTGACAAAAATAAAGAAGGTAAAAAGGTTGATATTAAAATATATTGAGGTATAGTTAGATTCTTATTTTGTTTGACTACTAGTGGGCCTGATTTTATGTTTAATGTGTGCTTGAATGCTAGATTTCAATCATGTCCTAAAGAATCTCATTTACTTGTGTTAAACAAATTTTTTGTTATTTTAGTGGCACCATTGACATTGGCCTTTGGTATCTTAAGGAAAATTATATAGATTTAGCTTGTTATTCGAATGCCGATTTTTAGGTTATAAGGTTGACATGGAAAGCACTAGTGGAATATGTCATTTTTTAGTTAATTTTTTAGTCTCTTGGTTTAGTAAGAAATAAAATTCGGTTGCACTTTCTACTATTAAGGCAAAATATATTGTAGCCATAAGTTGTCATGCTCAAGCACTGTAGATGAAACAAATAATTAGAGACTATGACATTAAATAGAATCAAATTCTTATTAAATATGACAAAACAAGTGTTATCAATCTGTCAAAGAATCTCATTCATTATTCTAGGACTAAGTATATAGAGAATAGACATCACTTATTAAGAGATCATGTTATAAAAAGGGATGTTGTGATTGAATTTGTTTTGACTAAAAATCAACTTACAGATATCTTCACAAAACCACTTAGTGAATAGTAGTTTACAAGAATTAGGCATGAACTTGGAATGATCAATGTTGCATCTTAAGTTGTTATTCTTCTTTGTTTAATGCCATTGAATAATATGTTTGCTTATATATGCATTCATGATTATATTTTAAGTGGCCTTTTAAATATTTTGGGTTCATGACATGACCTTGAAGTAACTCATATTTTGGCAAAAAATTAAAATAAATATGTGAAATCATTTCTTAGGGAAAATGAATAGACATTTATTTAATAAATGGATAGCCATTTTTAGACAAAAATCAGGTGTACCTTCTGGATAATAACAATTTGCTAATAATTGGTATGCATTCTGCCCAGTATTGCCTTCCCGTTAACAAGTAAACGACTCACAGATATCATGCTAAAACTCATTTAGGCTTCTAGACACTAAAAGAAATGAAGTTCTTTTTATAATTTGATCCTCTAAATAGAAAATCGTTTCCACAGAAATGAAATTCACACAATTGAGAATTTGACATTTTGATTGGCTGTAATATAAGATGGTTTCAATGAAATAGTTTTAATTAACAAATACAAAATGGCTCATCAATAGCTAGTAAACGGCTCACCACTTTCTTGTTTTAGTAGAATATTGACCTTCTTCTTCCCAGTTATTCTAAGTTGGTCCTGAACCATTTTCTCCATTAAAGATTGCAACTTCTCTCTATCTCTTTAAAAATCAATATTTTGCTTTATTTTTTTTCTTTGATTTTTAGTTTCTCAACGTATACTAATCACCCTAAACACTTGTCTTTCATAATGAAAACTTATTTTCAAGCCCAAAACGTAAAAATCCTAAATTGAAAACCTAAAGTTTACTGCGGGTTCTTCATTAACTTTGGCTCCAATTTCTTCCATTTGTGGTCAAATTGAATCCATACAAACTTTCTTTTACTGGTAAACTTCATTTTAACAAATTCTTTTTCTCTCAAATACACCAAAATTTAAAAATATTAAATTTACCCAAAATGGCTAGTAGTCAACCAACAAGAACGGGTAAACAAGTTAAGCAAACTACTCAAAAGGGACTTAACTCATCAAAGGCAGTATCTCATGACTTCACTCAATTACATTTTCCATATGCTCATATGGCTTAGAGATTCGACAAGAATTTATAGGCAAAACTATAAATCCATTATACTACATTGTTATTGATGATTGTTTCAATATTATTATATGTGGGGAAGTATAAGTGATTTCTTAAGACCTTGGGAGGATGCTTTATGTTTTAAGCAACGAGTTTATGAGAACTTAGTTTTAGTGGTCTACTATAATATAGAAATTTTCAATATTAGAAAGGATATAGTATCAACACATGTGGGTAGTATAAATATTGAGTTTGATGATGCTGAGCTATGTGACATAATTGGAACCTCTTCTGAGGGGTTAGATATCTATATGGCTAGGAAAGAACTAGATTTTGATTATTTTATTTATGTTGACATCATTAGAAATCTCTACAGACGTCATAATCTTCCTGACGATATCTACTTGTTGTCTTTTAATCTTAGCTTTTAGCATTCTAGGTCTGCGTCCTTTATAGTATCTTTCAGCATATGGTTACATCTCGATAGAGGCATAGTGGTGAGGTAACTAGACTTGATATAGGATTACTTGATTCCTTTATCTAGAGAAGGTTGATTAACTTAGGATACACTATTATTCACTATATGTTGAGCACACCTAGTATTACCAATCGGTCTCTTCTATACAATAGCATTATCACCTAGATTTTGAGGTATTTTGATATCCCCATTTCTAAGCCTATTCATAATAAGATAATGAAATTAGGCAGGGAGATTATATCACCCATAAGCTTCCATAGAAAGTATAGATAGTGGATTAAGACTTCATCTTCAAGGAATGAGGATACATTAATGGCTATTGAGGATGATGGTTTCTTTAATGATGTGTATCTTGTTGATTAGTAGATTTTAGACCAGGAGCTAGACTGCTTTCAGCTAGGAGAGTTGGAGAATGACGGGAATGAGATGACGCATGATGAGCTTGAGGGTCATGATGATGATGCACTTATTCTTGAGTAGCCTCTAGTTTTTAAGAATTTGGTACAATAGCTTCTGGGTAAGGCAAAAGCAATTTCAAACAACAATAACGGCAGTAGCTTAGTTTGAGATGTTTCAGATCTAGTAGCGTAAGATTTTAGATGGACAACAACATATTCTTTCTATAATTGATGTTCCTCTATCCAAGTCGTCATCACAGCCACCTCCATAAATTTTTTGCCCTTATGTATTTTGCACATATATTTTTACATACATTTTCTATATTCATGACTCATTTATGTTAGGTTTCACTCTTTTGCTACTATGATGATGGTATGGATTGCTTGATTATTTATAGTTTTGCTTTGATGATTTTGAGTCGTAGTTGTTAGTTTGATTTGGTTATTGGATTGATCTTATTGCATAATGGATTAATTATATTGGATATTGGATATAGAGATTGTATAGTTGAATTGATAAAGTTGGGTTGATTTGAATTTGGGTGAAGTTGAAAATGGATATGATTATTTGGAAGTGTTATTTTACAGGTTTTGAAATTAAGAATTTCCTTGACGTTATGAGGAAATTATGCTAAAAGTTTTACTAAATTTTCTATACTCATCTCTATATTCCATTCTTTTCTTTTTTATGATGAAGCTGGAGATATGTATAAGAAAATGTGTTTAAAGTATGTTTTCAAATTTTCAAGCTAAATGGCCTTTAAAATAATTTTTTTAAGCAATGATTTATTTAGGGCGAGTGCAATTTTTTTTCCAAAATATTTTTTTAAAGTTTATCATCATAAAAAAAGGAGAGATCCATGATAATGACTTTGATAGCAACAAACATGTTTTAGATTGATTTGTTTTAATTAAGTTTTAAATTTGATCAGAACTCTCAAGCCAAAAATGTTTTAAATTAGAGAAAAAATTTCTAGATGAAAATGGTTTCATGTTAACTGTAAAAATGGCTAATTGTTAACTTGAAGCAAGATTGCAACCTCTCTGGATACTATTAGCTAACCAGTAATGAAAAAAAGGGCTAATCGTGTCGAGCAGAATTAAAGTCAAGTTTTTGGAAGCAATCGGTTAACTGTTAGTTGGATAAAGGTGAACCGTTAACTCTTGCAAATAAAGCTTACTCACTAGAAACAATTGGTGATACGATTACATGTAAATAGTACGCTGACTATTTTATAAAAGCTTATTAGAAGCTAACGGCAAGCCGACAAATTGAAAATGGCTAAACAACTATTTGAACTATGACCCAATGGTAACTTACTCAAGTCAAAATAGTGATCTGACAACCAGCTAATCGATAAGGCCCAAAAAGTTAATAACAGCTAGTTTTCAGCTTCATTTATAAAAAAACTGAATTAAATTCAATTAGTATTGATCTATACAGTTATCATTAAGCTAGCTACTAGGTATACAATCTTCGATTGAGCTCTAAACCTGTTATTACTTAATTAAATTACACTTTGGTCATTCATTTTGTAATCGAATACATTGTGTGAGGGAAATTACATTGTAATCCGTATTGTAAAATTAAATTTGAGTGATTGTAAATGTTGGGAAATATTTAGATTAAGAGATTATGGATAATCTTTTGTTGTAAAGACTGATTGACACTATGGAAGTCAATTATAAGCGTTATTAACCTAAATATTTCAGTATGGTGAGCTTAGAGGTATTAACGTAAGCATGATTGGTCAAACTACGTAAAAGTTTAGTATTTGCTTTTTTCTATACCTAAACTCTTTATTTTATTACACATTAATTTTTTATTTTAAAATTATTTGATTAGTTAATTTTGCATTAATTTCATGTAAGCAAATTTTTAGAAACCCAATTCGCCCACTCTTAGGTTGCTTAGTTAGTATTTTAATATTTTAAAGTACTTAGTTTAACTTGAGAAATAAAATAAAATCATTGAAAATAATAAAAATTTAAAGTAAAAATAGCCTATCGCACATAAATTTTCCTCGTTGCACATAATCACGATGATGTGCAATAGCCACGTCAAATGTGTCAGGTGCTTTCTAGAAGTCATAACTTAGGTTACAACTACCCGTTTTGCGCATATAATATGCTATTTTAAAGCTTACGATGAGATGAATCAAACCATATTAGTAAGATAGACATTTGTAGCATTAAAAGATATTCACATTGAAATAGGCTTTCATGCAACAAATAGTTTTGATGTGACTATCGTTTAATGCTACAAGACATATTTTATATCGTTTTTGCACATATTTTGATTATGTATGACAAATAGTTTTTACTTTAAATTTTATTGTCTTCAATGATAGTTTTTTGTTTCTCACCTTAAATTAAGTACTTTAAAAAATCACAATGTCTTATGAATGGAAAATAAAATCATCTAAAACAAAACCTAAATCTATTTCAGACCTAAATGGTAAATTTAATACATTAAAATTTTGGATTTTATGAAAACATACACGTTTTTAATAAGCACTTCAATTGATGATTATATCTTTATTTATGCAATACTTGTTTGCTAGAATTTAGTGATTTGTTGAGAGTGATAAGATTTAATAATTTAATAGTGAAATAACAGTGAGCACGCTCAGTGATTTCGTGCAATAGGCATCTGTTGCACAAAATAATAGCGAACAAGGATTTCCTGCAAATGGCGCCTATCACCCGTGCAATAGGCTCTCGTTGCACTAAATCAAAGCACCACCTGTCACACTAAAATCACTTACCTTGTTTTGCCAAACACAAATTCGCACCAAACCACAATCAACAAACACCTCATGTGTCATTTATGTCAAAATTTTAATCTCATTAAATAATTTTCAAAATTCATAGAAAATCGACTCTAATACTCATTTATCATGATATATACACTCAACTACATTCAAATGATGGTCAAATCTTAAACAAACAAAAAAAAAATCTTGCTTTGGGAGATGAAACCATTGAAGATAAAGCTTTCGTCAAACGTGTGTCCAATTGCCATGTAAGTGCTGAAATTACAATAGCCATCAAACACTCATCCAACTACCATAGATTGTTGCTAGAAAAGTTGAGACCGTGCCGCTGAATTTAAGAGAGATGAGAAGATTCAGTTGTTAGGAATTTGGAATGACAAGTTATTATCCAAAAATGATGAAGTTAGCTACATAAGGTAGAAAAAAATTTAATTGGCTACAAATTTTTTTTTTTATTTGACATGTTTTTCCAACAATTTGTTGATCTCTCTGTTGCATTTATTAATTATTGAGCGTCTTCCTTTCTTTGGTTCTGCAGCTGAAATCCATAATTGAGTCAAGCACTTCAGATGAAGAAGTAGAGTTATTAGAAGAGAGGCTTGGAAAACTTTCTCGTGGTATTGCTGTTATTAAGGTTTGATTCTTTGGAATTGTACATCTGCTTATGCAATTCTGGCTTCTTAACTGTAACGATTCCCAGAGTATAATTGTAAACATATTTTGACCAGTTTAATTTGATGTAAAGGTTGGTGGATCTAGCAAGGACAAAATGAGTATTAGACTCAATAATGCATGCCCTAGATGCTGTGAAGCTTGCGCTGGAAGATGGAATTGTTCCTGGTTTAGCCTTTTATTTTAAAATTTCACTTGGTCATATTATGACATCAACCTCTGGTTAAAGTTGCACACTGAAAATGTGTTGTACAGGTGGTGGGGTCACATTTCTACATGCGTCAAAAGAGTTGGACAAATTAGAAATTGCAAACTCTGGACAGAAGATCGGTGTTAAGCTTATGCAGCATGCTCTTCGGGTATGCTTGGGATAAAGATATTGCTTAGTACAACATATCCATGTGTTTGGTGGCCTTTTTAGGTTGCATATGCATTGAAATTTTATTAATTAGTCTCGTTGAAAAGGTGGGTATGAGGTTGTATTGTGCTTTACAAGTAATATAAATTATTAGGTGAGGAATTCGGTACTTTAGTAAATTGTAGGATCTCTGACTAGAAAAGTACTTTTACAAGTAATATGTTATTTTAATAATATATTATTGTACTATTAGAATTATATCACTTATTAGTTGAATTTTTAGTTATTTTGCTGCTGGGGACAATTGTTTTAATATTTTCAAGCTTTATTTTTATATTTGTTTTATGTTAAACTAATCAAAATATTTAAAAATAATTATTATTCATTAAAAAATGCAATGCAATAGGATGCCCAATAGAGAGTATTTATAATTAATACCCTCTCCCTCTACCCAATTCTATACTTAAAGAAAATTGCCCCACATTAATAAGATGCACCAACCACAATTTTATAATATACAATTTTTTTTTTGAGAGATTGTAAAATACAATATTATCGCACCTAATACAATGAACCAAATGCATCCTTATGGTTTTTTTCCTTTCAATGAACTTTTAATTGTTTGTTTCTTCAGATCTACCTAGACATCAAAACTGTTTGAATTTCTTACTATTTGGGTAATGTCGGGCAGGCCTTCTCGAGGTCCTTCCAGTTCTAATAAAATAACCCGAGGTCACTTCAGCTCGAGCAGCGGTTCTGACCACTGGCACGAAGACGGTCTCACTAGACGTCAAAGCTAGTCAAGGTCAAGGAATTCAGAGCCGTCCGAGCTCCGAGCTCTCTTGCCTGCTCGAGGTCATCAGGCCTGGTCAAGGTCGAGGAATCCAGAGGCTGATCGAGTCCCGAGCTCTACTTTCTGCTAACTATAGTCGAGTCCTCGAGCACAACTGGGCTACATAAATTATCGACCAAACGGAACACGGGACCCAGCTCAGGATGGTCTGACCCGTTTCCTCAGAATCTCGAACACCTTTTGATGTCAGATTAGGGCCCACATAGTATGGTGGCGGTACTGTTGCCGATGGTCGGCAAATGCCCCCACGGTGTCATCATTTCTTGCGCGCACGCCCGACAGGATGATCTGGCCATGTGAGCCATGTTAACCAGACAGCCACGCATCCCCATAGAATATCACGCTAATCTTGGCTGTCAGTGGGACCCAGACACCACCAACGTGGGAATGGACAGCCTGGAGATGGAAAGAGCGGGAAAGATGGGGGATAAAGGGAAACAGATGAGTAAGTTGTGAGGGTTGGCAAAATTTAATCCAGGTTCTCTTTCTTCATCTGGTTCTCTGTTCAGATTTTCACCGGAATACTCTTTATTTAGAAAAAGAAGACAAAAACATCTTTCTCATCCTTCCGGTCTCTCTAACTAAGAGGGATACAAAAAGAACAATCCGATTACTAACCTGGGCGTCGGAGGGTTTTCGCCGGAACAACACCCGGCGACCCCTGACCTCGTTTTCTGTGAGTACAGGTCCGGGATACTCCCATTTCATCGAAGACAGAGAAGTCATAAATTGGAAGGCAATCCTGCTCGAGCTCGAGCTAGCCGCGAGCAGAAGGTTCTTAGCACTGTTCGAAGATACACAGGAAAAAAACATCAACACTTACCATACTTTCTGTGTGTGTAGTAGGTTGTATATATTGTACTGCTTTGAAATCTTCTTGCGTTTAATTTTTGTTTTATTGAAAACTAAAAATTACAATAATACTTTTAACGGAATTGTTTAATAGAAATGGTGCTTGTATTCTTATTTTGTGTTCTTGCTAAATATTTGAGGCTACAATTGCTGATGCCTGTGTACACAATTGCCTCTTCTGCAGGATTTGATGGTTCCGTTGTTGTTGAAAAGTCACTGGAACAGGACAATATAGATCTTGGATACGATCAAACTAGAGGTTAGTTTCTCTTATACAGAAAAAAGAAAAGAAAAGGAAATTTAAATGATTTTTTAATATTCTAGTTTCAATAAGAATGCTTTCCTTTTTGTTTATACCAGGTGAATATATAAATATGATTAAGTTAGGGATTGTTGATCCATTGAAACTCGTAATCCGTGAGTTAGAATGTTTCTGCATGAGGTAATTGGTTTAGCCAGGTGTGCGGGCTCGTTTCAATTTTTAAAGGTTAATTGACACTTTCAAAGTTAATTGTAAAAATCTTGAGTCCTTAAATAGGAAGGCTTGGATAATGGAATCTTGAAGCTTAGGTAACTTGGAGGCGTGGAAGTAGAGGGATTTTTTTGAACTACATAAAAACATCATATTTTATTTCTTCCCCTTTATCTCTTTAAATTTCTTGTATTAAAGTTCTTAAAGCATCAATTTGGTTATTTTTGTAATTTTATTTGTCTATTTTTTAATTACCCAATCAACCCTGCTTGGGTTACTTGGCTGGAATTTCATAGTGGAAGGAAAATTTTGGGTGAGCCCCTAAAGAAAAATTTCAAACGAGCCCAATGAATAACAAAAAAAAAAAAATTGGCAAATGAGATGAAATGGATCTTATCGAAGGACATAAGGTCGGTCCTCATGGAGGACTAATCGCATTTAGAAGATCCTCATATGTTATACTATCTCGTGCAAAAGTCTTAGTATCCTTCACCTTGTTCTTCATTAAATGAGACTAAGGGAATGACACATAAAGGAACATGGCTCATAACTTTTAAAAATTTGCTCTTTTAAAATGGACCAATTAACATTGAAGACATACTACCAGCAAAGACTGTCGCCAAAGGACAACTATCGAACCCAAGCAACTTAAAAGGCCTCAATTAGAAAGGCAAAATTACTCCTAAAACTCTACCTGATGAGAGAAATCACCAATAGCGATTTGCCACGTGTTCAAAAAAGCTCGTAAATGCCCTCAGGGGCACTCCACCTTAAAAGATCATGATGGTCTCATAAAGGAGGTAACTTTACTTATTTACAAAAAACACTGGAAAATCTCATATTCTAGGGTTGAAAACCAACCATCTCCTTCAACCTCCCACTAACTGAATTGCCTCTAATGGGTGTTTTTCTTTTATTTCAAGTTTATCTGAGTCGTCATTGTCCGCAAACAATTGTTTCTGGACAACTCGATCTCTAATATTGCTAGAAACCATCTCTAGAAGGGAAGCTCTTATTGTGTTTTGGGTTGAACCAAATTACAATATAACAATTACTATGACGAATAATTATTATTATAACAAATAACAACAACAACAACAACAAAAATAATAAACTAAGGGTATTTTATTTCGATTCTAACTCTTATTCTTCCAATTCTAACTAGTTCCAAATTACTCATTAGTAAATGCATATTAAAGCATTTTCCACATGTCACAGTAAAGAAATGACCCTCCAGAACTAAGTGTCACACCAAATACCTAGATCCTTTTTCCATATATGATCTTCATATGTAACATAAAAGAAATGGAAAAATTAGGTGTGGGCATGGGTCTGCGTAGGTCAAACTTGCACTCAATTCATCAAACTCATAAATAATACAGGTTGGAAAAATCCAACCCAATTTAAACCATATAAAATTCAGCTAGACCCAAGCTAATTCAACCCAACCCAGGCCTTGTTATTCGAATTAGGCCTTTCTTATGGAAAACTCATTTTTACCATTTTAAGTAATTTCAAAATAGAAAAGAGTAATGATAGAGTTTGAAATTCTTGTACGTACTTATTTTGTATAAATTGATGTGTCCTAAATTCATTGATTAAATGAAAAATCAAAATAATAAAAATAAATCATATGGACCAGAGTTTTTTATTCCAACCAATTGAATTATACAACATTAGTTGCACAAAAAAAGTTTGTACTATAGTTTATAACACAATCTTTTACTCAATTAAGTAATAACAAGTTTAGAGCTCAATCGAAGATTGTATACTCAATAGCTATCTTAATGACAATTGTATAGATCAATATTAATTGAATTTAATTGAAGCTTAAAACTAGTTGTTATTAACTTTTTGGGCCTTATCAATTAGCTGGTTGTCGGATCACTATTTTGACTTGAGTAAGTTACCATTGGGTCATAATTCAAATAGTTGGTTAGCCATTTTCAAGTTGTCGGCTCGCCGTTAGCTTCCAATAAGCTTTAATAAAATATTCGACTTACTATTTACATGTAATCGTATCACCAATTGTTTCTAGTGAGTAAGCTTTATTTGCAAGGGTTAACGGTTCACCTTTATCCAACTAACGGTTAGCCGATTGCTTCCAAAAACTTAACTTTATTATATTAAAACATGAAATTGATGAGCCTTTTACTGGCTGTTGATGAACCATTTGCTATTTGTTGATTAAGACTCTTTCACTGAAACCATCTTATATTACAACCAATTAAAATGTCAAATTCTTAATTGTGTGAATTTCATTTCTGGAAACGATTTTCTATTTAGAGGATCAAATTATAAAAAGAACTTCATTTCTTTTAGTGTCTAGAAGCCTAAATGAGTTTTAGCATGATATCTGTGAGTCGTTTACTTGTTAACGGGAAGGCAATACTGGGCAGAATGCATACCAATTATTAGCAAATTGTTATTATCCAGAAGGTACACCTGATTTTTGTCTAAAAATGGCTATCCATTTATTAAATAAATGTCTATTCATTTTCCCTAAGAAATGATTTCACATATTTATTTTAATTTTTTGCCAAAATATGAGTTACTTCAAGGTCATGTCATGAACCCAAAATATTTAAAAGGCCACTTAAAATATAATCATGAATGCATATATAAGCAAACATATCATTCAATGGCATTACACAAAGAAAAATAACAACTTAAAATGCAACATTGATCATTCCAGGTTCATGCCTAATTCTTGTAAACTACTATTCATTAAGTGGTTTTGTGAAGATATCGATAAGTTAATTTTTAGTCAAAACAAATTCAATCACAACATTCCTTTTTTTTAGTATGATATCTTAAGAAGTGATGTCTAATCTCTATATACTTAGTCCTAGAATAATGAATGAGAATCTTTGACAGATTGATAACACTTGTGTTGTCATTTTTAATAAGAATATGATTCAGTTTAATGTCATATTCTCTAATTATTTGTTTCATGTACAGTGCTTGAGCATAACAACTTATGCTGCAATATATTTTGCCTTAATGGTAGAAAGTTCAACCGAATTTTATTTCTTACTAAACCAAGAGACTAAAAAATTACCTTTAAAATGACATATTCTACTAGTGCTTTCCACGTCAACCTTATAACCTGTAAAATCGGCATTCGAATAACATGCTAAATCTATATAATTTCCCTTAAGTTACCAAAGGCCAAGGTCAATGGTGCTACTAAAATAACAAAAAATTTGTTTAACACAAGTAAATTAGATTCTTTAGGACATGATTGAAATCGAGCATTCAAGCACACATTAAACATAAAATCAAGCCCACTAGTAGTCAAACAAAATAAAAATCTAGCTATACATCAATATATTTTAATATCAACCCAGTGTTCATTAGAGTACTTTTTGTTATTCCATTTTCATAGCTCATTCACTTGAGTAAGTCTTTCATATACTTGGTTTGATTTATGAAAATTCTCTCATTATTTTATATGATTTAAAGTCCAATGAAGTACTTCAATTCTCTCATCATACTTATTTCAAACTTATTACTCATACAATATGAAAACACCTTGTACAACAACTCATTAGTAAATCAAATTATAATATCGTCAACATAAATTTGAACTATAAGCATGTCTTTATTCCTATGTTTAATGAAGATAGTAGTATCAGCTTTTTCTATTGAAAACTTGTAATCCAACAAGAAAATTTTTAAGCCTATCATACCATGTTTTAGGTGCTTGTTTTAAACCATACAAAGATTTTGATAACTTATAGACGTTATCTAAAAATTAATCATTTTCAAAATTAGGAGGTTATTTCATATAAATTCCTCCATAATATAACCATTTAAAAATATATTCTTGATATTTATTTGATACAAAATGAAATCTTTATGACATATAAATACTAATAACATACTAATGGACTCTAATCTAGCTACAGGTACAAATTTCTCATTAAAATCAATTCTTTCTTCTTGGTTGTAATCTTAAGTCACTAATCTAACTTTATTCCTTGCAACCACACTAGATTCATCCATTTTATTCCTAAATACCCATTTATTTCCTATGATGGATTGGTATTCTGGTTTAGGAACTAATTCCCACACATTATTTTGTTCAAATTGATTCAGCCTCTTTTGTATTGTCATAATCCAAGATTTATCATCTTCAGCATCTAAAAAGGATTTTGGTTCAATTTGAGAAATAAATGTAGCATGCTCATAAGTGTTTCTAAATGATGATCTAGTAGTTTTTCCTCTAAAAGGTCACTTAAGTTAAATCTTTCGGGTAAGAAGAAATATGCAATCACTTCTTGTGGAGCACTTAAAAAGGACCTTCATTTTGCTCCGAATTTGTTTCTTCTTGTTGCTTCTCTTGATTTCTAGGTGCAGTATCCTTTTATTTATCCCTTGATGAATCTTCTTGTAATTTTCCATCTATATCATCATCAACAACTATTTTCTCTGCAAATAAGGGTTGGACTTATCAAACATAACATGCTGTTGTGTAAATTTTATTGAACTCACAGACACACAAATCTATTGAAGTATAGATTAATGGTGATGAGTGTCGATTCCACAAGGAGGTGGACTTTTAATATGTAGAGTTATTATTATTCTTTGTTATTTAATGTGCTTGTTGTGAAATTTCCTAATTTATTTTATATTAAGATTAAAATTAAAATGGTAGGAATAAATTAAGAATTGATCAATGCAATAAAGTTTTTGAGTTTTAGGATACATACTCAATATTTCACCATAGGCTTAATATTTCATTTTTAGTTCCAATTAATTTATGAGAGGGTATTTCCACTCCTCATAAATCTAACTCTAATAAATATAACATTAAGCGCTCATTGTTAGGCAATATTACTTGAATTTTCTTTTTTGAAAGATCTTTTTCCTATTCGCGGGTTATATCCTCAAGCATTACATCTTAGGATTGATCGTTACTTCCTAAGGCAAAATTGGTTATGAACGTCATATCTGCCCTTTATTGTGGTTGTAGATAGTGGATCTACAACCACAACAATGATCTATCAGCTAAATTTTCTTAGGCCATCTTAATAATGATAAGGCAGCTTGTTGTAAGATGGGAGAAATTTTGATGTAGATAATAAAGCTTCGAATCTTATAACTCTTGTTCAGTCAATGGCTTATATCTAGTTGATATGGCATAAGTAAACCATCATTAATCCAACAGTTAACAATTACATGGAATGCTTCATCTGTATATGGCAAGGTTGGAGGTTTTGTTGCTTGCTTTCTTTGCCCTCTGCAGTTATATGACTAGTAGCAATTCTCCGCTAGTCTTTCTGTTGATGTAGAAATCACCTTAACTAACAAAGCAGTTCTCCCAACCTTTTCTAATAATTATTTGAAAGTTGAGATGTAATTCTTAATAAAATACCTGTTGATGCAGATTTTCCCGCGTGCCTCAACAGTGCTTCGAACCTTCAAACAGTGCCTCCAAACATGCTCGAGCAGGATCGATCGAACCTTCCGCTCATGGATTCAAACAATGGTCTCGATCCTTCCGCTCGCAGAAGCTCGACCTCGAGCGTGGTTACCCCTTCGTCCTATTCCACTGCCTTCTTCGTAATCCGGAGATCTCCTGCGACTTGTACTCCACAGTAGAATCGAGTTTGTCTTTTGGTATCTCCTTAGTGAGGAGACCGGAAAGATGAAATGGGTATTATTTCGCCCCCTTTTTGGATAAGTATGGTGTTTCCAGAAAATCAAATGAGAGAGATTAGAAAAGGGAGAACCTGTATCAAGTTACGGATCCTTTCTGAATCAGAAATTCCAACCCTTGTAACGTTCCCCTTCGTTTCCTTTTATACTCCATTTTCCCGCTCTTTCCATTTCCAGGCTGTCCACTCCCACGCTAGTGGTATCTGGGTCCCTCTGACAGCCGGGTTTGGTAGAATATTCCCTAGGGATGAGCGGCTGTCTCCTGCTCGGGCCTTTTAATTGACCGGAACGTCTTCTTGAATCTCTACTCCTGCTTGAGCCTGCAATTGACCCAAGCGTCATCTTGTTATACTCTTGCTCGGGCCTGGATTCTGAGAAGGCGGGTCGAGTTGCCCTGGGTCAGGTCTTGCCCAGCTGTGCTCGTGGATCTCTGCGAGCAGGAAAGATGTGCTCGGTTCCTGACCTTGACCAACTTTGACCTGAGGGACGACCTCGAGCAGGCGAAGGAGTGCTTAGCTCTCGACCTTGACCAACTTTGACCCGGGACAACCTCGAGCGGTGGAGGAAGTCGTCGAGCTCTCGACCTTGACCGGCTTTGACCGGAAGAGGCTGCTCGAGCTAGTCTGTCCTCGGGGTGTTTTACTCGAGTTGGAAAGGCTTCGAGGGGCCTGTCTGATATTACCCAAACACCAGTCCCCGGTTCTAGTCTTTTGAGTGAAGCGAGATAAGGCCGAAACTCGATAATGATGGGTCGAACTCGCGACCTTTTACTCTTCCCCACGTTCTTCTTGCTGGAGCCTATAGTTGGCTGTGCTTGGCTCTGTCCCGCTTTGACTTCTGGCCGAGGAGTTCTTCTGGATCTTCTGCTCGGGCCTGCAATTGACCGAGGTGTCTTCTGCCGTCACTCCTGCTCGGGCTTGCAATTGAACGAGGTGTCTTCTGCTGTTACTCCTGCTCGGGCATGCAAATTGACCGAGGCGTCATCTCTCATTACTCCTCGCCGAGCTCGCAATTGACCCAGCGTGGCACGTCACGCCTAATGACTTAGGCTTTGGGGACTTCCGTAGAGGATCTCTTCTGATCTTACGCCGGCCTGCAATTGACCCAGGCTTGCTGATACTCCTGCTCGGGCCTGCAATTGACCCAAGCGTGGCACCGTCCCTCCTAATGACTTAGGCTTTGGGGACTTCCAGCCGAGGAGCTCTTCTTGATCTTCTGCCCGGCCCGCGATTGACCCGAGCTTCGCGATACTCCCGCTCGGGCTCGCATTGACCCAAGTGTGGCACCGTCCCGCCTAATGACTTAGGCTTTGGGGACTTCCGGCCGAGGAGCTCTTCTTGATCTTACGCCGGCCTCGCAATTGACCCGAGCTTGTCGATACTCCCGCTTGGGCTCGCAATTGACCCAAGCGTGGCACCGTCCCGCCTAATGACTTAGGCTTTGGGGACTTCCGTGAGGAGCTCTTCTGATCTTCCGCCCGGCCCGCAATTGACCCAGCTCATCGACACTCCCGCCAGCCTACAATCGACCCAAGCGTGACGCCGTCCCATCGGGACTTCCGCCAAGGAGTTCATCTCGATCTTCCGCCCGGCCTCGCAATTGACCCGAGCTTGCCGACACTCCCGCCAGCCCGCAATTGACCTAACGCCTTCAATCTCTACTCCCGCCGGCCTCGCAATCGACCTAGCTGCGGCACCGTCTCCGCTGGGACTTCCGCCCGTGAGTTCTTCTCGATGTTCTCGCCTGCCTTTTAATTAACCCGAGCTTGCTCGATACTCCCGCCGGGCCTCGCACTGACCTAAGCATGGCACCGTCCCGCCCAAGACATAGGCTTGGGACTTCCGGCCGGGAGCTTTTCTTAACTTCTCCTCGCCGGCCTTTTAATCGACCGAACGTGTTTTAATCTCTACTCCCGCCGAGCCTCGCAATCGACCCAAGCATCTTCCGATGTTACTCTTGCTCGGCCTTTTAATTGACCGAACGCCTTCTTGAATGTCTATTCCCGCCGGCCTCGCAATCGACCAAAGCTGCCTTTGACGTTACTCCCGCCGGCCTCGCAATCGACCCAGCGTGGCACCGTCCCGCTGGACTTCCGCCAAGGAGCTCTTCTTCACTTCTCCCGCCGGCCTTTTAATTGACCGAACGCCTTCTTGAATCTCTACTCCCGCCGGCCTCGCAATCGACCCTAGGCCATCTTGTTATACTCCCGCCGGCCTCAGACTCGACCTGTTGCAGACCGTCCCGCTGGGACTTTCGGCCCGTGAGTTCTTCTCGATCTTCCGCCGAGCCTTTTAATTGACCGAGCTTGCCGATACTCCCGCCTGGCTTGCAATCGACACAAGCATGGCACCGTCCCGCCTAAGACTTAGGCTTGGGACTTCCGCCGAGGAGCTTTTCTTCACTTCTCCTACACGGCCTTTAATTGACCGAAACGCCTTCTGAATCTCTACTCCCGCCGGGCCTCGCAATCGACCCAAGCTGCTCTGATGTTACTCCCGCCGGCCTCGCACTCGACCTAGCGTGGCACCGCTCCGCTGGGACTTCCGCCAAGGAGCTCTTCTTCACTTCTCCCGCCGGCCTTTTAATCGACCTGAACGCCTTCTTGAATCTCTACTCCCGCCGGCCTCGCAATCGACCCTAGCGCCATCTCGTTATACTCCCGCCGGCCTCGCACTCGACCCAAGCGTTGCAACCGTCCTGCTGGGACTTTCGGCCTGTGAGTTCTTCCCGATCTTCCGCTCTGCCTTTAATTGACCTGAGCTTGTCGACACTCCCGCTCTGCCTTGCAATTGACACAAGCATGGCAACCGTCCCGCCCAAGACTTAGGCTTGGGACTTCCGGCCGAGGAGCTTTTCTTCACTTCTCCTACTCGGCCTTTTAATTGACCTAACGCCTTCTGAATCTCTACTCCCGCCGGGCCTCGCAATCGACCCAAGCTGCCTTCGATGTTACTCCCGCCGGGCCTCGCAATCGACCCAAGCTGGCACCGTCTCCGCTGGGACTTCCGCCAAGGAGCTCTTCTTCACTTCTCCCGCCGGCCTTTTAATCGACCTAACGCCTTCTTGAATGTCTACTCCTCGCCGGGCCTCGCAATCGACCCAAGGTCTTGGCTTCATCTCCCACATTTCCGCGAACACGAGCATTCCCTACTGACTCCGGACATCGTTACATGCTTTTCTCCGTCTCTTCCTCGAATTCTCGTAATGTGGAGGTCATAGTTTCGATCCGCTTTTCCATCCGATCCATTCTTTCCTCGTGATCTCCCTGCTCGAGCCTCATTGGCCACTTCTCTCAAAGTTACCGATTCTTCCCGACTTACTCCTCTTCTACCGCTTCCCTCATCGCTGTGTTGCGTGTCTTGAATGTATTAGAAATCAGCTTTCAGTGCCGATCCCCACAGAGGGCGCCAAAAGACGTTGGTGCGATTTTCCCGCTGGCCTCAACAAAGGCTTCGAACCTTCAAACAAAGGCCTCCAAATAGCTCGAGCAGGACCGATCGAACCTTCCGATCATGGATTCAAACAAAGGTCTCGATCCTCTACTCACTGCAGTAAGCTCGACCTCGAGCGTGGTTACCCCCTTCGTCCTATTCCACTGCCTCTTCGGAATCTGAGATCTCCTGACCTGCACTCACGTAAAACCGAGTCGTGGTCGCCAAGGTATCCTGCCGAAACCCTCCGACGCCAAGTCAAGAATCGGTTTGTCTTTTGGTATCTCCTTAGCTGAGGGAGACCTGAAAGATGAAAGGGTATTATTTCGCCTCCTTTCGATAAGTACGGTGTTTCCGTAAAATCAAACGAGAGAGATTAGTAAAGTGGAGAACCTCAGATTAAGTTACTGATCCTTTCTCGAATCGAAATTCCAACCCTTGTAACGCTCCCTTTGTTTCCTTTTATACTCCATTTTCCCGCTCTTTCCATTTCCAGTCGTCCACTCCCACGCTAGTGGTATCCGGGTCCCTCCGACAACTGGTTTGGCTGAATATTCCTGTGGATGAGCTACCGTCCCTTAACCCGATTCACGTGGCTGATCACCATGTCGTGCAAGTGCACCGAGAATGATGACACTTGAGGCACGTGCCTACCACCGCAATAAGATCACCACCACACTCACGTGGGATCCCAATGACAATAAAAGGTGTGCCTCGAATCTGAGAAGACTGGCCGAGCTGCCCTGGCCTGGCCTTGCCCACCAGTACTCGTGGATCTCATGAGTAGGAAAGATGTGCCTTGCCTCCGACCTTGACCATCTTTGACCCGAGGGACGAACCTCGAGCAGTGCGAAGGAGTGCTTAGCTCTCGATCACGACCAACTTCGACCCGGACGACCCTCGAGCAGCTGGAGGAAGTGCCGAGCCTCGACCTTGACCAGCCTTTGACCGTATGGGCCGCCTGCTAGTCCGTCCCTGGGTGTTTTACTCGAGCTGGAAAGGCTTCGAGGGCCTCGTCTGACATTACCCAAACACCAGCCCCCGCTTAGTCGCTGAGTGAAGCGAGATAAGACCTGAAACTCAAGAATGACGGGTCGAACTCGCAGCCTTTTACTCTTCCCCACGCTCTTCTCACGGAGCCTATAGCTGGTCGTGGCTTGGCCTCGTCCCGCTTGACTTCCGGCCGAGGAGTTCTTCTCGATCTTCCGCCGGCCCGCAATCGACCGAGGTGTCTTCTCGCCACTCCCCGCCGGCTTGCAATCGAACGAGGTGTCTTCTGCGTTACTCCCGCCGGCATGCAAATCGACCGAGGCGCCATCTATCGCTACTCCCGCCGAGCCTCGCAATCGACCCAAGCGTGGCAACCGTCCCCGCCTAATGACTTAGGCTTGGGGACTTCCTACCGAGGATCTCTTCGATCTTCCGCCCGGCCCGCAATTGACCGAGGCTTGTCGATACTCCCGCCGGCCTCGCAATCGACCCAAGCGTGGCACCGTCCCTCCTAATGACTTAGGCTTGGGACTTCCACCGAGGAGCTCTTCGATCTTCCGCCCGGCCCGCAATCGACCCAGCTCATCGATACTCCCGCCGGCCTCGCACTCGACCCAAGCTGCAGCACCGTCCCGCCTAATGACTTAGGCTTGGGACTTCCTACCGAGGAGCTCTTCTCGATCTTCCCGCCCGGCCCGCAATCGACCCAGTGCTTGTCGATACTCCCGCTGGGCCTCGCACTGACCCAAGCTGGCACCGTCCCGCCTAATGACTTCAGGCTTGGGACTTCCTACCGAGGAGCTCTTCGATCTTCCGCCCGGCCTCGCACTCGACCCAGCTCGCTGACACTCCCGCCAGCCTACAATCGACCCAAGCGTGACGCCGTCCCATCGGACTCTCCGCCAAGGAGTTCATCTCGATCTTCCGCCCGGCCCGCAATCGACCTGCAGCTCACTGACACTCCCCGCCAGCCCCGCACTCGACCCAAGAGTGGCACAGCCCCGCTGGGACTTCCGCCAAGGAGTTCATCTCGATCTTCCGCCCGGCCCGCAACTGACCTGCAGCTTGCCGATACTCCCCGCCGGCCTCGCAATCGACCCAAGCGCCTTCGACAGTTACTCCCGCCGGCCTCGCAATCGACCTAGTGTGGCACCGTCCCGCTGGGACTTCCGCCAAGGAGCTCTTCTTCACTTCTCCGCCGGCCTTTTAATCGACCTAACGCCTTCTTGAATGTCTACTCCCGCCGGCCTCGCAATTAACCCAAGGTCTGGGCTTCATCTCCCACATTTCCGCGAACACGAGCATTCCCTACCGACTCCGGACATCGTTACATGCTTTTCTCTCGTCCTTCCCCGAATTCTTGTAATAGGAGGTCATAGTTTCGATCTGCTTTTCCATCCGATCCATTCTTTCCCGGATCTCCCTGCTCGAGCCTCATTGGCCACTTCTCTCAAAGTTACCGATTCTTCCGGACTTACTCCTCTTCTACTGCTTCCTCATCGCTAGGTCGTGTGTCTTGAATGTATTAGGAAATCAGCTTTCAGGCCGATCCCCACAGTACGGCGCCAAAAGATGTTGGTGCAGATTTTCCCGCTGGCCTCAACAAAGGCTTCAACCTTCAAACAAAGGCTTCCAAATGACTCGAAAGCAGATCGATCGAACCTTCCGATCATGGATTCAAACAAAGGTCTCGATCCTTCTCGTCACAGAAGCTTCGACCTCGAGCAGGTTACCCCTTCGTCCTATTCCACTGCCTTCTTCGTAATCTGAGATCTCCTGACCGCACTCACGTAAAACCGGCCGTGGTCGCCGGGCAGAACCTCGCGAAAACCCTCCGACGCCAAGTCAAGAATCGGTTTGTCTTTTCGGTATCTCCTTAGCTGAGGGAGACCTGAAAGATGAAAGGGGTATTATTTCGCCTTTTGGATAAGTATGGTGTTTCCGAAAATCAAACGAGAGATTAGAAAAGGAGAACTCAGATCAAGTTACTGGATCCTTTCTCAATCGTAAATTCCAACCCTTGTAACGCTCCTCTGCTTCCTTTTATACTCCATTTTCCCGCTCTTTCCATTTCCAGTCGTCCACTCCCACGCTTATTGGTATCTCGGGTCCCTCCGACAACCGTGTTTAGCGAATATTCCTGTGGATGAGCTACCGTCCCATTAACCCGATTCACGTGGCCGATCACCATGCCCGCAAGTGCGCTAAGAATGATGACACCTGGAGGTACGTGCCTGCCACCCAACAATGAGATCACCACCACACTACGTGGGATCCCAACTGACATTAAAGGTGTGCCTCGAATCTGAGAAGACTGGCCTGGCTGCCCTGGCTCGGTCTTGCCCACCGTGCTCGTGGATCTCACGAGTAGGAAAGATGTGCTCTGCTCCCGAGTTTGACCATCTTTGACCCGAGGGACGCACCTCGTGCAGCGAAGAAGTGCTTAGCTTTCGACCTTGACCAACTTTGACCCGGACGCACCTCGAGCGGTGGAGGAAGTGTCGAGCTCTCGACCTTGACCGACTTTGACCGTATAGGCCGCTCGGCTAGTCCGTTCTCTGGTGTTTTACTCGAATTGAAAGGCTTCGAGGGCCCGTCCGATATTACCCAAACAATACCTTTAATTCTTTAACATGTTGTTGAGGACACAAAAGGAGAAGCTCCTTCTCAAGATTAGTTTTGCAGTGACCAACGACTAGGTTTCTAAATCGCCTTATATAATGTACTAGCCCCTCCTTTGGCTACTGACTAATATTGTTTAACTTCTCTATGGTTTTGTGATCATCACTCTGAAAGAACTTCTTGTAGAATTTTGATGCCACATCTGATTCCTTGGTTGGATTAAGCCTACTTCGAGATTTGCATAGCAATTGCAGGCAAGGCTAGTGAGTGATTTGGAGAATTCTTGCTAGAGAGATTTAGATCAATTCCATAGATTCTGAACATTTCAAAAAATATAAAAACGTGTTCTTTTGGGACTCCTTTCTTGCCATCAAACATAGTGAACATAGGACAACGATATCCATCAACATACTACTTGTACATTATCTCTCCGGGTATGGAGGTAGCGGAGAATATTGAGAATCTTTCTTGCCCTGAATCTATTGCCTAATAACATTCAACATGCCTGTTTGAGTGATAGGTGCATCCATGTTTAAAATAATACGATTCATACATCTTGTATGCGTTGTAGGTCGAGAAATCCTTATGTATTAAGGAGAAATCCTTATATAAACAATAAATTAGAAAAACATCTCAAAACCCAATTAATTAAAGGAATGAAGAACAAGAATACATGTAACAAAAATAAAAGAAAATCAAAACCATGAGGAGAAGGGAGAGGAGAGAATATTGCAAGTCTTAATTTAAAATAATATTTATATAAAACGATAATGATGACCAGCCAAGATAGAATTTTTTTTTTTTTAATTTGGAAGAACTGTCCGTTAATGTTTCTGATAAGAGTCCTCTAAGATCAAGGGTACGCTTCTATGAATGAGTAACTTACTTTAGGCCTTTGGTAGAGGTTAGCGTTAAAAGGAATATCTTTGACACCATTGGTACAGTAGGCTCTGCTACAAAACAATCTATGATCAATCTGATGCAAAAGTTCAAAAGAAAAAAACATAAAATAAGTCGACAAATAGCAAATCTTATGAAGGAAGAAGAAAAAATTGAGAGATTATTCACATGAAAAATAATAATAATTCAATCTCATTCTCATTCTCACCAGTAGGATACTGTTCTTAGGCTTAGCCAACCTTCAATTGACACAAAAGATCAAAGAAGCAAAGGAGAGCTTCAGAATTTATCGAAAGACCGAAATACAGAAATCACCTACCTCACCCTCGCTTTGGCGGCGAGACCACAGGCATATTGCAACATGGTTCTGCGGATCTGCGGAAAACTCGATACTTGACGAGTTTATAGAGTTTTCTATTATTTTCTTCTTTCACGCTGCGGCTTTAGATTTGTTAAAGACAGCGATCTCGGGTTAAAGACAGTAGGGTTAAAACTTGGGTTTGGCTTTGGATCGGTTTGTGCGATGAAAAATCTAGCCATTAATACAACTGATTGAATTAAAATTTGAATAGATAGATGTTAGAATGTATTGAAATAAGAATGCGACGAAATTGAATAAACTGTATTGTAAATCGCGTGACGAATCCAAAGTAGAATAAGTTAGATTATATTAAAGTTAATTAATTTTTAGTGATGCATATTTTAATAAATTTTAATAAAATAACTTATTTTTAAATCCTCAAATCATAATTCGTTAATTTTATTATTAATTTTAGTATAAATAATAAATTAATTATAAAATTAATATTTTTATTCTTAAAATTAATTATAAAATAATACTTTGACCCTATAATAACTATAAAATAATATTTATCTCCTTATAATTAGGTACAAAATATATTCTTTCATCTACCTAATTATTTTTTATTTTTTAACTAGAAAAATATCTTAAAAACTACTTCTAAGTCTAATAAAAGGGCTTTTTATAGTTAAATCAAACAATTTAAATCAAAAAATTTTTTAAAACAAAAATCTTGCTAAATCAAAATTTGTTGTTAAGTTTAATCAAAAAAATTATTTGATTCAACAAGAAGATTTTTTTAAAAAAAAATATTTGAATTAACCATAAAAAAGCCCTTTAAATAGATTTCGATGTGATTTTTTATATTTTTATATTTAAAAAATAAAAAATAATTGAGTAGCGATAGAAACATATTTTATAACTAATTATAAGGATAGAAATGTTATTTTGTATCTATTATAAGGGTATATATATTATTTTATAATTAATTCTAGAGGTAAAAACATCATTTTATAATTAATTTATTGTTTTCATTAAAGTTAACGGACAAATTAACGGATTATCACCTATTTGAATATTTTTAAAAAATATCACTTTTTTTAATTTATCAAAATAAGTGTCACCCGGTGGTAATTAACCTTTATACCAAATTATTAAAAAGTACTTAATAAACTATTGTCATAATTATTATTTTGTATTTTAATTATTGTGATTATTTATTATTAATAATATATTAATAAATTTCTAAAAATTTATCAATAATAGTAATTAACATTAATATATTAATTAATTATTTTTATTTTTATCATTAATAACAATATAATAATAATAATCAAACATCCAAAATATATTAATTAATTAGAATAATTACATTAATAACTATTATAATATATTAATTAATTATAATAATATATTAAATAATTATAATAATTTTTTTGAACGGAGGACAAAATGGGTATTTTATTTATGAGGGGCAAAATGGTCAATCATGAGAATGAGAGATTGATTCTCACCCCTTAAATTAGAAATTAATGCCTCGTTTCACATTCTCAAATTTGGATATACTCCATAATTTCAATTCTAATTTCTGTCTTCATTTTGTGAAGTAAATGTAGTTAATGATTATGATTTTAAATTCTAATTTTCTAATCCGATAAGTAAATGCATCATAAATGAATCAGTAGAATGATTATAGAGTTGAAGAATTGTATACATAGTAGAGAAATTTTATAATATATAGAAAGTTTCATGTCACAAAATGTTAAATCACATACTAAAACCATTGACTAATGATAATTAGAAATATAGTGATATATATTAAAAAAATTTAAATTCTCTCTTTTGATTATCCATCTAAAATTTTAAAATTGAAAAAAATTGGAGAAAATAAATGTTGGTTTCTCTGTCTTCATTATCTCATTTTAATTATTTTTTTCTCTCTCTAATCTTCATATGTAATTTAGTTGCTAAAGGAGAAAAAGATTTTTTCTGATCAAGATAATTTTGCCAACAAAACTTATGCTTCATTGTTACATCATACTTTTTTTTTAATAATAAATTGCAGCCATTGCTTTGCTGTAACACCATGCATGAGCTTTGTTGTAAGGGTGAGAAAAATTGGATTCGGAATAGATTCAAGTCTATCCGATCGGATTTTAGATTGTTCAGATTGTTAAAAAAGTTATCTGAATGTAATATGAGTTCGGATCAGACTCAGATCGGATGAATAGTTCGGATTACATTCGCATTTAGATCAGTAATGTGATTGAAATCAGATTTGGATGTGTTTGATTATATCCAATGAAATGATGAATCCATAAGCTGCAATACAAAACTGAAATCACATAAATGAAAAAAAAAATGCAGCAAGCCAACAAATGAAAAAAAAATGAAAGAAATGAGAGTGTGTTCATTTTAACATCAGTTGCTTTCTTATGATCCTCAGTAACAATTGCATCCTAAAAGCAAGAAAGCTAAATCAAAATAATGAGAATGACATGTTGGCACAATCAAAAACAAATTCACAAGCAATTAAAAGGCTCATACTTATGCAACTTTTTCAGAGTCAATGTACCCACTTTTATAACCTTTGCACCTCATAATATTTGATGGATCTGACTCAATTGGAACTTGCAATAAACAAATAAATCAGCGGCTGGGTTTCAAACTTTAGCTTTTGCTTGCAATTTCGGTTGGCAGCATGGCGACATGCGTCTCATAAGCTCAACGACTGCAACATGCATCTCATAAGCTCAACGACTGTTGGTTGCGACGTCGTCTGCGCACAGTTGAGGATCAATGACTTGCCAGCTAGCCGAATTTTTCTCAAAGAGATTGGCTTGGTTTGTGGATGATGCTCTTCTTGTCTCCTAATCATCAACTCCTTTGAACTTACTGATCCACTCGCAATGAGCCCTCTGGCGAGGCAGCATCCCTAGCATCAAGTAACATCCGGTTTCTTTGTAAGCATCCGATGACAGTGTTGACCTATACAATCATACGGTATTTTGATTTTGATAATAACAAACTACATGTCATGGGTAAAATAGAAAATACATATATTTTACAATCTCACTAGCTTATATGATCTTTAATGTTATATTTATTGTAAAGTTAGTATGATTAAATGTATGTATATTTAAGCATTGAAAAGCTCAAGTTATTTTTTATGATATTTTAAAATAAATAATTATTTTCATAATATAAAGATTTTATATTTAAATAAAATAATGATTTTATTAAGTTAGTTGTTTTCAAGTTTATAGATTAATTTGAAAAAGTTTTAAAAACTTTAAAATCTTAAAAACGGACCGTTTAGAATGATTTTATAAAGATTTGAGCTATATTACAGTTTTTAAAAGTTTGGGTCAAAACTATATTTTTAAGAACGTTGTACTATAGCAAAACTATTTATCACTTAGCTAAACTATTTGGCACTGTAGCATAACGGCTAACCGACAACAAAGTAACAGTGATCCGACAGTCCAAAGAACAACGTATTTGGCTGAAAATTAGCGGCTATCAGACAATAATAAGCGGCGAACCGACTATTTAAATTATAATCCAACGGTAACTTGTACGTAGTCGAGGATTGCCGAACCACGTAAAAATCTTTGTATTTGCTCTTATGACGCAATTATTTTTTTCCATATGGAATTTTAAAATGAATAAATAAATATTTGATAAATATGACGTGAAAGTGAGTTAATTGCAACATCTTGTGCTCCAAATGGAAATCGAATTCAAACTTTGAATCAATATGGCATTATTGGGATCAAATTAAACAAATCACACAAAATTTGTTGTCTATATACTAGTTAGATGATTACTTTTTCCCAAGAAAAATTAATTTTAATTTAATAAAATTCCATTGGTCATTAATGCATCAAGTTTATTTCATGGAAATAAAATTTGTCAAGATCAAAATAAATGGCAAATACTCATGAAAAAGTGAAGGCTTGATATTCAACTATTAAAGCATTCCTTTGCAATACTTGAGCGGTTACAAGCGAAATGACCATGATATATCTATGTTATCAGTTAAATTAAAATGCACTACATAGTCTAATTGAAAAATGTCTATAATCCTAATGCATCATATTCAAATCCATTTATCGAATCAGATTTCATACTATTTGTGGCTGTAGATGCGATTTCCTTTTAGATTGAGTTGCATTTAGGTGCTTTACTGCCTGCACATTACTATACGATAGTAAGGCATAACTTATTGCAGTGAGTACAAGAAATAATTTAAAGCTTCCACTTAACACAATACAAAGCAAAGACTGTACATGAGGTGAACTTTTTATAGGGTTCTTACAAGACCTTTTGTTTAGTCCTATACCACTGCAATTACTCACTTGACAATTTGCTTATCTTTTCGTTCGCTAAGAAGCTTATTTGGTTCCTTTTTTCTTGTACCTTTTTTAGGCCTGCCAACTTGTACTAACATTTTTAGTGGCTCAATATAAGGTACTTGAACATGTACGTGCTGCTTGATCTAGCAAAGGCTTTATAGACTTCAAATAAGTAATAATATAAGCTTAAAAGTCAAACTGGACTATCATTATACTTCTTTAATAAACCATTCCATGACTCCGTCATATTATTGGTCATCTGATCAGATTTTGCAAGACGATTAAAAGCATGTTTAGCCCACCGAGTTTTGTCAACTTGACCAAATATCTGTATGCTTTGACTTTTTCTTTCTCATCTTTTTAATGTAGTTATTAAAATATTTTCATATGTTTGTGCTTCTTGTTCACCAAAACAGAATTCTAACCACTTAAAAGTGCTGGGTACGGGTATTAAATACTAAATCCGTACCCGCTCATAAAACTGTTTGATTATTTATTTTTTATTAATTTTTAAAAATTAAAATTAATAATTGACAATTAAATCTAAATATTTAAATCTTAAAAGACTAAAAAATGAGTAGTTAAACGTTAGCGGCTTTAAATATTTAATTACCAAACATTTTGAAACCCTAAAGGATGAAAAAATTAATATTTTAAATTTTAATTATCTTTACAAGATCTTATTCGAAAATGCTCATTTTGATCATTGTAGTAGTGGCTAGAAAAATAGTTAAAAATTGTCCATATTCTTATAGTTACTTTATTTTTGTCTTTGGAAATTTTTTTTCCAATTTATTAGGATTTTGTGCTCTAAATTGTATTAGCCATCTCACTTCATTATTATTTCAATTATTTAGTAATTTATATATATGTTTTTTTAAATAGATTCAGTATGTTAATTTAATAATGTATTAATTAAAGTTATCATCATTAAACTAAAGGGGATATAGGAGATAGAGGATAGGGAATGGGGGCAGGTATATATTATTTTTAATGGGGAATCCCCGACCAACACCTGTTCAAACCTTGAGTGGGTACGGGTTGGGGACGAGGATGTTTACTATCAATCAGGTACAGTACGAGTATTGGCATCCTCGCACAACACCCGCCGCTACAGCTCAAAAATAGTCTCAACTCAACCAATGAGCTACTGCATCAGACCCTCAGAGAAAGGAGGCTTCTTAATGGCTGGCAGCTCATCTATATCAACATCTCATGCTGAAAAAGTCTCATCTCTAGTAGGACGTACCATAATTTGTGCCCTCGCTCCCAAGCGAAAGTTAGGAAACTGATCAACAGGATCTATGTCGTTCATCATCTGATCATCCTTAGCTGCAACTAGAGTATTGCAATTCTTTCCTGAAGAAGTTTTGATCCATTTCCCACTGTATCTATAAAAACCTAAAACAATGATGGCCTCTCGCCCGAACCTCTTGGCTGTTTCAGAAACAGGCCCTCGAACGGGTAAATAAAAGTCTTTAAGGATCCTAGTAATAATGCAGCCATATGGTAATAACCGATTGTTGAGCAATGGAGTACGTAAAATATGACAAAATAGTATGCCCCATGTTAATTGGTCTCCTCCATAGAATAGAATCTAGCAGCCCAACATTCAACCGAGTAACCTCATCAGTATGACCTTGCCGAGGAGCAATTATATGCTGGAGGATACTATGCAGGATTCTAATCTAAAGAAGTAAAAGTTGAGACCTAAAAGGAAGTGAGCAGATCTCGTCAGAGAGATTTTTATGCCTATATATGTTACAAACCCTATCGAAATGATGAAATTCGTTAAAATCTAATTCATTCCTCGAGGTATATAAATCCAAACCATTATTCAGATTACTGAGAATCTTATTAAAATCATACAAATTAAATTCAATAAGAATTCATCCTACACTAGTAACTATGGTGTTCTTCTTGGTTGCCGAAACTTTCACGTTTGCGTAAAAGACTCGACAAGGTTAGGATACACATGTTCTACAATGACCAGGGCTTTCTTCCATCCAACATTCTCTAATAAAATCCTAATACTACTCACACTAATTATAAGATCATAAAAAGCCTCCAACTCAACATAATAGGAAGAAGTTAACTGACGAGAGCCAAAATGAGTGTAAAATCATTTCGCCAAGGTAGGAGAGATTAAATGAGTGTGATCAAAGTCAGAAGTATTTTTGGGACTAGATGGACTTCTACCAACTCTCTGTTTCACCCTCCTTCCAGAACGGGAATTTTCACCAGCCATTAAAGATGAGATTTGTGAAGTTTGTGAAATAAGTTGTTTTGAAGAAAAATAAATTGATTAAATGATGATATACGGCATATAAATTGATTAGAGTATTCAATTTGATCGAAAATGGGAGAATATTGAGTTAAAAAGTGAGGAACATAAACTAGGGTTGGCAAAAGTTCGTGCCGAGTTTTTTTTGGGCTTTTTAAGCTTGAATTATATATATATATATAATTTAAAATTTTATATATGAATATATTTTTATTTATTTTATAATTTTTAATTTTTTAAATAAAATTAAATACGAAATATGAACTTTAAATATTTAAATTTTTAAATATATTGAATAAATATATAAAAAATGTAATTATAAAATTTGGGTTCGAGGTTTCTCAAGTGATACCCAGACCCTACCTGAAGATTATTTTAGGCCAAGTATTACCTGGCTTACATCACCCGGGTCCCGGCCGGGCGAATATTTTTGCCACCCCTAACATAATTAGGTTCGTTAGGGTTTTGATTTGAGAATTTATGAATTTGGTAGTGAAAATTTGATTCGATGATGGAGAAATAGAGTTTAAGAGGTTTAAAATGATTTGGAGCAAGTGATTTTCCAAGATTGAAGCAATATAATAAAGAAATTTAGAGAGAGAAAGTGTAATGGGCTCGAGTGTCGAGTTAGAGAGATAACGGTGAAAGGTTTGCTGAGAATGATGAAGGAGAAGGGTTACTGTTCTATTTTCATATGATATCGGTAAATTTTATTATGCTATCGTGTGAGCCGTTATCATCCAATAACTAAGTAATCTTGACACACGATATTGACTAGCCGTTATCCTATTATCGACGAACCGTTAGCATCTAGTGGTTACAATATTATGTCCTTGCGATATCGGTGAGATGTTAGTATGTAATCGGCGAATCGTTAGTAGACAGTAGGTTCAATAATTTCTCCCCTTGATATTGGTGAATCGTTATCCTCCAGTTTTCAATTATTAAGTTTTTACTTTATAACAATGAGCTGTTTATTAAATAAACGATTATCCATTATCCTTAGCTGATGATTTTGCACATTTATTTCAATTTTCGGACAAAGCCCATGTTTTGCATGATTTATGAATATTTATCAACATAAATTTGAACTATAAGAATATTTTTGTTTCCATACTTAATGAAAAGAGTTATGTTATGTTTACCCATTGAAAAGCCATTTTCCAGCAGAAAATTCTTAAGCCTATTGTACAATGCTCTAAGTACTTGTTTCAAGCCATACAAAGTTTTTGTCAACTTATAGACATGATTTAAAAATTTTATTTTCAAAACTAGGAGGTTGTTTCATATAAACTTTGTCTATAATATAGCCATTTAAAAATGTACTTTTAACATCCATTTAATATAAGATGACATCTTTGTAACATGTAAATACTAATAACATCCTAATAGATTCCAATCTAACTACAAGTGCAAATGTTTCATCAAAATCAATTCCCTCTTCTTGGTTGTAATCTTGAGCCACTAATCTAACTTGATTTCTTACAACTACATCGGTTTCATCCATCTTATTCCTAAATATCCATTTAGTGCTTATGATAGATTAATGTTCTGGTTTAGGAACTAATTCTCACACATTATTTCTCTCAAATTGATTTAACTCTTCTTACATTACCATAATAAAAGATTCGTTGGTTTTAGCTTTCGAGAAGGATTTTGGTTCAATTTGAGAAATGAATGCGGCATGTTCACATATATTTTTAAATGATAATCTTGTAGTTATTCCTCTAGAAGGATCACCTAAAATCAAATCTTTTTTATGAGAAGAAACATACCTCCACTCTTTGGGGAGTGTTTGAGAAATACCTTCGTTTTATTCTACACTTGTTTCTTCTTGTTGTTCCTCTTGATTCTCAGGTGATGCATCATTTTACTTGTCCTTTAATTACTCTCTATGTGACTCTTCATCTGCATTATTATCAACAACTTATATTCATCAAATATGACATGTATAGGTTCTTTCACAACCAATGATCATTTGTTATAGACTCTATAAGCTTTGCTTAAGTTTAAATATCTAAGAAAGATGCTAACATCAGATTTTGGATCAAATTTAGCGAGATTATCTTTTATGTTCAAATTAAAACATTTCCCTCCAAAAACTTCAAAATAACTGATATTTGGTTTTATGTCTTTTCAAAGCTCACAGAGAGTTTTATTAAGAGAAGGTCTTGTCAATGCAAGATTTAAAATATAACATGCAGTGTTGACGGCTTCGGCTAAAAAATACTTAGGTAATAAATTTTCATTAAACATAGTCTTACCTATTTCTTAAATAGACCTATTCTTTCTTTCTACAACTTCATTTTATTGTGGAGTTCTAAGTGAAGAGAATTGATGTTCAATGTCATGTTTATTGTAAAAGCATTTAAATGCATGATTTTCAAATTCTTATTGATGATAATTTCTAATGCGTGCAATGCTATAACCCTTTTCATTTTGAACCTTTTTACAAAACAACTTAAAGGCTTCAAAGGCATCATCTTTACTGACTAAAAATAATACCCATGTGAATCTAGAGAAATCATCAATAATCACAAATTCATAATACTTGCCATTCAAGTTAGCATATCTAGAAGGTCCAAATAATCTATATGAAAAAGTTGAAGTGATTTTGAAGTAGAGATGTAATTTTCCTTTTTAAAAGAAGTTTTGATTTGTTTACCAAATTAGCATGCTTCATAAATCTTTTTTTTCGAAAACTAATTTTCGGAAGACTTTTAACCAAATCAAATTTAGAAATCTTTGAAATTAAATTCATACTTGTGTGTCTTAATCTTCTATGCTATAACCAAGTATCATAATGTAATGTAAAAAAATATTTATTATTTCAAGATGCACATCCAATATCAATGGTAAATACATTTCCATATCTATTTCTAATAAACACAATTTTACTAACATACATACTCTATAACACATCTAGTTTTATAAAAAATAACTCTATAACTCTTATCACATAATTGACGAACACTAATCAAGTTATGCTTTAAATTCTAAACTAAGCACACATTTTCAATTAAGTTAGAGGGAACATTACCAATTTCAAGAATCTTCCATTTTGAAGTTTTTCGAAAGGAAACATCTCCACCGTTTTCAACATTGGTAAAACTGGAGAAACAAGAATATTTCCCTGTCACATCCACTGTCCAAATACCATTTATTATTATTCTTCTTCAACCACTACAAAGGAAATCTAAGTTTTAGGTACTCAAATCTTTTTGGGTCCTTTAGTGTTAGTAATGGTTCCTTTTGGAACCCAAATATATTTTATTCCATAATATGCATTTTTCTTCACAGGACATCCATTTTTCATACAACCATTTTGATTGCATTAATGACATAAAACTTAACCATTAATAGATGTGCTCTTCATAAAGTAATTCTTTTAATGCTTTTGTTTCAAATTTAGCTTGTAGCCAATACCTCCCTTGCCAAACACACATTTTTGTGAACCAAATAATTTATCTAACATCTTTTGCCCATTTGTGAATTTTAAAACAATATTACGAAGTTCATTATTCCTTTTCATGAGCATCTTATCTTCTTTTATCAAATCATCTACATGTGATTCTACATGCTCATGAGATGTGCTAGCTTTCTCATTTGACAAATCAATTTTATCGTGCAATGATTTGTTCTCTAATTCTAGGCACATAATCTTAGCACCTAAATATTCACTTTCAATTATGAGCTCTACCATTTTCTTTTTAAAAATTGCATTCTTTTTACCAATGTTTATCCAATCACTATGAAATTCTTTAAAAGCATTATACAATTCATCATAGGTAGGATCACTTACCTCATTAAGTTTATCAAATGATTCATCCCTAAGTGCTATGTAGCTACCATGACCTTTTTCTTAAACTTGTTGAGATGAGGACATTCGGATCAAATGTGTCTAGACTTCTTGCATTTATAGCAAGTGATTTGCTCCTTTTTCTTCTTTTAATTTTTGTAGTTTTTGAATTTTCTTAGCTCATTGATTTTCTTGAAAAATTTCTGAATCTTCCAGCCATCATTGTCATCTTTTCATCATTTAGCTCGCCTTCCTCATAATTCTCATGTTTTGAAACTTTGAGAGAAATGCTTTTCTTTTTCAGCTGTCAAATATTTCTCATAAGAAATAAGAGAATCGATTAAATCATCAATATACAAAGTATTTAAATCTTTAGCTTTGTATATGGTAATTCTTTTAGTTCTCCATTCAGTTGGTAATGACCTAATAATCTTCTTAAGCTTTTCACTATTTGAAATCATTTTCCCTAGGGCTCCCAAAGTTTTACAATGTTCGTAAATTTAGTATACATGGCATAAACACTTTTATTTTGTTCTTTTTAGAACTATTTATACTGTCTAGTGTATCTACTAATTTTGAACTCTTTAACTTAATTTGTCCCCTTATAGATAACTTCAAGTTTGTTCCAAATTTCCTATGCACTCTCACAACTAGATACTCTATAGAATTCTTTCTTATCAAATACACAAAATAAAAATTTCATGGCTTTGAATTTTAGAGACAATTTTCTTTTCTCTTCCCCACTCCGTTGGCTGGATGATATGAGGATATATTTACCTTTTTCATTTTTCGTAACAAGTAAGAATGACCCATCATTAACAATCTCCTAAATTTCATAGTTTAAGGCTTGTAGGTAATTTCTCATACTAGTTTTCCAATAAGGATAGTAATTACCATTAAAGAATTGTGGCCTAGTGGTAGATTGTTCTTCCGTAAATGTAGAATCATATTGGGTTACCATAAATCTTTAGCTCTAGATGGTTAGGTCAAGAATAAGAGTCCCTTGCTCTAATATCAAATGAAATTATAGCTAAATAATCTAAAAAGAGTGATTCTAAAAATTTGAGCAATTAAAACTTAATGCAATCTTAATAAGGCAGACAAATTTGAAATACTCAAATTTAAAGTACAGTAAATATAAAAGGAATAATTGATATAGAGATGTACTTGATTTTTACGTCAGCCAACCCTGCCTATATCTATGCTTCTAAGCTCATTGGGCTTGAAGATTTCATTAAGCGTGTCTCTAAGGTTTACACTTGACTCTCAACGTGTCAATGGACCTTTACAATAAGAGATTATCCCAAATCTCTTAACCTAAGTTTATACCAACACTTACAATTACTCAACTTAATTTTACAATATGGTTTACAAAATGATTTCTCTCATACACGTAATATGTGTTTACAATTGAAAGCCCAAAGTGTGTTTCAACAAAATGATTACAAGTTTAAAGCTAAAAAATTATTTCATAGATAGTAGCAAGCTCAAATATATCTTTTAAGATTATTTTTGTTGAACCTAATTGATCATTTTTATATTTGGAGATAAAAACTAGTTGTTATACATGTTTCTGAAGCTTTACCAAAATAAAAAATAGTGAAGATGTTTCTTTTGAAGACAATTCAAAAGGAAAGATTTTAGGAATTGGTAATGTTGGTAAAGTTTTTTCTACTCTTATTGAAAATGCGTGTTTGGTTGAAAATTTAAAACACAACTCGATTAGTATTAATCATTTATATGATAAGGGTTATAGAGTTATTTTTTATAAAACTAGATATATTATAAAAAATGCATGTGATAGCAAAGTTTTGTTTGTTGGAAATAAATGTGGTAATGTGTATACCATAGAAGTAGAATGTGCATTGACCCATGACAAATATTTTTCCGTATTGTATGATGATAGTATAAAAGATTAGGACATGCAAACATGGACTTGATTTCAAAGATTTTCAAAAATGATTTAGTTAATAGTCTTCCTAAAATTGGTTTTCAAAAAGACAAGATTTTTTAAGCATGCCAATTTGGCAAACAAATCAAAACCTCTTTTAAATATAAAAATCAAGTTTCTACTTCAAAACCACTTCAATTACTTCAAATAGACTTATTTGGATCTTTAAGATATGCTAGCTTGAGTGACAAAATGTTATGCATTTGTGATTATTAATGATTTATCTAGATTCACTGGGTATTATTTTTAGCCAATAGGGATGATGCCTTTGATGATTTTAAAATATTTTGTACAAATGTTCAAAATGAAAACGGTTATGATATTGTATAATTAGGAATGATCATGGAGAGGAATTTAGAAATCATGCATTTGAATATTTTTATAACGAATATGGTATTAAACATCAATTCTTTTCACTTAGGACTCCACAATAAAATGGAGTTGTTGAGATAAAGAATAGGTCTATTTAAGAAATGACTGGGACTCTATTAAATGAGAATGCACTACCCAAATATTTTTGGGCTGAAGCCAGCAACACCATATGTTATATTTTAAATCATGTGTTAATAAGACATACTCTCAATAAAACTCCCTATGAACTTTGGAAAGATAAAAAGTCTAACATTGAATATTTCAAAGTTTTTTGGATGCAAATTTTTTATTTTGAACACAAAAGATAATCTTGGTAAATGAAATACACGATATGCAACCCAAGAGAGGGGTGAATTGGGATTTTAAAACTTAAACTAAACAAACCACACAGTAATTTATTCTAATGCTTTAATAGAATAAAAAATAATAAATTTAACAACGCTCAAAATAAAAGATGAAGGGAAGAAAAAGCAAACACAATAATTTTTACGTGGTTTGGCAATCTTCGCTTACGTCCATGCCTCAAAGTACACCGGCCTTAAGGATTTCACTATCTAAGCATTTCAATATTTGAAGTTCTTACAATTAACTTTAAGATATCAATAAACCTTTACACTAAGAGATTGAGCGCTTTTCACCCAAGTGTTTCTCACACTTATATAATCATAACTTTTACAAAGAATTCAAAGATTATAATAAATACTCTCTTTTAGAGTTGATGTACAAATGATAGCACAATATAAATTTGATATATGATGATTTGTGAAGTGGAAGCTCAAAATATGTTGTAGGCTTGTATTAATCCTTAAAAATGGATTGGATTTGAGTTGATATAGTTTGGACTAAAAAACTAACCATTATTGATGAAACTCGTAGGGAAGTGATTTTCCGCTTAATTGAACCAGCTAGCCGCTTGCTACAGTGAAGTTATCATTGCAATTTGAATTTTACTACAATAATATTGTTTCAAAAATTATAATTTGGCTTAAAACTTTTGGTAATTTGACTATCACCCAAAGTGTCACAAAGTTTTGCAAACAATTTTTTTTACAGAATTTTTAAATAATATTCGTTATTCTTAAAACTATCTAAATTTAGACTATGGCCCAAAATTTTTATAAGCTTTTTTTAAAAATATTTTTCAGAATTTTAACCTAATGCTTATTGAATTCAAACTTATCAAAACCTTTTCAACTTAATCCAAAATCTAAAAATACTCAAATCCACAAAATATTTTTCTTATCAATATAAAACATTTAGTTTATGAAAAAAATGACTACTTATAAAAAATAAATACTTTGAGCTATATATATATATATATATATCTCAAATGTTAAATTATTCATATTAAAGTCGGTGATTCCATATCAGATATGACGTAGAACCTCTGATATTTCTCATTATTTTGGTATTTAAAATAGTGTGTTGAGTAAAATTAATATTTAAAATTTTATTAGACTAGTGTTCAAGAGTTAAAAAAGTGATTGATTAAATTTTAGTGTGTAAATAGTCTACCTTATGTTTGAATGAGTGTACAAAAGGAAATAAAGATAGTGAAGGTTAAATTTTAGTGTACTTTAATTCATTAACACCACCAATAAGCCACAAACAATAAAAAAATAATAATCCTTTCCCTAAAATTTTGTGTTTTTCTAACTCGAAATTCATTACAAATACATTAGTCAACAAACCAGCCAAAATATAACAAACAATGCTCGTAAAAAAAAAAAGAGTATTTTTGAAATTAATCAAAACCACATTTGAAAAAATAATGATTAAATGATTAAAAAAGAGCAAAATGAGAGTCAAATCAGATTAAAACCCTAAATTTAATGTAAAGAGACAATGATTAGCATATCATGATCATCAACAACCCAAATTAAAACAACAATTAGGGAATGAAATTAATTTTTAAAAGGTTTAAAATAAAAAGAGAAAGGAAGACACAAATAACCTGATTGTAAAGAGAGAATCTAGCTTTGCTTTTGATCTCTAACTGGTCTTTTGGTGGTCAATCGATTTAGTTCACCAACCTATGTACGTGCGTGTGTGTATAGAGCATTTACTAATCATTAATATGAACGAGTTAGAATTGAAATAGAAAATATGAAATAAAAATAAATCGTTCACTTTCGTTGTGGACATCGGAATCGAAATGAATTGTATTGCTATTTATATGTTTATTTATCTTGAAATCGAAATGAATTGGTGCAAATTACTAAGCTAACCTTAGTTGATTATTATCATTATTTATTTATTTTATTATTATTATTATTGTAAGTAATAATATTATTAATAAAAATAATTAATAATAATAATAATTATTATTCCTAATAACATCAACAACAACAACAACAAAAACAATAATAATAATAATAGCATTTATTTTGATAAATACTAATTACTGTTATAATTATTAATAATTATAATTAATAGTTCTTATTATTGCCGCTGCTGCTACTACTACTACTACTACTACTACTACTACTACTACTACTACTAATAATAATAATAATAATAATAATAATAATAATAATAATAATAATAATAATAATAATAATTGTTTCTATTATTATTATAATTTATAATAATAAAAAATAGTAACAATAATTTTGTAATAGTAATTATAATAATAATATTATCATTATTATTATTATTATTGTGGGGAAGGGAGCTACGTACGCACGTGGCACGGGAATAGTGCTTGTAAGATTAAAGTAGCGCCCCTACTACCAGCTTAAGTTTTTAGTAAAATGGTAAAAGAGTCAGGTATCGAGTTCAATTTCCTTGGTAAGCTCCAGACGCCTGCGAATTTCCAACAATGACTGGCCAGGTACCGTGGCTCACGTGTGCCCAAGATCGCGGGCCCATGTGCTTGAAAGGGGAATTGCCTGGCTAAGGGTCCCCCCAGTAACCCGGTTGGGGGGGGGGGGGAGGGAGCTAAAGGGTCAAACCGCTGCGAATTTCCAACAATGACTGGACAGGTACTGTAGGTCATGTGTACCCAGAATCGCAGCCCCATGTACCTGAATGGGGAACCGCCCAGCTAAGGGTCCCCCAGTAACCCAATTTGGGGGGGAGGGGAAAAGGGAGTTAAAAGGGTCAAACGGTGCACACGTGGCCTGGGGATGGTGTAGGGAAATAGGATTGAAGGATGGTGCTTATAAGATTAAAGTAGCGCCCCTACTACCAGCTTAAGCTTTTGGTAGAATGGTATGCGCCTTATGGTATCAGAGTCAGATCTCGGATTCGATTCCCGGTATCGAATTCGATTCTCTTGGTAAGCTCCAAACGCTTGCGAATTTCCAACAATGACTGGCCAGGTACCGTGGGTCATGTGTGCCAAGTATCGCAACCCATGTGCCTAAAAGGGGAACCGCCTGGCTAAGGGTCCCCTAATAATAATAATCTTTAAAATTTATAATAATAATAATAATATTATTATTATTATTATAAAAATAATAGTAATTATCAATCATTATAATTAATATTAATAATAAAATTACTGTAATAATAATAATAATAATATATAAGGAATCATAAAATGAGATTTCAAAATTTAACTAATGGTGATATGGTCATTTCAGGAAAGGAGAATCTCATTTCCATATTCTCCTATGAGAATAGGAACTCCAATAATCATTCCTAGTTTTAAGTGGTGCCAGTCACTCTGATTTTTATTCCACCTCTCATTTAAGCCTAGTTTTAGGTGGTACCAGTCACTCTGATTTTTATTCCACCTCTCATTTAAGTAAGTAAGCACATTATTCATTCACATTCTTTAATTGCCATTCTCATTCCCGATAATTAAATACACTAATAGTGATAACCAAAATAATGGTGGGTCATATTAATACCATAATAACATTGAAATTACTTAGGCCTCTTTTATTTTATTTTGTAGTTCTTATTTTATTTTTGTTTGCGTTATTTAGCATCAGCCACCACTTGTTTCGACCATGTGTGCACCCATTGCTATTAAAAAAAAACTGTTATTTATAACAATGGAGAAAAATGGAAATGATTGATTTTTTTTAAAAAAAATTATTTAATTTTCAAGAATCTATGCTCAACTGTCACTTCAACCTCTGCAACTTCATTGTTAATTTATCATGTCAATGAGCTTGCTTGTACAACAAGCTCAACTATTGGAAATTAGAGAGTAATTTAAGATGAGGAAGATAAAATGGCAATAAAACCACCTATTATCACTCACCACTCTCACATATATCAAGGAGATAAGGTGGTTGTGTTGTGTTATTCAAAAAAATAGATTGAGATAACAGTTGTTTGGGAGTTGAACCAATCATCCATTCTTTAATAAGTTAAGGTAATTGAGAAACATTCTCCATTTAATTTTCACTAGCTATATTGATATGCATTTCGATTTCAATATCTATATTTTATGATTTAAATTTGTAGAGTAGTGATTTTAAATTTCACTCTTTTATGAAATGTTATAGACGTCGGTTTTTTTGCTATTCGATTAAAATATTTGGTTTTTTTATAATTGATTATAGCTTATCTAGAGAATGTTGAGCTGACTGTTAATAGTTTATTAGGTCAATGCCTTTAATTGATCAAATTTACATGGATTTATCTGTTTAATTTGTGGGCAAAACCAATATCTTTGTAACTTACAATAATAAGAAACATAACCTTGGTGTTATTGATCCAGACAAATGAAGTAATGTTTTCTTGATCAACAAAGTTATGATGAGAGTTTATGGAATGAAGATACTATTTGACGAGAAGTTCAATCTGAGTGTTTGGAAACCATAGGAGTATATGTATGCATATATTAATACTGGTAAAGACCTCATATTTCAGCTAAAAGAGCAAAATTATCACCTAATCTTACTATATACAGCTATATGTTGACAAAATACCTCAAAGCCATGACTTTGCAGCAAAGAGAGTGTTATTCTAACCTTCTAAATCAAACTCATTGCAAATGCACACATCAACAATCCAATAACTCCAAACCTCGATGACCCCATTTCAATAACCCTATGTGTTTCGACAAACCCAATTGAGTTGAACATTATTTCGTATGACACCTTTTTACCTATATCCTAAAATTCTAATAAATGCCACCACCAATATCATGAATTGTTTGAGAATTACTAATATTATAATCATCTGGTTGAGGCGTGAAAGCTGCCTCTTTCTTAACAAAGAAGAATTATTGAGCATATATGTATATCAGGCTGCTTGTTTTATCTCTTAGCAGAATGGTATGTGCCTTATGGTATCAGATGCAAGGGAATATCTACAAATCAAAAAGAAAATCTACTCGTATAAGGGAATATCCCTGCATCGTTGATGCATATTCTCCAAACTCAGAAAAATAAGTGCCCATGTACGATGGGATCAACATTACATGGTAGTAAAAGGACCTAGTGATTTCGAGTATAAAGGCCCATGTGTAATGGGATCAACTTCATATGGCAATAAAGGGACCCAGTTATCTCTCGTATTAGAGATCATACATGATGGGATCAACCCTACATGGCGATGAAGGGACCCAATGATCTCTAGTATAAGGGCTCACACATAATGGGATCAATCTACATGGCATGAAAGAATTTGAAAATGTCTATTATGAGGCTCATGCATGATGGGATCAACCCGGCCCACATGGTGTTCAAGAGCCTACAATCTCCAATATCTCTATAATAGAAGTCTCACATGATGGAAACACCCCACATGACATCCAACAGACCCCTCTATCTCCAATATATCTATGATAAGAGCACGAGAATGATGGAAACACCCAATATGATGTTCAAGGGACACTGGAATCTCTATGATAAGGGCCCGTACATCATGATAGGAGCACCCTACATGACGAACAAGGGAGCGCGCAATCTCTATAGAAGTAATACGGGTCCTACGCATGAGGGGACACTCCTTATATCTATGAGTGGATCCCACTTGATCTCCAAGAAACTCGTGTATATTCGGGTTCAGCCTTTGTGGCGGTAATATAAAAGCCCCAAGTACGACAAAAATATATACCCCAAGAGCAAAAAAATTTAATGTGTCCCAAGCATGGCAAAAATATACATGCCTCAAGCACAATAAATAGCCCAGAGCCCTAAAAATATACATGGCCCAAAAGCTGCAAATAACATCAATGCCCCAAGTGCACCAAAATATACATGCCCTGGCGTAACGAAGAGCCTTAAGTATGGCAAAAATATACATGCCTCAAGCGCAGTAAAGATCCCTAACCATGACAAAATATATATGCCTCAAGCTCAGAAAAGAGCCTGAAGAACGACAAAAAAGCCCCAAATTCTGAAAAAATATGAATGTCCCAAGTGCGGTGAAGAGCCCCAGTCGTGGAAAATAATATAAAAGCCCCAAGCGTGGCACATACTACATATGTCCCGAGCACGATAATAATCCCCCATGCATAACATATATTAAAAATGCTCTAGGTGCGACACATACTACAAATGCCCCGGCAATAATTCCCCAAAAGCTATACGAACTATAAAAGTCCCAGATACGACAAATACAATAAATGTCCCAAGCACGACAATAACACCCCGAGCACAGTAAATAATGCGATGCCGCCAAGTATTGCAAATAAAGCAAACGTCCCCGAGCTTGGTAAGATACAGAACTGGCCTCCTTAACTGGAAGGACGCCATTGATAACTACTCTTCATGACCTTCTTCTCCCATCTCATGCCCTTTATCCCCGATATTTTTGCCTGGAGCAAATCTCATGGGACTATATTTCCTACACTAAGCCGATCAGTGGAAGTTGGACTTAGATTACGAGGAGGGTCAGTACTTCTAAGATCATTCCCTTAGAAATCTACGGTAAATTTCCCTTTCCTTCACAGACGATTTAAGGATTCCCTTCATATATATTGTAAAATGTTCACGTCACTTGAACGCAAAAAAAGTGTAGAGGGTATTTTTCCACAACTGCTTTGGGATAGTCCATCCTGACAGCATAGAGAAAATTAAGTACAATAAGCTGAGCCAGATACTTTGAATCGAGTGCCTCCACTTTAGCCTACTCTTTGGTCCTCTTTGTTTTGCCATAGACAGAATCCAGTTTCTTTTTTAAGGGTTCTTCTCTACGTAGGACCTCTGTTGGAGATCGACTACCTCTTCGCGGAGTTTTCCCCCGATAACTTTTGGGAATTTTTTTTCTGAGATCCTGTCCATAACTTATGCATGAAGCATGAAAACTGACGGGAGAAAAATGTTGTGCGGAAGCGCAGGTTGAGTAGATTACCAATTGATGGTAACTGTGACTTCTAGAAAAACTTAAATGTGGTGTAAACAATTTCATGAAAAATTGACACAATAATTTACGTGGTTCGGCGTAAAGCCTACATCCACGGGCAAAGATTTGAAGATAATTTTACTAACAAATGAGAATTTACAAATTGGGAAAAACTCAAAAAAACCCAATACCCTAATGCACCCAAATGAATTCTCCTAGCACTCAAATGGAAGTTCTCTTAACTCTCTCAATTGCTTCACTTGCAATTGCTCTCAATTGTGGGATGTCATAACAAATGAAGAACAATAGCTATTTATAGGAATGCATGGTAGTAATATTTCACCAAACTTTTAAAATTGTCAAAGTTTATTTAGTGATTACCTAATTTTTAGCCAAAGTTTGAATAATTTTGGCCAAACTTTGAACATGTGCTTTGATTTAAATTTTTCAACAAAAAAGTAAAAGGGTCTCTTACGTGAGATATCTGCTTGCCAAAAGCATAACAATATAACTAAGACTAGCTGACAACCAATCTCTAATTTATAGGAATGCATGGTAGCACTATTTTACCAAACCTTTAAAATTGTCAAAGTTTGTTTGGTGATTACCTAATTTTTAGCCAAACTTTGAACAATTTGGCTTTGAACACTTTTGGCCAAACTTTGAACATGTGCTTTGATTTGAATTTTTCAACAATTCTCCACCTCGGTGAATTTTTCAACATGTGCTTCGTACGCGCATGATAAACTTGATTCTTTGCTAAGTGAATAGAACTTTGACTATCACAATATAAGTTAATATGCTCCTAGATCAATCCCAAGTTTCCAAGTGTGTGGTTGTAACCAAACAGCCTCTTTAATAGCCTCCGTAATTGCCATATACTCGGCCTCGTGGTTGATGATGCAATCAGAACTCAGTAGTGTAGATTTCAACTAATTGGTACGTCTAGCAAGAGTAAATACATATCCAAGTGGTTGATCGTCGTTTGTCTATATCACCGGCATGATCGGAATCAACGTACCCAATCACACCTTGACCAAGTGTGTCATTTCATTCAAACAAGAAACCAACATCAACGGTTTTCGAATGTATCGTAGAATCCATTTCACGACTTGCCAATGTCCTTTACCGTGATTATGCATATATCCGCTCACCATACTAATCGCTAGTGAAATGTCGGGCCTTGTACGCACCATTGCATATATCAAGCTACCAATCGTATTTGAATACGGAACTTGCAACATGTATTCTTGTTCCTCATCCGTTGCAGGAGATAGTTGTCGTAAAGCTTGAAATGAGAAGCCAATGGGTACTTACAGTGTTTTGTCCGATCATTCATGCCAAACTGTTGTAATACCTTCTTCAAATATTGCTTCTGAGACAAGCTAAATTTACCACGAGCTCTATCTCTGCATATCTCCATGCCAAGAATCTTGTTAGCTTCATCGGGATCTTTCATCTCAAATTCTTGATTGAGTTGATTTTTCAACTTCTCAATCTCATCTTTGTTCTTAGATGCTATTAGCATATCATCGATATACAAGAGTAAATATATGAAAGATCATTCTTGTAGCTTGCGAAAATACACACAATGATCAAATTTATTTCTTGTGTACCTTTGCCCTTTCATAAACCGATCAAATCGCTTGTACCACTGCCTTGGAGATTGTTTCAATCCATAAAGCGACTTTGTCGGTTTGCAAACCCAATTTTCTTTTCCAAAGAACTCTAAATACATCCGGTCGAGTCATGTAGATTTCCTCTTCCAAATCACCGTACAAGAACGCAGTTTTCACATCAAGTTGAACTAGCTCAAGATCATATTGCGCAACAATGGCTAGCAAAATCTGAATAGACGAATGTTTCGAAATTGGAGAAAATACCTCATTGTAGTATATTCCTTCTTTCAGAGCATAACCCTTTGCTACCAATTTAGCCTTGTATCGAATTTTATCTTTATAAGGAAATCCGTCCTTTTTTGCATATATCCATTTGCACCCAATTGCCTTTTTGTCTTTAGGCAGTGTAACTAACTCCCAAGTTCCATTTTTTTGAAGAGACTGCATTTCTTCATCCATTGCTTGCTTCCACTATACATTTTCAGGGCTACTTACTGCTTCTCTATAAGTGGAAGGAACATTACCATCTACAATTGGAAGTGCATAGGCCACCATATTAACAAAGCGATGAGGTTGAATCTTGTTGCTCTAAAGGTTCCTGAGTCAGAACCTCTTTTTCATCTTCAATTGATTGAGAATCATCTACCTCTTCAACACTAGCTAGTTCATCTTTAACATTTTCAAGCTCCATCTACTGCTGAGTACTACTAGTGTTGCCATCCTTTTGTGAATCCTTTTGTTTTAACATGACTAATTCATCAAAAGTCACATCTCTGCTGAAAATGATCTTTTTCGTATCTAGACATCATAAACGGTATCCTTTTACTCCACCAGTTATACCCATAAACAATGTTTTCTTTACTCTTGGGTCTAACTTAGATTCCTTTACATGATAATAGGCAGTGGAACCAAAGACATGTAAAGTATCATAATTAGTAGCAGGTTTACCAGTCCACATTTCCATGGGTGTTTTGCCCTCAATTGGAGCTGATGGCAAACGATTAATCAGATGGCATGCATATACAACAGCCTCAACCCAAAATTCCTTGGCCAATCCAGCATTGGAGAACATACACCGAACTTTCTATAGTATAGTTCGGTTCATGCGTTCTACTAACCCATTCTGTTATGGTGTACCTCGAATAGTAAAGTGTCGCACAATGCCCTCATCTCGGCATACTTGTAAAAATGGATCATTCTTGTACTCACCACCATTATCTGAGCGAAGTCTTTTAACCTTTCGAGTAGTCTGAGTCTCGACCATCTTCTTCCATTTCAGAAATATAATCAAAACTTTATTTTTGTTCTTCATTAAATACACCCATACTTTTCTTGAATAATCATAAAAAAAAGTAACAAAATAGTGCATACCTCCCAAAGAAGCTACTCTAGTAGGTCCCCATACATCACTGTGAACATAGTCCAGAATTTCTTTTGTATCGTGAATTGCTGGACCAAACTTTACTCTTGTTTGCTTTCCCAAAACACAATGTTCACAAAATTCTAATTTGCATGAATTTGCACCTTTCAATAAGCCTTACTTAACCAAAGTCTGCAAAGCTTTTTCACCGGCATGTCCCAAGCACATATGCCACAACTTGGTTGCCTCTGAATCTGCATCCTTTCTTGAAACTGTTGATGCTGTTCCAATAACTATACTCCCTTAGAAATAGTACAAGTTATTTCTTCTTGTGCCTTTCATCATCGTCAGTGCACCAGCTACTACCTTCAAGAATCCATCTCTCATAGTGATTGTAAGCCCTTTGCATTCTAGGACTCCTAATGAGATGAGATTTTTCTTTAAGCTTGGTACATAACGAACTTTTGTCAAGACTTGAATTGAGCCATCATGATTCTTCAATTGGATTGAACCTATTCCTATAGTTTTACAAGCATTGTCATTGCCTATAAAAACAACTCCACCATCTAGCTCCTTGAAGTTAGAAAACCAGCCCTTATTAGGACACATATGATAAGTACAACCCGAATCCAAAATCCACTAATCTGATTGACATGTCAATGTTATGCCAACCAGACTAAATTCTGACTCCTCATCATGCTCGACTACACATGCATCAGAAATAGCCTTGCCCTTTTATAACTTAGGACAATTCTTTTTCCAATGCCCTTTCTCGCGACAAAAAGCACATTCATCTTTGGCAGGCCTACCTTTAGACTTTCCCATTTTTCTAGGTTTGCGATTTTGTGAACGACCTCTTGCTGTTAATACTTCTGCAACTGTATCTCTGTGATCCTTTTTATCTTTCTTTCTGGTCTCAGCATTATACAGTGCACTACATACAGCATCAAATGTGACACTGTCCTTCCCATGAAGCAAAGTGGTAGTGAGATGGTCATATTCATCAGGAAGTGAATTCAACAGCAACAATGCCTTATCTTCATCTTCAAATTTCTCATCCAAATATAGCAAATCCGCTAATATTTTATTGAATGAGTTCACATGGTCATTCATCGACATACCAGGTGCATACTTGAATCGATAAAGTTTCTTTTTCATATAAATCCTATTTTCAAGGCTTTTCTTCATATATTTTTCTTCCAATGTTTTCCACAAATTCTTTACTGATGTCTCCTTTATGACAGAGTACTTCTGATCATTAGCCAGACATAGGAGAATAGTACCACATGCTTGTCTATTGATTTTTTTCCACTCCTTGTCATCCATCTTTTCAGGCTTTTCTTCAAGAGGGAGATCCAGCTCTTGTTGACATAAGACATCCAACACCTCTCATTCCCACATACTAAAATTATTGGTACCATCAAAATTCTCCACTTCAAACTTTGCATTAGTCACAGTAGTCCTTGCTGACGAAGATGACGACGATGCTTCTGCCATCTTTCTCAACCTCAAATAATCAGTGCCTTCAAAAACTATTCACACTTGAAAAGCAGTCTCTATGATGGGCTTGGTTAAGGGCTTTTGCTAAAAAGCTGAACCATAATGGCATGCACCATAGGGCTATCGAGATGAGAATTTGAAATAGATAGTATAAAAGTCTCCATCTCACTGCTTTCATCTGGCTTGATACCCTGAGGCTTACCGCTCTTGCTTGGCAAGGAGCATTTTCTCCATCTTTGATTGAGATAGGCACTTACCTTTTTATGTACCTTGATCCACGAAACATGGTCTAACTTGCTTTCCGGGTCTTAAAAATGCTAATACAGCATCGTTTCTGTACTTTGACACTAAATTTTGATCAAAGTTTGGACATTATCATTATAATTACTGACCATCTCAGGTTCCCATAATCTAATTTTGTGACATTAATTCGTATGGCTTCATTTGTTACATGGGTTGTATCTTTATTATTTAATTTTTTTTAAGAGGCTTTATCTTGAAAATAAATATTTTGGAGTTGGATTATGCACGTGGTTTTCAATTGTAGGACCAATTGTGTAATATTGAGTAGGATTGCATTAACTTTAATTCTAATGAATTAAAAATAATTATTTAAATAGTTTAATTATTTTAAAATTAATTACTAATTGTTAAATTTAATAAATAATATACAACAATATTGTAATGAATCAATTAATAATTTTTTATGTTTAGTATTACTTAATAGTTTTATATAAATTATTAAATAAAATTTTATTATTAGATTAGTTTGTTTTTTATATTAACATTTGTGGTTTTCATACTGTGTTGTTAATATTTTGTGTATTGGGTGATTAGTTAAATTGGATAATCATATTTAATTTAAATTCTTTTTGCTTATAGCTTTATTAAAATTTTATTTAAAAATTAATAGACACCTAAGCCCAGCCCAAGCCCAACCTAGACCATCTAGGCCTGGCCCATGCAATTGATTAGTTCCATAATTTTCCAACCCTAAATTTAGCCATTTAAAAAAGAGATGACAAGAAGAAGAAGAGTATTTCCTTGAAAGCTTCAAGACTTGAGAGTGATGAATAAAGCAACTTTAAAGATAAAAATATTGCAATGATTATTGAAAAATTTAGAAGATTATTCAAGAAAGCAAGTGAGAGAAGAAAGTTGAGAAACTTCAAAAATAAAAAAGAGAAGAATGAGACAATTATTTGCTTTGAATGCAAGAAGCCATGCAATATAAAATCAGAGTATCATCTTCTCTACAAATTCAAAAACAAAGCTATGGTGACACCATAGGATGATAATGATGAAGAATCTGTGAATGAAGAACAATAACATTAAGTGCTAAGTACAATAACATTAAGTGTCAAACTTAGCACTTATGGCAATTGGAGATGAATCATTTGATGAACTTGATAAGGTAAATGATATCCCCTTCTATGACGAATTGTTTGAGGCTTTTAAAGAATTGCATAATGATTTGAAAAAAAAATTTAGATAGAAAAATGCTTCTCTTCAAAAGAAAATGTTGGATTTCTCAAATAAAAATAATAATTTGTAAAAACATAACAATTCTTTTAATGAAAAGATTAAATGTCTTGAAATAGGAATAAAGTCGCATAATAAGATCATTTCATTCAAAGAAAAAAAAGTACCTCATTTGAGCATTGATAATTCTTTTGTTAATAATTTGACCAAAGAGAATGAAGCTTTTAAGAAAAAGAGCAATGAGCTTAACGAAATAATGTTAAAGTTTACAAATAGTCAAAAAAATTTAGAAAACTTGTTTAGCTCTAAACAAATATGTTTTTGACAAAGGAGACATTGATTATAAGCCTAACTTAAAGCAAAAATATGGAATTATTTTGTTAATGCTGCCTCAACTAATAAACATCAAATCATTTGCATTTATTGTAATTAAAATGGTTATATGAGCTATGCATGTCCAATTAGGAGAAACACTTATCTTGGTATTGAAAAGGTTTGGGTTCTAAAAGGAATCATCACTTACATTTAAGGATCCAAAACGATTTAGGTACCTAAAAACTTAATTTGAAATTTTTTTTTATAATGATCGAAGAAGAAAATGAATAAATGGTATTTGGATAGTAGATGCTCAAGACACGTGACCGATGATTACTCTTAGCTCCCAATTTTCACTAAAATTGAAAATAGTATAAATGTATTTTTTAGAGACATCTCAAAAGGAAAAATTCTTGGAGTAAGAAATGTCGGTATAAATTCTTCTACCATTATTGATAAAATATGCTTGGCCAAAAACTTAGAGCATAACTTGTTTAGTATTATTTAACTGTGTAATAAGGGCTATAGAGTTAATTTTTTATAAATAAAAATGTTTTACTGAGAATGCATGTAATGGCAAAATCTTATTTGTTGGAAAAGATGTATCAATGTATATACCATTGATGTAGATTGTGCATTATCTCATGATAAATGTTTTCGACATTATACGATGATAGTTTTTTTTCTTTTTTTTTTAAAAGGAAAGGGGGGTGGGCAAGCCCAAATACAATTTTAACCCCCTTCCCACCCCTAAGAATCGAATTCGGATTGCCACAACTCTACGGTGAGCATGGTGACCAACCCGACCACTCCCTTGGGGGCACGATGATAGTTAGTTATAGCATAGAAGACTAGGTCATGCAAGCATGCATTTGATTTCAAAGATTTCCAAAATTGATTTAGTTAAAGTAATTCCAAAGATTGGTTAATTTTCAAAAGGATAAATTATGTCATGCTTGTCAATTTAAAAAGAAAATTAGAACATCTTTCAAAAAAAAAAATCATATTTCTACTTCGAAACCTCTTCAACTTCAGTTGGATTTATTTAGACGATATAGGTATGTATATCTAAATAGTAAATATTATGCATTTGTGATAGCTGATGATTTTTCCATATTCACATAGGTGATGTTCTTAGCTAGTAAGTATGATGCTTTTAAAATCTTTTATAAAAGAATTCAAAAGGAAAAAAAGAAGATTATGATTTACTGCATTAGAGGTGACCATGGTAGGGAGTTTTAAAATCATGCATTTCATTTTTGCAATGATTTTGGCATTAAACATTAATTTTTATCAATAAAGACTCCACAACAAAATGGAGTTGTTCAGAAAAAGAAACTATTTAAGAAATGGCTATAACTATGTTAAATGAGTTTGGGTCAAAGCCATTAACACCATGTGTAAATTCTTAAATAGTGTGTTAATAAGATTATCTCTCAACAAGATTCCTTATAAGCTTTGGAATTTATTTCAAGGTTTTGGAATGCAAATATTTGATTATAAACACAAAAGAAATTTTGATCCAAAATCTTATATTTGTATTTTTCGTGGATATTTGAATTCAAGCTGAGCTTACGAGTTTATAATAAAAAGGACCTTGGATGTTGAAGGATCCATGTACATCAATTTTGATGAATGTAATGCTCCTATACGGAGAAAGTTCTCATTGATAATGATGTAGGTATAAAGGAGGAAAATGAAGAACAACAACATGAAGAATCTTCTTCAGAAAAACAAGATGATTCTCCATGTGAGAATCAAGAGGCATAAATTAGTTTAGATTAAAATGGTCGTAATTCTTAAACACTCCCTAAAAAGTACAGGTATGTTTCCTCTCACCCTCAAGATTTAATTTTTGGAAACCTTTACGAGGCATAATCACTAGATCATTTATCAGGAACACATATGAGTATGCTACATTTATATCTTAAATTGAACTAAAATCTCTTTCCGATTTAGAAAATTCTGAATGTTGGATTATGATCATGCAAGAAGAACTAAACTAATTTGAGAGAAATAATGAGCAGAAATTTGTTTCTAAACTAAATCATTAATTCATAATAGACACAGAATGATTATTTAGGAGCAAGAATGATGAATGTAGTTGCAAGAAATAAAGTCAAATTATTGGCTCAAGCACATAATCAAGAAGAGGGAATCAATTTTGATGAAACTTTCGTCCCACAGCTAGATTATTATATTTGGATGTTCTTAGCATTTGCGTGTCATAAGATTTTATTTTGTATCAAATTGATGTTAAAAGTACACTCTTAAAAGGTTTTGAAAATGAAAATATATAAATCATGTGTTAAAGTTGACTAAAGTGTTATATGGTTGAAACAAAGTCCTAGAGGATGGTATGATAGACTCAGTAAATTTTTAAGGTTTTCAATGGGTAAAGTAGATATTACACTCTGTGTAAAAAATAAGAATCAAAATATACTTGTTGTTCAAATTTATGTTGATAACATTATCTTTAGTTATAATCATGAATCTTTGTGTAAAGAATTTTAGTCTTACATAAGTAAAGAATTCAAAAAGAGCATGACGGAAGAGTTGAAGTATTTCTTTAAGCTTTAAATTAAGCAAAACAATGAGGGAATCTTTATTTATCAAGCTAAATATGTAAAAGATCTACTCAAAAGATTTGCATTGATAACTCAAAGTCTAAAATACTCCAATGAGTACGACAATCAAGCTTGATAAGGATGAAAAAGATAAAGTTGATATTAAAATGTATTGAGATATAATTAGATCTTTACTTTACTTAACCGCTAGTAGAACTAATATTATGTTTAATGTATGTTTATGTGCAAGATTTTAATCATGTCCCAATAAATCTCATTTACATACTATCAAAAGAAATTTTGTTTAATTGGATGAAACCATTAATCTTAGTCTTTAGTATTCTATGCTGACTTTACTATTTACAAAGTTGAAAGAAAAAGAACTAGTGGTACTGTTGGAGAATTTGAAGGATGAAACACAAAGTTTATTAGAGAATGTTCAAGAATATTACAAGAACAATTCACACACTCTCACAAATCACTCTCAAGGGCTTTGTTATACTTCTTATGCTTTCTTACTCTTAAACTTATATTTCACAACACAATAGCATAGGTATTTATAGTGAATAAAACTCAAACATAATCATAACAATACACATCACCTAGCACATTCCACCAACCTTTCATCATAACACCAAACATATTCCACTCACTTAACATGCTCTAAATGAATCATTTAATGGCATTAAATGTGTAAAGCTAGCCTCCACTCAACATTGTAGACCCCATGATGATGAAGCATGATGATGGAGCATGATAATGGAGGGTCATGTACAACTCAACACCTTATTATTTTGTAAACAAGTTTATTGTTTTCAATACTTCCCCTTAAACTTGTTTCTGTGACTCTAACTCTTCTTGCTCGAGGAGTTTAGTGAAATTATCACCAACTTGTTCTTTGGCTTTATTCTTCTTATTTTGATTGAACAATGCCCTGTAGGAATATGCATTTAATCTTCTTTTTCGTACTTGTACTTGTTCTCCTTCACTTTCGCCGTTAATTTCTTTGATTTCCACAGCCAATTGTTTCATAACACCTAATGAATTTCTCAATCTGTTAAAATCTTCTTGTTTTAATGGCTTAGTAAATATATCAGCTGCTTGATCTTGAGATTTGACATACTTTATTTGTACATCATTTCTTTCAATACACTCCCTTATGAAATGGTAACGAGTGTCAATATTCTTACTTCGATCATAGAAGACTGGATTCTTTGATAGGGCAATTGCAGACTTGTTGTCGACAAAGATCTTAGTTTGATCTATTTGGAGCAAATCCAACTCCTTCAACAAATTTCTTAGCCAAATTGCATGGCAAACATCTGAAGTAGCAACTACATACTTAGCTTCACAGGTGGAAAGTGTGAAAATTGGCTGCTTCTTTGACATCCACGTGAAAGCAGTGTTTCCCATAAAGAATATAAATCCATAAGTACTCTTTCAATCATCTAAATCTCCACTCCAATCGCTATCGCTATATCCAACAAGCTTGTAACCATCATAGAATGAGTATAATAAGCCAAAATCAATTGTACCTTTTATATAACGAATAATTCCTTTTGCAGCTTTAAAATGGGTGATTGTTAGATTCTTTATATAGCAACTAATGAGCCCAATGGCATAGAGAATGTCTGGCCTCGTTCATGTCAAGTAACGCAAACTTCCAACAAGGCTCTTGAAAAAAGTTGGATCAACTCTTTCTTCTTCGTCATGTTTGGAAAATTTGACTCTGCATTCCATTAGCGTACTTACGGGCTTGCAATCATGCATATTGAACTTCTTGAGTATTTCCCTTGTATAGCATTCTTGGGAAATGAATATGCCTTCTTCCTTTTGCTTAACTTCGATGCCCAGGTAGTATGCCATTAGTCCAAAGTCAGTCATCTCGAACTCTTTCACCATCACTCTCATGAACTCTTCAAATAAGTTTGGATTGCTTCTAGTGAAAATGAGATCATCCACGTACAGGCATACAATTAAGATGTCTCTATCTTTGAATTTGACGTAGAGAGCATGTTCATGTGGGCATTTGGTGAAGCCATTCTCTTTGAATATTTGTCAATTCTGCTATTCCATGCCCTTTGTGCTTGCTTTAACCCATAAAGTGCCTTCTTTAATCTCAGAACTTTGTCTTCATATCCTTCCACCACATAGCCCAATGGCTGTTTGATGTAGACTTCTTCTTTAAGAAATCCATTTAAGAAAGTAGATTTTACATCCATTTAATGAATCTTCCACTATTTTTGGGCTGCTAAAGAAATGATTAGTCTTATAGTTTCTATTCGGGCTATAGGAGCAAATACCTTACTATAGCCTTTTGCAACTAACCTCGCCTTGTGCCTTTCAATCTCACCCTTGACATTTCTCTTCGTCTTGTAAACCCATTTGACACCGATGGCTTTGTGACCTTTGGGAAGTGTAGTAAGTTCCTAAGTGTCATTCTTCACTATGGCTTTGATTTCTTCATCCATTCCGATTCTCCATTTTTCATCTTATACAGCTTCTTCGAAGTAAACTGGCTCATAATCAGCAAAGAGGCAAAATAGAGTGACATTATCATGTCTCTCAATTATCTCATAGAGATCTTGAAGATTCCTCGTGCGTTCTTCAGTTCTTTCATTTAAGAAAGATGGTGGTGAATCTTCATGTGTGGTTAATGCTGGTGAGATAGGTGGACTAACTGGCTCTTGTTGTTCTTATACTACTTACTCCTTCATTGTTCTTCAAAAGGAAAAAAATTGAAGTCATCCACACGAGAGCCAAAATCCCATTCTCCTTTTTCCTTAAAGATTACATCTCGGCTAATCACGATCTTTTCGTTGTCTGGATTGTACAACTTGTATCCTTTAGAATTGATGTCATAGCCGATGAAAATGAACTTCTCACTTTTATCATCCAGCTTGGCTCTTCTCTCGTCTGGTACATGTACATGGGCAATGCTTCCAAAAACTCTCAGATGGGTTATGCCAGGCTTTCTTCCACTCTATGCTTCTAGTGGTGTCTTGCCCAACACACTTCTTGTTGGAGATCGGTTGGATAAATAGATTGCACAAGCAACAGCTTCAGCCCAAAATTCTTTGGGTAGTCTTTTGCTCTTGAGCATACTTCTCACCATGTTGAGGATAGTTCTGTTCTTTCTTTCTGTAATACCATTTTTTAGGGGGGATCTCAGAACTGTCAAAGTGCGTCGTATTCCATTTTCATTACAAAACTTCACAAATTCTTTGGAAGTGAACTCTCCACCTCGATCAGATCTCATGGCCTTGATTTGGTGTCCACTTTCTTTCTCCACTGCAGCTTTGAACTTCTTGAAAACTTCAAAATCTTCTGATTTTTGCTTTAAAAAATACACCCAAGTTTTTCTTGAAAAATCATCTATGAAAAGAAGGAAGTAGTTACTTTTACTAAGAGAGGTTGGCTTGAATGGACAACACACGTCAGTATAAATAAGCTCGAGTGGCTTCCGAGCTCTTGAGTTTGACTCCTTTGGAAAACTCTTTCTAAATTACTTGCCAAGTAAACATCCTTCACAAACTTGATTGAGATGATTGATTAAAAGTAGACCTTTCACCATATTCTTTCTTGATAGTAGCTCTAGTCCACCAAAGTTGAGATGTCCATATCGAAGATGCCAAATCAAGGTTGTATCTTTATGACAAGCCTTGAGACACTTTGCAACATCATTTTAAGTATTTAAAGGAAACATTCTATTCTTCGACATTCTCACTTTTGTAATTAGGTTTCCTTTGTCATCTCTTAAAAAAAGACTATAATCTTTAAGATGAATATTATAGTCTTTTTCTAAAAGTTGACCTAAACTTATAATGTTGCTTTTCATATTGGGCATATAGTAAACATTTGAAATTAGTTGGTGGCTACCATCTTTTATGCGAAAAAGGATGTTACCTTTTCCCTTCACTGGTACTTTTGAATCATCTCTAAAAGCGACGCTACCGTTCACTGATTCATTAATCTCCACAAACATGCTTCTGTTTCCGCTCATGTGATTGCTAGCACCTGTGTCAAGATACCAAGTATTTTCTTGACCTCCATTGTTGTCATTACGTGCTAGTAAAAGTGTGCCATCTCCATCATTCTTCTCTTCAACATAATTTACTCTCACATCTACTATGTTGCTTGGAATTCACGACTCAAGCATAATGCCCAAACTTTTGACAATTATAGCACCTGGACTAGAGATTTTTCATACCTCGATCTTGGATTGTTTCTTCCTCGCCTTCTGTTTGAGCTTTCTCCTCTTTCATTATTGATGGAGTTTTTGTTGTTAAGATTCCAGCCTCATCTATGACCACGATCTCTACCTCGTCCTCGGCCTCTTCCTCAGACATAATGCCTTCTCTCGTTGTTGAAGCTTTCTTCTATTTTCTTTGGATTGATTTCCATCTTGAAGAGTTGTTCTTTGATTCATTGCTTATTCTTCAGTTTTTCTTTATAAGCTTGCAACCTTTCTTGAAGTTGCTCGATCGTCATAGCCTCCAAATCTTTAGTCTCCTCTATTGTTACTACAATGTGGTCAAACTTGGAATCTACTGATCGAAGTATTTTCTCAATAATCCTTAGTTCTCTCAACTCTTCACCATTTCTTTTTAATTCATTAGCAACAGTCACAACTCTAGTAAAGTAATCAAAAATTGATTCTGATACTTTTATGTGTAAGGACTCAAATTCACCTCTTAGTGTTTGAAGACGAACTTTCTTAACTTGTTCCGCTCCTTTGTAAGAGGTTTCTAACTTCTCCCATGCTTCCTTTGAGGATGTTGAGCCAACGATCTTTTCAATAGCATCTTCATCTAATGATTGAAAAATGAGATACTTTGATTTGTTCTCTTTCCTCTTTAAGTCTTTCAAATTCTCCTTTTGTGCCGCAGTTAAAGTACTTTCATTTTCTGGTACTATAAAGCCCTTTTCCATGACTTTCCACACATCATGTGCACCCAATAGAGCCTTCATTTTGATGCTCCAATTGTCAAATTTGCTCCCTTTCAATTGTAGAACTTGAAATGACATCATACCACCATTTTCCATATCTCACAAATCGAGTGAGTCAACTCAATTTCTGGACGGCAAACTTCCGATGGCGATTCCTGGCCCGTCCGAACTCCGATCAGGCTGATTCTTGTGGCGTTACGTTTGTCTCGTCAAGAGCTTCGATTTGATATACTACACGACTATTTTATCCTCCAAACCTAGCTCTGATGCCACTTTGTTGGAGAATTTGAAGGATGAAACACAAAGTTTATTAGAGAATGTTCAAGAACATTACAAGAACAATTCACACACTCTCACAAATCACTCTCAAGGGCTTTGTTATACTTCTTATGCTTTCTTACTCTTAGACTTATATTTCACAACACAATAGCATAGGTATTTATAGTGAATAAAACTCAAACATAATCATAACAATACACATCACCTAGCACATTCCACCAACCTTTCATCATAACACCAAACATATTCCACTCACCTAACATGCTCTAAAGGAATCATTTAATGGTATCAAATGTGTAAAGCTAAACTCCACTCAATATTGTAGACCCATGATGATGAAGCATGATGATGGAGGGCCATGTACAACTCAACACCTTATTATTTTGTAAACAAGTTTATTGTTTTTTCAACAGGTACATGTCATTTTCTAGGACTTGCACTTATTTCATGGTTTCATAAAAATAAAAATTCAGTTGCACTTTCAACCGCCGAGGCTGAATATATCTTTGCCAGTAGTTGTTGCGCAGAGCTATTTGGATAAAACAAACTGTTAGAAATTATGGGATTAATCTCAATCACATACCTATCTTGTGTGATAACACCAGTGTTATAAACTTGTCAAAGAATCCCATTCAACACTCTAGAACAAGGTACACAAAAATTAGACATTATTTTTTGAGAAATCATATTCGAAAGAGGACATTACATTAGAATTTGTTTCCACAAAAAAATAACTTACTATTATTTTTACAAAACCGTTCTGCGAAGATCAGTTCACAAAAATCTAACATGAACTTGGAGGATGATGTTTTTGCATTAGCATATTATTATATCATATTAAGACTACTAGCTAGCATAAATGATGTTCTATTTTTGTTACTGTGCTATATATTTGTAATAATATGATTTTTGATTGTTTATTATTATATTTTATGCATAAATTGACTTGCTAATGAATTTCGGATCACAAAATGATTTTGGAATCAATCATTTATTTAGCCAACAATCAAAATTGGTGTGTAAAATACAGAGGAAATGGCTAACCGCTTGGTCAAAGCGGTTAACCTCTTGAAAACAAAAGACTATCAGATTGTAAAAGTAAATCGCTATAGGAAACGGTAAACCGCTTTCGTAATTTTCACCAATTGGAATGAAGTGGCATGCTATTTATTTTCAAATGGTTCGCCAATTTTACGATTCTTAGTCTATGTTTATAGTTTTCATCATTACTTTTGGCAAACCATTTTCTCTCTCTCTCTCTCTCTCTTAAACCGACGGTAGCTCCTCGTCTTTCTCACTCTAATCCTTTATTTTATTCACTTTCCGTGCAAAATTAAGTCTAGAAAATCATTAGAAGTTGCTTTAACATTAATTTTTCATAACGAAAACAAATTTCATCACTTGAATTTAATAATCCAAAATTTTAACCATATGTTTCAACCGAACCTTGTTCTTCAAAATTAATTCATTTTTCATCAATTTTTGATCCAGTTGAACCTCTACATCGGTTCTAAACATCCTTATCTACTATCTAATTGGTTTTTTTTTTTCAAAACTTTTCTTTGCAAATCAAATTTAGGTATCTATGGCCAGTTCAAGTTCGAAGAAGGGAAAAAGAAGGGACAAATATATGGCACCCAAAACAAAATTTCTACAATGTCTACGACTTAATGAGGTTCTTGCTGAGTACCCCGACTTTGATCAAGCACATTTTCCATCCGCACCAATGGCTAGTTTTTTCTACCTTAAGTTCATGCTCTATACAGTACTTTCTTCTTATTATGTGAATATGGAATGCATGACTAGTCTTATAATTAGCAATACGAATTTGATGGAATTACTGGAAGAGTTGGTTGGAGTAATGCATTAGTTATTGACGAGAATGTGTATCATAATTGGATAAGGTATTTTACTCGAATGTGGACATTTTGTCGAACGCGATGATCGAGTAATCACTAATGTTCGAGGTATCCTTATAGTATTTGATGTCACTGACCCGAATACTATCCTCGAAATTCCTGATGAAGGCTTAGAACTGTGTATATTTAAAACAGAACTAGTGTTATCTAGGTATAAATATGCTTAATATTACTGCGGTTGTTAACCGATCTTTCCTATATGGTATTATCATAGCCAGGATACTAAAGCATTTTAGAGTTCCCATAGAAGAACCTAATTTTTGGCCTACTAAACCATTGGGGATGATACAATTTTGAGTTTAGTGTTTGATTGAAGGAATAGTCAATAGGATAAGACATCCTCCATAAAAAATAAGTATACCCTGATAGCTCCAGATAACAAGCATATGCTCAACGATGTCCTACCGTCCAATCAGTTGCCAGATTTCACTATACCACTACGGGCTTAGGTTAGGGCTTAGGTTAGAAATCCAACTCCATCAGCACACACTCCAGAAGCATTTACTTTTGCAGCACTTACTCCAGACACAGATGCTTCAAAAGAATTTATGCTTCAGTAGCTGCTCAAAGAAGTTCGTTCTCTTTTTGTACACCAAATTAGCTTCCAGCAGCATTTCCTAGAGGAAAAACATAGTCTTTCTCCCCAGCAGCAGTAGCTTCTGGATGGTCAGTGGTAGATCTTTAAGGCCCTCAGATTTTCATATTCTTATCCTCACCTCCACTGCCTCAGCAAAACCCATTTTATGTTTTCTCTCTATATTTCATTATGAAGCACCAACATTACATTATCATTTTTTATTTATCATCATTCAATATTTCTTTTGAGTATTTTGGTGATATTTATCAGTAACTTGATTTTGTGCTATATTATGGATTATTTTTTATTGATTGGTGTATTTCTTGAGAATTGTTGGTTATTAATAAGTGGAGCTATTTTTAACAACTGTACCATAGTATCGCTTCTATTTTGGCAAACACTTATCATTTGTACTTTTGCTTTATACAAGTTTATGCCTTTGATGATGAAAGAGGAGATAATGATACATGTATGTAATTTAAAGTATATTTACCATTGAAAATTAAAATTGTGTGTATGCGCTGTTATGTTGTAGACATATTGACATATGCACACATGCTGGGGGAGTTGCGTATTGAAAACTGTTGGATGTGTTATTTTGAAGTACATTTGACGTGTTGTAACACATGCATACACAGAGGGGGCGTTACAAATTGTTCGGTATTATTATTATTAAAATGTACATATTATATACTCAGAGGGAGCTTTTGGTTACAAAGTTTAAAATAGATTAAGTATTTTGTCATTATAAAAAATGGGAGAATGTTGACCAATGCAGTTATATGGTCTTTAAATTTTGATAATAACAAACATGTCAATTGAATATACATACATACATATATATATATATATATATATATATATATATATATATAAATGTATGACTAAAGCACTTAAAATGTTTTTATTGCATTTTTAAGTAAAATTATTTTATGTGGATATATAATCCCATGAAATGGGTTACTGAAATCTTAAAACAAGTGCTGTTTTTAAATCCGAAAAATGAGCTTCTTTTATTTCGTAATAAAAGTTTTCAAACAAAATTACACTTATCGTTAGTCAGACCGCAAACCGCTATAACTAAAATGGTAAGCAGATAAGGTTAGAAATGATTTCAGGACACAAGCAGCATACCGCTAAAACAACAAATTAACTTCAACTAGTGACTCTTTGGAAGCCAAATGGCAACCCTCGAACTTGAAGTGGCAAACTGATTGCAACTGAATAACTATCCGGAATCCAAACAGTAAATTGCCAGATATAAAGCGGCGAAACGATTGGAATTAGATGACTCTCTGTGAGTAGATATTTGCTTATTAATGATTCTATCTTTCTCTTACTTTTAGTCTTATATCATAATTATTTTAGTTACTTTATTAAATTATATTTTATTATGCTAGTTTTTATTTATAGTTATTTTAGGTATATTATTTGATTAAATAGGAATTAAATTAGAGTATTCGATAAGAAATCTGCTCAAAAAAATTAAAATAAGAAAGAAATAAAGAAATTTAATTGAAACAAATTAAGGAAGATTTGATTTAATTAACTATCGTATATACAGAGCTTAGTATAAAGAGTATATTGTGATTAATTAAGGAAACAAATATTTTAGCATGGCATTAAAATCGCAATTGCATGGGCATGGCTTTTTAAGTTGCATGCAAGGTTCACGTAATCAATTGAAAGATTGCATGCATAAGTAATGCTTTAAATTCATGTTCACGTGCATGGCCTTAAAATGGAAGCAAATTAATTGCTTTAATTTGGGAATCAAATCCAATAAGGATTCGGCCATGGACATTTCAAAAGGCCAATATTTGGCTTTTGATTTGAAACCAACAAGCAGCCAAGAGCCAAACAAAACTGAGACGGTAAGAAGAGAATGGGCAGCCCAGCAAGAAGGAGAATAAGGAAGAAGAGCAAGACCAAATTCAGCAGAGTCAACCGCTTAGATTAATCTATATAATTGGTTTCATCAACTCTTTTATTCTCAATTTAATTATGTTAGGTTAATTTTTCTCTTTGGTTGAGAGTGAATTCAAAACTCTAGTCATGTTATGTAATTAATGTTTATGATTTTATTCTTAACCTATTTGAGTGGCTAATTAGATAGGATTAAAATACTTGATCTGTAATTATCTTAATATTTTAATCATTAGTAGCAAATTGGAATCAGTGATTTCAATTAGAGAATATAACATAGGTTAAATAAACCGAGTTTATGTGTTTGTTACGTAGATCAACCTGTATCTTTCTCTACTTAATGCTTTCCAATATCTTTAAATAGCTTGTTTTAATTTATTTAATGGTTAAACATTAGATGAAGAACTTGTTTTGCCTAACAATACATTAATGAAATATGAGGATTAACAAAGCTTATTGTTGTCTACGGTTGATAGTTTTAATGAAAATTAATTATAGAATTTATATATATTATATGCATGTTTGGGGTGGCGAATGATCTTTTGAACAAAATTTTCATTATTAATATTTCTTTCTCATTTAATTAGAGTTTTTATCAAATTATTATTTTCCTATTTTCTTTATTTTTTGTCATTCAATTAAAAATTTATAAAACCCCCTTTATTTATAATTGGTATTTTCTTTAGTTAGATTAATTTATATTATTATTATTTTTTAAGTCTTTATTTCAGAATTAATAATAAATAAAGCTAGCATAGTTTTCTTGGGATCAATTCTTACTTGCTCTATACTAGTTTTTATATTAGTAGTAAGGTTTTAAATTTGGTGAACTCTAACGATATTACCACTCTTTGGACTCCAAACGGCATACCACCAGACCTAAAGCAACAAACCGATTAAAATAGGATGACTAAAATAGGATGACTATCTGGAATTAAAATAGCAAACCAACTACTTGTAAGCGATAAAGTAAACTGACATTTTGCAAGCGGCAAACTGATTTTGCAAAAATTTCAAAATTTAGCCATAAAAGTAACATGTCACATAAATAAATGGCAAATTGTTTTCTTGTAAGCGGTGAACAAATACTAGTTAGTCAATAATAACTAGTTTTATTATTCAATCTATAAATAGACAAAGTAAACTCATTTTAATTAGAGAAGCTTTGCAATCTTTGTCAGTCGGTTTAAAAGTATCTAAAGCTTATATCTGCCTATTCACATTCATTAATATACATATTCAGCTATAATTTGCATACAAAATCTTGTGGAGAGTAATCTTGTAAATATCAACTATGTATTTCAAACTTGAATTATTGTAAATGTGGAAAACACTTGAAAAAGAGGTGTGTGGGCTCATTTCAATTTTTCAATGTTAATTGATACTTTCAAAGTTAATTGTAAAAATCTTGAGTCCTTAAATAGTAAGGCTTGGATAATGGAATTTTTAAGCTTAGGGATTTCTCGAACTATATAAAAACATCATATTTTATTTCTTCCCCTTCATCTCTTTAAATTTATTTATTTTTGAATTTATTGTATTAAAATTCTTAAAGCATCAATTTTTTTTTTGTAATTTTATTTGTCTATTTTTTAATTACTCAATCAACCCTGCTTGGGTTACTTAGCTGGAATTTTATAGTGGAAGGAAAATTTTGGGTGAGCCCCTAAAGGAAAATTTCAAACGAACCCAACAAAAACAAAAAAAAATTGGCAAATGATAAGAAGGGGATCTTATCGAAGGACACAAGGCCGGTCCTCATGGGGGCAAAAGCTCGGCCGGCCTGCCGGATCATGCGGGCTTTAAGCCCGGCCAGCGTATTAAATCTTTGGACATGGGCTCAAAAATCCAAGGCCCGCTACGAACGGGCCCGGATAAGGGCTTTTATAAAAAGGCCCAGGCTTTAATTTATAAATTAAAAAAATATAAATATATAAATAAATAAATAATATATATATATATATATATGTATGTATGTATGTATGTATGTATTTAATTTTAAAAATTAAGTCCAATTAAAATATATTAAATTAGATTGAATTATATATAATATTATCTTTTATTTGGTGTAATATTGAATAGGATTACATTAAATTTAATTTAATAAATTAAAAATAATTCTTTAAATAGTTCAATTATTTTTAAATTATACTACTAATTGTTGAATTTAATAAATAATATGAAATAATATTATGATGAATCAATCGATAAATTTTTATGTTTAATATTATTTAATGGTTTATACAAATTATTGAATAAAAATTTATTATTGGATTAGTTTATTTTCGATATTAACATTTGTGAGTTATTTTATTGTATTGTTAATATTAGGTAATCGTGTACAATTTAAGTTTTTTTTAGTTTATAGTATTATTAAAAATTTATTTAAAAAAAATTAATAAAAGCCCAAGCCCGGCCCGGGCCCATAAATTGCCAACCCTACTCATGGGACTAACCCCATTTACAAGATCATCATGTGTTATACTACCTCGTGCAAAAGTCTTAGTATCCTTCACCTCGTTCTTCATTAAATGAGACTAAGGGATCTTGTTAGTGGTGAAACTTGGACATGGAGTATTAAAGGAATGATACATGAAGGAACATGGCTCATATCTTTTAAAAATTTGCTCTTTTAAAATGGACCAATTAACATTGAAGACATACTACCAGTAGAGACTGTCGCCAAAGGACAACTATCGAACCCAAGCAAGCTAAAAGGCCTCAATTAGAAAGGCAAAATTACCCTTAAAACTCTACCTAACAAGAGAAATTATCAATAACGATTTGCCACATGTTCAGGGGCACTCTACCTAAAAAGATCAGGATGGTCTCAAAAAGGAGGTAACTTTACTTATTTACCAAAAAACACTGGAAAATCTCATATTCTAAGATTGAAAACCAACCACCTCTTTCAATCTCCCACTAACCGAATTGCGTCCAATGGGTGTTTTCTTTTATTTCAAGTTTATCTCAGCCGTCACTGTCCGCAAACAATTGTTTCTGGATAACTCGATCTCTAATATTGCCAGAAACCATCTCTAGAAGGGAAGCTCTTATTGTGTTTTGGGTTGAACCAAATTACAATATAACAATTATTATGACAAATAATTATTATTATAACAAATAACAACAAAAAATAATAAACTAAGGGTTTTTTATTAACTTTAAACAATTTATTTCGATTCTAACTCTTATTCTTTATTAAGATTCCAATTCTAACCAGTTCCAAATTACTAATTAGAAAATGCATATTAAAGCATTTTCCACATGTCACAGTAAAGAAATGACCCTCCGGAACCTCATTATATGGTGGTCTCCATTTGTCACACCAAAAGTCTCCAGAGCCTAATTTTATGCGTGTCTCCACGGCTCTAAGTGTCACATCAAATACCTAGATCCTTCTTCCATATATGATCTTCATATGTAACATAAAAGAAATGGAAAAATTAAGGGTGGGCATGGGTCTGTGTAGGTCGAACTTGCACTCAATTCATCAAACTCATTAATAATACAGGTTAGAAAATCCAACCCAATTTAACCCATATAAAAATTCAACTAGACCCAATCTAATTCAACTCAACCCATCTCATGTTAGTCGGATTAGGCATTTCCTATGGAAAACTCATTTTTAGTATTTTAAGTAATTTCAAAATGAAAAAGAGTAATGATAGAGTTTGAAACTCTTGTACGTACTTATTTTGTATAAACTGATGCCTCCTAAATTCATTGATTAAATGAAAAATCAAAATAATAAAAATAAATCATATGAACCAAAGTTTTTTATTCCAACCAATTGAATTATACAACATTAGTTGTACAAAAAAAGTTTGTACTATAGTTTATAACACAATCTTTTACTCATAAAAAATTAAAAAAATAAATTTCAACTCATTAATGAAGCTACTTTAATGCTAAAACTTTTTAAGTAATAATTTCTTGAGATTTTAATATTTTTTTAAATTCTAATATAATAGTAAGTAATTATTAAAATTTGAATAATAAAGATTAATAATTAATACTTGTGCAAGTTGATACATTGGTTTATGTTAAAATTTGTTTAACCTAACCCAACCTAACCAGCACTATTCCGATGGGGTTTGTGCAACTTGCACTGATTGGTTCCTACTCCTAGCAAAAAAAATGATAAATTTACATATTTAGCCCAAAAGCTTTAATTTAGGATTTTTAAGTTTAACTTTTTCTATTATAATCAACTAAATATCTAATTTTAGAATGAAAATACCCTCACTACTCTCAATAAATCACAAAATTAATACCAGTCTCAATAAATTTCCAAACCTCACAATTCTCAACACATTTATGTGAGTGATTGTTGTAAATTTCATTTTCTAAAATTGTGAGTTCATAAAATACTTAGTTTGAGTTGACATATAAAAAAAATTCAAAATAAACAAATTTTAAGTTAAAACGAAGTAACTGATGAACCTAGAAATATGTGATAGGCACTTGTCACAATTGAGTTGGAGCAATAGGTGCATATCACACCAAAACACAGCTTTTTAGATTTATGTGGATTACGCTTTGTTAATTTATATCAATGACAGATTAGACAATATAATATTTAATAGCATTTATAAAATTAATAGAACAATAAAAAAATAAGAAAAAAATGCTTAAAACTAATCAGTCAAAGAGGTGAAATTTACAAAAATAGCAAAAAAGATTTAGGGACTTTTAGAATTAGCCAATTAAATTTTTTTCTACCTTATGTAGCTAACTTCATCATTTTTGGATAATAACTTGTCATTCCAAATTCCTAACAACTGAATCTTCTCATCTCTCTTAAATTCAGCGGCATGGTCTCAACTTTTCTAGCAACAATCTATGGTAGTTGGATGAGTGTTTGATGGCTATTGTAATTTCAGCACTTAGATGGCAATTGGACACACGTTTGACGAAAGCTTTATCTTCAATGGTTTCATCTCCCAAAGCAAGATTTTTTTTTGTTTGTTTAAGATTTGACCATCAATTGAATGTAGTTGAGTGTATATATCATGATAAATAAGTATTAGAGTCGATTTTCTATGAATTTTGAAAATTATTTAATGAGATTAAAATTTGACATAAATGACACATGAGGTATTTGTTGATTGTGGTTTGGTGCGAATTTGTGTTTGGCAAAACAAGGTAAGTGATTTTAGTGTGATAGGTGTTGCTTTAATTTAGTGCAACGAGAGCCTATTGCACGGGTGATAGGCGCCATTTGCATGAAATCCTTGTTCGCTATTATTTTGTGCAATAGATGCCTATTGCACGAAATCACTGAGCGTGCTCACTGTTATTTCACTATTAAATTATTAAATCTTATCACTCTCAACAAATCACTAAATTCCAGCAAACAAGTATTGCATAAATAAAGATATAATCATCAATTGAAGTGCTTATTAAAAACGTGTATGTTTTAGTAAAATCCAAAATTTTAATGTATTAAATTTACCATTTAGGTCTGAAATAGATTTAGATTTTGTTTTAGATGATTTTATTTTCCATTCATAAGACATTGTGGTTTTTTAAAGTACTTAATTTAAGTTAAGAAACAAAAAACTATCATTGAAGACAATAAAATTTAAAGTAAAAACTATTTGTCATACATAATCAAAATATGTGCAAAAACGATATAAAATATGTCTTGTAGCATTAAACGATAGTCACATCAAAACTATTTGTTGCATGAAAGCCTATTTCAATGTGAATATCTTTTAATGCTACAAATGTCTATCTTACTAATATGGTTTTTTTTTTTTTTTTTTAAAGGGAAGGGGGGTGGGCAAGCCCAAAGAGTTTTTACCTCCTCCCCACCCCCAAGACTCGAACCCGGATCGCTACGAATCTAGAACCGACTATGGCAGCCAACCCGACTACGGCCTTGGGGGCTAAATCTATCTTACTAATATGGTTTGATTCATCTCATCGTAAGATCTAAAATAGCATATTATATGCCCAAAACGGGTAGTTGTAACCTAAGTTATGACTTCTATAAAGCACCTGACACATTTTACGTGGCTATTGTACATACTGTGATTATGTGCAACAGGGAAAATTTATGTGCGATAGGCTATTTTTACTTTGAATTTTTATTATTTTCAACGAATTTATTTTATTTCTCAAGTCAAACTAAGTACTTTAAAATATTAAAATACTAACTAAGCAACCTAAGAGTGGGCAAATTGGGTTTCTAAAAATTTGCTTAAATGAAATTTAATGCAAAATTAACTAATCAAATAATTTTAAAATAAAAAATTAATGTGCAATAAAATAAAGAGTTTAGGTATAGAAAAAAGAAAATACTAAACTTTTACATAGTTTGACCAATCATGCTTACGTCAATACCTCTAAGCTCACCATACTGAAATATTTAGGTTAATAACGCTTATAATTGACTTCCATAGTGTCAATCAGTCTTTACAACAAAAGATTATCCATAATCTCTTAACCTAAATATTTCCCAACATTTACAATCACTCAAATTTAATTTTACAATACGGATTATAGTGTAATTAATTTCCTTCACACAATGTATTTGATTACAAAATGAATGACCAAAGTGTAATTTAATTAAGTAATAATAGGTTTAGAGCTCAATCGAAGATTGTATACCCAGTAGCTAGCTTAATGATAATTGTATAGATCAATATTAATTGAATTTAATTGATTTTTTTTTATAAAAGAAGTTGAAAACTAGCTGTTATTAACTTTTTGGGCCTTATCGATTAGCTGGTTGTCGGATCACTATTTTGACTTGAGTAAGTTACCATTGGGTCATAGTTCAAATAGTTGTTTAGCCATTTTCAATTTGTCGGCTTACCGTTAGCTTCCAATAAGCTTTTATTAAATAGTCAGCTTACTATTTACATGTAATCGTATCACCAATTATTTCTAGTGAGTAAGCTTTATTTGCGAGAGTTAGCGGTTCACCTTTATCTAACTAACAGTTAACCGATTGCTTCCAAAAACTTGACTTTAATTATGCTCGACACGATTAGCCCTTTTTTTCATTACTGGTTAGCTAATAGTATCCAGAGGTTGCAATCTTGCTTCAAGTTAACGATTAGCCATTTTTATAGATAACAGGAAACCATTTTCATCTAGAAATTTTTCTCTAATTTAAAACATTTTTGGCTTGAGAGTTCTGATCAAATTTAAAACTTAATTAAAACAAATCAATCTAAAACATGTTTGTTGCTATCAAAATCATTATCATGGATCTCTCCTTTTTTTATGATGATAAAAATTAAAAAAATATTTTGGAAAAAAAATTGCACTCGCCCTAAATAAATCATTGCTTAAATAATTATTTTAAATGCCATTTAGCTTGAAAATTTGAAAACATATTTTAAACACATTTTCTTATACATTTTCTTATAGAAAATTTAGTAAAACTTTTAGCATAATTTCCTCATAACGTCAAGGAAATTCTTAATTTCAAAACACTGTAAAATAACACTCCCAAATAATCATACCCATTTTAAACTTCACCCAAATTCAAATCAACCCAACTTTATCAATTCAACAATACAATCTTTATATCCAATATCCAATATAATTAATCCATTATGCAATAAGATCAATCCAATAACCAAATCAAACTAACAACTAAGACTCAAAATCATCAAAGCAAAACTATAAATAATCAACCAATCCATACCATCATCATAGTAGCAAAAGAGTGAAACCTAACATAAATAAGTCATGAATATAGAAAATGTATGTGAAAATATATGTGCAAAATACATAAGGGCAAAAAATTTATGGAGGTGGCTGTGATGACGACTCGGATAGAAGAACATCAATTGTAGAAACAATATGTTGTTGTCCATTTAAAATCTTACGCTACTAGATCTGAAACATCTCAAACTAAGCTACTGCCGTTATTGCTGTTTGAAAATTGCGTTTGCCTTACCCAGAAGCTATTATACCAAATTCTTAAAAACTAGAGGCTACTCAAGAATAAGTGCATCATCATCATGACCCTCAGGCTCATCATGCGTCATCTCATGCCCGTCATTCTCCAACTCTCCTAGGTGCATGCAGTCTAGCTCCTGGTCTAAAATCTAGTAACTAATCAACAAGATACACATTATTAAAGAAACCATCATCCTCAAGAGCCACTAATGTACCCTCATTCCTTGAAGATGAAGTCTTAATCCACTATCTATACTTTCTATGGAAGCTTATGGGTGATATAATCTCCCTGCCTAATTTCATTATCTTATTATGAACAGGCTTAAAAATGGGGATATCAAAATACCTCAAAATCTAGGTGATAATGCTATTGTATAGAAGGGACCGATTGGTAATACCAGGTGTGCTCAACATATGGTGAATAATAGTGAATCCTAAGTTAATCAACCTTCTCTAGATAAAGGAATCAAGTAATCCTATATCAAGTCTAGTTACCTCACCACTATGCCTCTATCGAGAGGTAACCATATGCTGAAGGATACTATGGAGGATGCAGACCTAAAATGCTAAAAGCTAAGATTAAAAGACAACAAGTAGATATCGTCAGGAAGATTATGATGTCTGTAGAGATTTCTAATGATGTCAACATAAATAAAATAATCAAAATCTAGTTCTTTCCTAGCCATATAGATATCTAACCCCTCAAAAGAGGTTCTAATTATGTCACATAGCTCAGCATCATCAAACTCAATATTCATACTACCCACATGTGTTGATACTATATCCTTTCTAATATTGAAAATTTCTATATTAGAGTAGACCACTAAAACTAAGTTATCATAAACTCGTTGCTTAAAACATAAAGCATCCTCCCAAGGTCTTAAGAAATCACTTATACTTCCCCACATATAACAATATTGAAACAATCATCAATAACAATGTAGTATAATGGATTTATAGTTTTGCCTATGAATTCTTGTCGAATCTCTGAGCCATATGAGCATATGGAAAATGTAGTTGAGTGAAGTCATGAGATACTGCCTTTGATGAGTTAAGTCCCTTTTGAGTAGTTGCTTAACTTGTTTACCCGTTCTTGTTGGTTGACTACTAGCCATTTTGGGTAAATTTAATATTTTTAAATTTTGGTGTATTTGAGGGAAAATGAATTGGTTAAAATGAAGTTTACCAGTAAAAGAAAGTTTGTATGGATTCAATTTGACCACAAATGGAAGAAATTGGAGCCAAAGTTAAAGAAGAACCCGCAGTAAATCTTAGGTTTTCAATTTAGGATTTTTATGTTTTGGGCTTGAAAATAAGTTTTCATTATGAAAGACAAGTGTTTAGGGTGATTAGTATACGTTGAGAAACTAAAAATCAAAGAAAAAAATAAAGCAAAATATTGATTTTTAAAGAGATAGAGAGAAGTTGCAGTCTTTAATGGAGAAAATGGTTTAGGACCAACTTAGAATAATTGGGAAGAAGAAGGTCAATATTCTACTAAAACAAGAAATTGGTGAGCCGTTTACTGACTATTAATGAGCCATTTTCTATTTGTTAATTAAAACTCTTTCACTGTAACCATCTTATATTACAGCCAATCAAAATGTCAAATTCTCAATTGTGTGAATTTCATTTATGGAAACGATTTTCTATTTAGAGGATCAAATTATAAAAGGAATTTCATTTCTTTAGTGTCCAGAAGCCTAAATGGGTTTTAGCATGATATCGGTGAGCCATTTACTTGTTAACGGGAAGCCAATAGTGGGCAGAATGCATACCAATTATCGCGAGCCGTTATTATCCAGATGGTACACCCGATTTTTGTCTAAAAATGGCTATCCATTTATTAAATAAATGTCTATTCATTTTCCCTAAGAAATGATTTCATGTATTTATTTTAATTTTTCCAAAATATGAGTTACTTCAAGGTCATGTCGTGAACCCAAAATATTTAAAAGGCTAGCTAAAACATAATCATGAATGCATATATAAGCAAACATATCATTCAATGACATTACACAAAGAAGAATAACAACTTAAGATGCAACATTGATCATTCCAAGTTCATGCCTAATTCTTGCAAAACTACTATTCACTAAGTGGTTTTGTGAAGATATCTGTAAGTTGATTTTTAGTCAAAACAAATTCAATCACAACATCCCTTTTTATAACATGATCTCTTAATAAGTGATGTCTAATCTTTATATACTTAGTCCTAGAATAATGAATGAGATTCTTTGACAGATTGATAACACTTGTTTTGTCATATTTAATAAGAATTTGATTCAGTTTAATGTCATAGTCTCTAATTATTTGTTTCATCTACAGTGCTTGAGCATAACAACTTATGGCTACAATATATTTTGCCTTAATGGTAGAAAATGCACCTAAATTTTATTTCTTACTAAACCAAGAGACTAAAAAATTACCTAAAAAATGACATATTCCACTAGTGCTTTCCACGTCAACCTTATAACCTGTAAATCGGCATTCGAATAACAAGCTAAATCTATATAATTTTCCTTAAGATACCAAAGGCCAATGTCAATGGTGCCACTAAAATAACAAAAAATTTGTTTAACACAAGTAAATGAGATTCTTGAGGACATGATTGAAATCTAGCATTCAAGCACACATTAAACATAAAATCAGGCCCACTAGTAGTCAAACAAAATAAGAATATAACTATACCTAAATATATTTTAATATCAACCTTTTTACCTTTTTTATTTTTGTCAAGCTCAATAGCAGTGTTCATTGGAGTACTTTTTGTTATTCCATTTTCATAGCTAATTCAATTGAGTAAGTCTTTCATATACTTGGTTTGATTTATGAAAATCCTCTTATCATTTTATATGATTTAAAGTCCAATGAAGTACTTCAATTATCTCATCATACTCATTTCAAACTTATTACTCATACAATATAAAACACCTTGTACAACGACTCATTAGTAAATCAAAATATAATATCATCAATATAAATTTAAACTATAAGCATGTCTTTATTCCTATGTTTAATGAAGATAGTAGTATCAGCTTTTTCCATTGAAAAATTGTAATCCAACAAGAAAATTTTTAAGCCTATCATACCATGTTTTAGGTGCTTGCTTTAAACCATACAAAGATTTTGATAACTTACAGACGTTATCTAAAAATAAATCATTTCCAAAATTAGGAGGTTATTTCACATAAATTCCTCCATAATACAACCATTTAAAATATATTCTTGATATTTATTTGATACAAAATGAAGTCTTTATGACATATAAATACTAATAATATGCTAATGGACTATAATCTAGCTACAGGTACAAAATTCTCATTAAAATCAATTCTCTCTTCTTGGTTGTAATCTTAAGTCACTAATCTAACTTTATTCCTTACAACCACACCAGATTCATCCATTTTATTCCTAAATACCCATTTAGTGCCTATGACGGATTGGTATTCTAGTTTACGAACTAATTCCCACACATTATTTTTCTCAAATTGATTCAACCTCTTTTGTATTGTCATAATCTAAGATTCATCATTTTCAGCATCAAAATGCAGCATGCTCATAAGTGTTTCTAAATGATGATCTAGTAGTTTTTCCTCTAAAAAGATCATCTAAGATTAAATCTTTTGTGTAAGAAGAAATATGCAACCACTTCTTGTGGAGCACTTAAAAAGTACCTTCATTTTGCTCCGCATTTGTTTCTTCTTATTGCTTCTCTTGATTTATAGGTGCTGCACCCTTTTATTTATCCTTTGATGAATCTTCTTGTAAATAAAAGTTGGACTTATCAAACATAACATGTTGTTGTGTAAATTTTATTGAACTCACAAACACACAAATCTATTGAAGTATATATTAATGGTGATGAGTGTCGATCCCACGAGGAGGTGGACTTTTAATTATGTAGAGTTATTATTATTCTTTGTTATTTAATATGCTTTTTGTGAAATTTACTAATTTATTTTATCCTAAAATTAACATTAAAACGGTAGGAATAAATTAGGAATTGATTAATACAATAAAGTGTTTAGGTTTTAGGATTCACACTCAATATTTCACCATAGGCTTATTATTCCATTTTTAGTTCCAATTAATTTATTAAGGAGTATTTCCACTCCTCATAAACCTAACTCTAATAAATATGACATTAAGCGCTCATTGTTAGGTGCGCTCATTATTATGCAATATTACTTGAATTTGCTTTTCTGAAAGATCTTCTTCTTATTCGGGGGTTATATCCTCAAGCATCACATCTTAGGATTGATCGTTACTTCCTAAGGCAAAATTGGTTATGAACATCATATCTGCCGTTTATTGTGGTGTGGTAGTGGATCTACAACCACAACATGTCTTGCTCCATGCAACTACAGTGATCTATCAGCTAAATTTTCTTAGGCCATCTTAATAATGATAAGGAATCTTGTTGTAGGATGGGAGAAATTTTGATGTAGATAATAAAGCTTCGAATCTTGTAACTCTCGTTCAGTCAATGGCTTATAGGCTTTGGGTTGTGTGTTTGGGCACTTTCGCCCTTTGGGGGCATATGCATGCAGACATATCTTGAAATATAAGACCGAGTGGTCCAGACACGATGTCGCCAGATAGCGCATCATAGCACATCTGTTGAGATCCGGGTATGAGTTATGCTGATAAACATGAGATGGTACGTCCTTTCGTCTATCCGTGTAGCTCCGGGCATGATGGTACTCAGATAGTACATCATTGCCATCCGTTGAGGTCCGGATATGATTAGATTACATCATACATCCTGCATGCGTTGTAGGTCGAAAAATCCTTCTCTATTCAGGAGTTCCTTGAGAGATTGGCAGAGTAGGTTGTTGTCCAATCAGGGGAAACACTGGTTGTCTTTTGGGCTGGATAGGCTGATTTTCCCTTAGGGTTAAAGGCAACTCTTGCCTTGGAAGAATTAGAGGATATGGTTGCTCTTCTCTGGGAGGATCAATTAGTGGTTCTCATTACAGAGCAGGATCACACTCTTACTGCTGGATTTGAGGCTCATTCTGCCCGGCAACGTTTTATAGTAATTATTGTTGGGCAAATGCCTTAGTGATTGTTCTCATATATACATATTTCTTCATTTCGCCCATGTTCCTGGCGATAAGTCTATCTTTTTGCTCTTCTTCGATCCTATTGTAGAATTAGCTCCCTCACTATGTTGATCTGCGTACCATAGCAAATCCCTAACCAAACTCTCAAATGGAGTCTCTAAATGTTTTGGTAGAATTTAGACTCGTCACATGTAGCTTCTAAATTAGTCGATGACAATCTTATTCAACTGGAAATAGGACTTGCTGAATTAAAGATTGACGAAATCTTCCACGAGTCTAGGGTTTTATAGAGCTCTATCTTAAATAGAGTGAAATTTAAATATTTTTAGAAATGAGACGAGAATAGGAAAAGAGTAATCTTCAAATTCTTAATAAGATAATGTTCAATTTTGTACTTTCCACCTCACCCTCACTCTAATCTCCATATGTGTAAATATTTTTTAATTTTTATTTTATCAATTGCAATGTTAGTTGATAAATTTTTATTTTATTTTTACCTAATATAAAAATACTATAACTAAAAGAAAATTATACAATATAATCATCACTTAATTTTAAAATATTGCTATGTTTTATTGTCTCTTTTAAGACACCGCTCTCTTCAAACGTTTTTCAATTTTGATATCATTTCAAGATATTATTCCAAACTTCTAAAATTGTTTTAATAATTTAAATATTTTATAATATGGTAATAATTTTATTTAAGTTTTTAATTTTTAATTTACTGAAATTATATATACAAATATACTTAAAATAAGTGAATAAGGAATGCGATAAGGATGGGTAGATCATTCCTTATATAGGGATTTCTATCCCCACCCTACTAAATACACTGAAGAATAAGGTAAAAATATGAGAGCAAAATTTTTAATACGGTGGATAATGGGGTAGGCCTCATACCCCCACCCCATCCCATTACCACGCCTAGATAGAATGTGGTTTGAGAACCCATTGTTCTATTTTTGGTTTGAAGAGTAAGGTCTACAAATTTTCCAAGTGTTAATCTAGCTTAGGTAAACTCGGTTTGAAGTTTTGACTACGGTTAGCTCATTAAAAAGCCGTTCTAGACCTGGGCAATAATGGTACCTTTTGTGAGTAGTGGTGTGGAAGCATATTGCAGCAATAAACAACAGAAAATCAGGATACAACATCTAATACGATGATATAACTCAAAAAAAAGCTCTAATGTGATTTAAGACATTAAGATGGTGCAACCCAAAATTGGAATTTGGAAATAATTTTTAGAAGGCTACTTAATACAACATGAGATAAGAACAAAATTTTTTTAAGGTTATGAATAGTTTTAAGCCTCTTGGGTGACTAGTTTTCCACTACCAGTTTCACAAGGTGTTCCTTTATGAGTTAAGGTGCCCCAAGTGAATGGTATTTCCTTACCGGTGAAATCCCCATAGTGAGCTTACCCATTGATTAGATACCAATTGGCCTCACTTTGGTATTTTTGTGTCTTCCAATCCATAATGCATAATGATTGCCTCTATATAATAACTTCAGTCCACCATAAAATACATACATGAAGGGTCGAAATGGGTCTTTAGGCCTTACGTTGATTTTTATGTAGCTACAAATATCATCCAGTAAATCTTTCAAATCAATCAAAATTAATTGCCAAAGTACACTTACAACAAAGATAGTATACACAATTTTTTTTTTTAAATTTCATCTTGCTTTCACTTGATTGAAATAAAAAATTCATATAAAATTTTGAGAAATCCTAGAATACACTTTGGGATATCAAGTCATCACCTTTATTAGGTAAAAAACTTCTAATTAGGTTAAAAACTTGACAAAAAGTAGGTATATATTTATTATAAAACAAAATTCATATGATCTCACCATATGATTGTATCATACCCGATTTTTGTAGAGGTTTCAGACTTAATGATTTGTCGACAATTAGATACGCAAGGACCCAAGGCTATGTTTCATCTAATTCGTGTAGTTAGTGCTGTCCGTTGTAAAATATCATAAAATGAATGTAATACCATTTACAAACAAAAGAGAACACGGAAATCTGGGGAAAAAAAAAACAAAACAAACAAACAAACAAAAGCAAAATAGGATTAAAAAAACGTATTTAATGTTTTGCAAGTTACCATACAAACAACCAAAAATTTGATCAACATAATCTATTTATAGACTTAAATTTTATCAATTAAAATATTACTAAGTCCATACCACCCAATACTTGATGTTATGTTGCAGCTTAATACAATGCAATGTAATGAGCATACAGGGCAGCGCCCCAAACGCACTCAAAATTTGTTAGTTACCAGGAAAACAATTAAATCATGAGATCAACAAAATTTTTATAGATGTAACAAGGTTCCTGCAACTGAAGAGTTATTAAAACCCTCTAGCACTTTTATTCACAATTGTACATCCGCTTACAAGATCAGGTAGTAGTCAGACATGAATTTAACAATCAAATAAAACCTTGCGCGATAAATTAGGATCTAAGTTACAAAAATATTACATTAGCCTTTTTGGTGCGTAAGTTGTGGGTGTGCAGCAAAATGCCTAAACATATGGGTGCCGGCTGAAATTACCCCATAAATTAAAAATACAACATTAGTGACTGCACAATCATCAACAAAAGCACAGGTTTATTACAGGTCTCCCGTTCGTTGTTTCATTCAATGGCTGGATGCTTCCTTTTTCGGAATTGATAACCAAGACTGAAGCAATAGAATAACAAGACATGAGCTTGAAATAATCTCTCTCAGACAGAAAAGGTAATATGGGCATTCCTAGGACCTATTAACTTATGTGTACTAGGACATCATAGATAGAAGAAATAACAATAAGTTACTAAGATTTATTTTGATGTTTAAGAGGCTAAATTTTATCTTTAGATAATTTTAAACCGCCTGACAAAGATTGCAAAGCTTCTCTAATTGAAATGAGTTTACTTTGTCTATTTATAGATTGAACAATAAAACTAGTTATTATTGACTTTCTAAGTTTGTCTATTTATAGATTCAACAATAAAACTAGTTATTGACTTTCTAAGAATAATCTGTTCACTCTTACAAGAAAACAATTTGCCATTTATTTATGTGGCATGTTACTTTTATGGCTGAATTTGAAATTTTTGCGAAATCAGTTTACTTTATCGCTTACAAGTAGTTCGTTTGCTATTTTAATTCTAGGGAGTCATCCTATTTGCTATTTTAATTCCAGGGAGTCATCCTATTTTAATTGGTTTGTTGCTTAAGGTCTGGTGGTATGCCGTTTGGAGTCCAAAGAGTGGTAATATCGTTAGAATACACCAAATTTAAAACCTTACTGCTAATATAAAATTAGTATAGAGCAAGTAAGAATTGATCCCAAGAAAACTACGCTAGTTTTATTTATTATCAATTCTAATAAAGACTTAAAATAATAATAATAATAATAATATAAATTAATCTAACTAAAGAAAATACTAATTATAAATAAATGGGGTTTTATGAATTTTTAATTAAATGACAAAAAATAAAGACAATAGGAAAATAATAATTTGATAAAAACTTTAATTAAATGAGAAAGAAATATTAATAATGAAAACTTTGTTCAAAGGATCATTCGTCACCCCAAACATGCATATAATATATATAAATTCTATAATTAATTTTCATTGAAACTATCAACCATAGATAACAATAAACTTTGTTAATTCCCATATTTCATTAATGTATCGTTAGGCTAAACAAGTTCTTCAGCTCATCTTTAACCATTAAATAAATTAAAATAAGCTATTTAAATTTAAGATATCGTTAAGTAGAGAAAGATATTAAGTTGATCTACGTAACAAACACATAAGCTCGGATTATTTAACGTATTTTATATTCTCTAATTGAAATCACTGATTCCAATTTGCTACTAATGATTAAAATATCAAGATAATTACATATCAATTTCATCCTATCTAATTAGCCATTCAAATAGGTCAAGAATAAAATTATAAACATTAATTATATAACATGTCTGTAGTTTTGAATTCACTCTCAACCAAAGAGAAAAATTAGCCTAACATAATTAAATTGAGAATAAAAGAGTTGATAAAACCAATTATATAGATTAATATAAGCGGTTGACTCTGCTGAATTTGGTCTTGCTCTTCTTCCTTATTCTCCTTCTTGCTGGGCTGCCCATTCTCTTCTTACCGTCTCAGTTTTGTTTGGCTCTTGGCTGCTTGTTGGATTCAAATCAAAAGCCGAAGATTGGCTTTTTATAATGTCCATGGCCGAATCCTTATTGGATTTGATTTCCAAATTAAAGCAATTAATTTGCTTCCATTTTAAGCCATGCCCGTGAACATGAATTTAAAGCATTACTTATGCATGCAATCTTTTAATTGATAACGTGAACATTGCATGCAACATAAAAAGCCATGCCTATGCAATTGCCATTTTAATGCCATGCTAAAATATTTGCTTCCTTAATTAATCACAATATACTCTTTATACCAAGCTCTACATATACTATAGTTAATTAAATCAAATCTTCCTTGATTTGTTTCAATTAAATTTCTTTATTTCTTTCTCATTTTGATTTTTTTGAGCAGATTTCTTCTCAAATATTCTGATTTAATTCCTATTTATTCCAAGAAAATAACTAAAATAAAAATAAATAAAAATTAAGATAAAAATTAGCATATTAAAATATAATTTAATAAAGTAACTAAAATAATTATGATATTTAAGACTAAAAGGAAGAAAAAGATAGAATAATTAATAAGCAAATAAGCACTTATGAGAGAGTCATCTAATTCCAATGGTTTTGCCGCTTTAAATCCGGCAATTTAGGGTATGTTTGGGATTGAGGTGCTGTAGTTTTTAAGTTATAGCTGCTATGGAAAAAAAAGCTGTAATTATAAAATAAAAGTTAATAATATGTAATAAATATAATTTTTAAATAATAATTTTAACAAAATTATTAAAAACATAATAGATTTTACATCATATAACTAAAAAATCATATTAACGTAGCTAATACAACTTAAAAGCTACAATGACTAGTGTTTACCAAACACTTTATTGCTGTAGCTTAAAAACTACAGCTGCCCAACCTCAAACCCAAACATATCCTTATTGTTTGGATTCCGGAGAGTTATTCAGTTGCAATCAGTTTGCCACTTCAAGTTCGAGGGTTGCCATTTGGCTTCCGAAGAGTCACTAGTTGAAGTTAATTTGTTGTTTTAGGGGTATGCTGCTTGTGTCCTGAAATCATTTCGAACCTTATCTGCTTACCATTTTAGTTATAGCGGTTTGCGGTCTGACTAATGAGAAGTGTAATTTTATTTGAAAACTTTTATTACGAAATTGAAGAAGCTTGTTTTTCGGATTTAAAAACAGCACTTGTTTTAAGATTTCAGTAACCCATTTCATGGGATTATATATCCACATAAAATAATTTTACTTAAAAATACAATAAAAACATTTTAAGTGCTTTAATCATACATTCACTATATATATATATATTTCTTATTCTTCAATTGACATGCGGTTTGTTATCATCAAAATTAAAAGACCATATAACTGCATTGGTCAACAGTCTCCCATATTTTATGATGACAAAACACTTAATCTATTTTAAACTTTGTAACAAAAAGCTCCCTCTAAGTATATAATATGTACATGTTAATAATAATAATAATACCCAACAATTTGTAACGCCCCCTATGTGTATGCATGTGTTACAACACGTCAATGTACTTCAAAATAACACATCCAACAGTTTTCAATTAGCAACTCCCCCTGTATGTGTGCATATGTCAATATGTCTGCAACATAACAGCGCATACACTCAATTTTAATTTTCAACATTGGATGGTAAATATACTTTAAAATACATACATCTATCATTATCTCCTCTTTTATCATGAAAGGCACAAACTTGTATAAAGCAAAAGTACAAATGATAAGTGTTTGCCAAAATAGAAGCGAATGGTACAGTTGTTAAAAATAGCTCCACTTATTAATAACCAACAATTCTCAAGAAATACACCAATCAATAAAAAATAATCCATAATATAGCACAAAATCAAGTTACTGATAAATATCACCAAAATACGCAAAAGAAATATTCAGTGATGATAAATAAAAAATGATAATGTAATGTTGGTGCTTCATAATGAAATATAGAGAGAAAACATAAAATTGGTTTTGCTGAGGCAGTGGAGGTGAAGGATAAGAATATGAAAAACTGAGGGCCTTAAAGATCTACCACTGACCATCCAGGAGCTATTGCTGCTGGGGAGAAAGACTATGTTTTTCCTCTAGGAAATGCTGCTGGAAGCTAATTTGGTGTACAAAAACAGAACGAACTTCTTTGAGCAGCTACTGAAGCATAAATTCTTTTGAAGCATCTGTGTCTGGAGTAAGTGCTGCAAAAGTAAATGCTTCTAGAGTGTGTGCTGATGGAGTTGGATGTCTAACCTAAGCCCGTAGTGGTATAGTGAAATCTGGCAACTGATTGGACGGTAGTACATCGTTGAGCACATGCTTGTTATCCGGAGCTATCAGGGTATACTTATTTTTTAAGGAGGATGTCTTATCCTATTGACTATTCCTTCAATCAAACACTAAACTCAAAATGGTATCATCCCCAATGGTTTAGTAGGCTCAAAATTAGGTTCTTCTATGGGAACTCTAAAATGCTTCAGTATCCTGGCTATGATAATACCATATAGGAAAGATCGGTTAACAACCGTAGTAATATTAAGCATATTACGGATATCCTTAGATGAACCTTACGACCTCGTAGAATGTAATCTATCAAAACCACATACAAACAAGTTACCTCTTCAGCATGCTCCTCCTACGACTACTAACTACATGTTGAAGTATGCAATGTAAAGCACGAGGCTGTAAACACAAGCATTGCGCATGGAGATGAATGTTACAAATATAATAAGATAAAATATTACGTCTACAAATGTTCCTAACTGCATTAACATATTTATACCTAGATAACACTAGTTCTTTTTTAAATATACACAGTTCTAAGACTTCATCAGGAACTTCGAGGATATTATTCAGGTCAGTGACATCAAATACTATAAAGATACCTCGAAAATTAGTGATTACTCGATCCTCGCGTTCGAAAAAATGTCCACATTCGAGTAAAATACCTTATCCATATTATGATACACATTCTCCTCAATAACTAATGCATTACTCCAACCAACTCTTCCTGTAATTCCAGCAAATTCGTATTCTAATTCTAAGACTAGTCATGCATTCCATATTCACATAATAAGAAGAAAGTACTGTATGGAGCATGAACTTAAGGTAGAAAAAACTAGCCATTGGTGCGGATGGAAAATGTGCTTGATCAAAGTCGGGGTACTCATCAAGAACCTCATTAAGTCGTAGACATTTTGTTTTTGGTGCCATATATTTGTCCCTTCCCTTTCCTTTCTTTGAACTTGAACTGGCCATGGATACCTAAATTTGATTTGCAAAGAAAATTTTGAAAAAACAAAAGAACACCAATTAGATAGTACATAAGGATGTTTAGAACCGATGTAGAGGTTCAACTTGATCAAAAATTGATGAAAAATGAATTAATTTTGAAGAACAAGGTTCGGTTGAAACATATGGTTAAGATTTTGGATTATTAAATTCAGGTGATGAAATTTGTTTTCGTTATGAAAAATTAATGTTAAATCAACGTATAGTGATTTTCTAGACTCAATTTGGCACGCAAAGTGAATAAAATAAAGAATTTGAGTGAGAAAGATGAGGAGCTACCATCGGTTTAAGAGAGACAGAGAGAGAGAGAGAAAATGGTTTGCCAAAAATAATGATGAAAACTATAAATATTGACTAAGAATCGTAAAATTGGTGAACCATTTCAAAATAAATAGCACGCCACTTCATTCCAGTGGGTGAAAATTACGAAAGCAGTTTACCGTTTCCTATAGTGATTTACTTTTACAATCTGATAGTCTTTTTGTTTTCAAGAGGTTAATCACTTTGACCAAGCGGTTAGCCATTTCCTCTGTATTTTACACACCAATTTTGATTTTTGGCTAAATAATGATTGATTCCAAAATCATTTTGTGATCCGAAATTCATTAGAAAGTCAATTTATGCATAAAATATAATAATAAACAATCAAAAATCATATTATTACAAATATATAGCACAGTAACAAAAATAGAACATCATTTATGCTAGCTAGCAGTCTTAATATGATATAATAATATGCTAATGCAAAACATCATCCTCCAAGTTCTTGTTAGATTTTTGTGAACTGATCTTCACATAAGGGTTTTGTAAAAATATTAGCAAGTTATTTTTCATGGAAACAAATTCTATTGTAATGTCATCTTTTAAATATGATTTCTCAAAAATAATTTCTAATTTCTATGTGCTTTGTTCTAGAGTGTTGAATGGGATTCTTTCACAAGTTTATAACACTAGTGTTATCACACAAGATAGGTATGTGATTAAGATTAATCCCATAATTTCTAATAATTTGTTTTGCAAAAGCCCTTAACCAAGCCTATTCATAATGCATTTCAAATTTATTATTCCATATCCAAGGCTTCACAATATGAGCTGGACTTAAAGCCCATGGGCCTTAGTTGTCCCGACATTTTTGGTAACTCTAACTAAATCTTCATCATAAAATATGAGAGCCAATTAAATCATCAATAGATAAAATATTTAAATCTTTAGCTGATTATATGATTGTTCTTTTAAGTCTACATTCTTTTAGTAAACCATAATGATTTTCTTTACCTTTTTGTTATTTGAGATTCATAGGGCTCCTAGAGTGTTTACAATGTTTATAAATCCAATGTACATAGAATAGACACTCATTTTTTTGCATTTGAAATAACTCATATTACTTAGTATATCTATTAATTTTGGACTCTTTAATCTGATTTATTTTTTCATAAACAACTTCAAGTTCTGTCCAAATTTCATAAGAGTTTGAGCAACTTAAAACGCTATTAAATTATTTCTTATCTAGAACACAAAACAGAGCATTCATGGTTTTGGAATTTAAAGAAACTATTATATTTTCTAGGTCACTCTATTGACTTGAAGGTTATGAAATTTCTTCCCCTCTTTTAATTTTCATTTTTTGTGTCAATGGATCACCACAAACAACTTTTCATATTTCATAATCTAACGCTTAAAAGTAATTCTCATCCTATTTTTTCAATAAAGGTAGTCATTTTCATCAAAAAAATAAAAGTTTAGTTGTGGATTGTTCTTTCCTAAAGGTTAAGTCATTTAAGGTGCCATAGATATTTTACTTTAGACGGTTAAGTGCTAAATTGAGAACTTTACTCTGATACTGAATAAAATTATACCTAAGCAACCCAAGAGGAGCATGAATTAGGTATTTAAAAAGTAGACAAAAAATTATAAAACAATTCAAATTGATGCTTTAAGAATTTTAATAATAGTAAATATAACAGTAGATAAATTTGAAAAGATAAGGGAAAAGAAAGCAAATGTCATATTTTTATATGGTTTGGTAAAACTCGTTTACCTTCATAATTCTAAGCAACTTAAGCTTAAGGATTCCACTATCCAATACTTCAAGATTTTTACAATTGACTTCCAAAGTATTAATAGACCTTTATAAATGGAGATAAACTCAAAAGCCTTTTTTTCTAAGTGTTTCTCACATTTACAATCACTCAAAGATTACTCTCCATAAGAGAATATACTAGCTCATAAATCAATAAATGTAAATAAGCAAATATAAAGCTCAAGATACATTTAAACCACTGACAAAGATTGCAAAGCTTCTCTAATTGAAATGAGTTTACCATAACTATTTATAGATTGAATAATAAAACTAACACTTTTTGAGCATACTTCATTTTTGGCTTATTGGAAAACGGTTTGCTATTTACTTATGTGGCAAGTTATTATTATTGCTGAATTTGAAATTTAGGCAAAATCATTTATCGCTTGTAAGATGTCAGTTTACCATTTGATTCTGAAGCCTTATCTAATCGAAGTTGATTTACTGCTTGAAAGTAGTTAGTTTGTTGTTTTAATTCCAAATGGTCATCATTTTTTAATTGGTTACTGCTTCAGGTCAAATGGTGTACCGTTTGGAGTCCAGAGAGTCATTCAATTATTCTAATCGATTTACCATTTTAAGTCTAGTGATTTACAGTATAGATTCCAATGAGTCATTCAGTTGCAATTGGTTTGCCATTTCAAGTTTGGTGGTATGCTATATGGTTTCCAAAATGTCACTAGTTAAAGTCTGTTTCTTGTTTTAACTTTAGTTGTATGTCGCTTGTATCCAAAAACCTGGTTGGCTAACGGGAAGTGTAATTTTATTCAAAAAATTTTACAAAACTGAAAAAAGCTTACTTTTTAGATTTGAATACAACATATGTTTTAAAAATTTTAGTAACTCATTTTATAAGAATATAGTTCCACATAAAAGAATTTTTCTTAAAAATACAGTAAAAATATTTTAATTTTTTTAGTATTCAATCATTTATTTATTTAAATGATACATTTGTATTTGCTACTCAACCCTTGACATATGATTTGTTAGCATCAAAATTGAAAGATTGCATAACTGTATTAGTCAACAAACTCACCTTTGGAGGACACTTCGATAGTCAAGTCAGTAGGATATTGAAGGAGTGATAGGTTTTCAGAGAAACCATAAAATATGAGATTTTGAGTGTTTTGTGAGTGAATGAACTTATCTCTTTTATAAGGTCAACCTGGCCTTTTAAGGTGAAGTGCTTTTGAGGGTATCTATGTGTCTTTTTGCAAATGTCAAGAAACTTAAGATCGAGGTCGATGTGAAGGCCTTAGGAAACCTTCTGGCCTAAAAAATAGTAAGTGTTCAGGAAGAATCCTGACATGGAAGGTGTTAGAGATATTTTCATATTTCATTCAAGGGACCAACTCTAATATTTAGGAGATTGCCTCTCATAGCGTCTAGGGCTTGTCTTTAGGGATCGACCCTAGTTGGTTCGGGGCTTGTCTCCACTGATTTGGGAAATGTCCATTGCTATTTCGAGATTTTCCATTTTATTTAGAAAATGTCTTTTGTCTCGAGTGATTGTCTCTGTTTGGGTAATATCAAGCAGGTCTCCTCGAGGCCAATCCAGCTCGAGTAAAAGACCTCGACGTCTACTCATCTCGAGCAGAAGACCTGACCGCTGGCACGAAGACAGCCTTATTAGGCGTTAAAGCTGGTCAAGGTTTAGGAGTCCAAGACTGGTCGAGCCTAAGCTCACTTTCCAGCTCGAGGTCTTCATAGCCCCGTCAAAGTTGGTCAAGGTCGAGGAGTATCAAGGCTGGTTGAAACCCAAGCTCGTCCTCCTGTTCGAGGTCTTCAAGCCCTCCGAGCACGGTTAAATCATACCAGTCATGACATAGAGGAAAGGCAATATCCAGATACAGCCGGTTCGAGACGGTCTGACCCGTGTCTCCAGTAACTCAACACGACAATCGATGCCTGATCAATACCCCACGCAGTATGGTGTCACGATCATTCACGATGGTCGGCACACGCCTCACGATGTCATCATTCCATGCACACACGCCCGACACTATGATCAGGCTATGTGAACCATGCCCACCAAACAGTCCTGCATTCCCAGGAAATGCCACAGTAATCCCGGTTGTCAGAGGGGCCCAGATATTATAGACGCGAGAACGCCAGCCCCGAAGAAAAAAGAGCGAGAAAACAGAAATATAAGAGGCAAACGAAAACAGAGGTGCAGGGTTCAAAAAATTTTTGAGAGATTCTTATTCTTCTCTATCTCATTTTTTCCTTGGGATTTCTCATAAGCCATTCTAATCACAAAAAGACAAAATACTTTTTATATTTCTCCAGTCTCTCTAACATAAAGGGATACAAAAAGAATAACCTGATCACTGACTTGAGCGTTGGAGGGTTTTCGCCGAAACAACACCCGGCGACCCCTAACCTGGTTTTTGTGAGCACAGGTCTGAAGAGATTGCCGTTCCGGTGAACGGAGGAGAACTAAAGTTGGAAAGTAGTCCTGCTCGAGCTCGAGCACACCGCGAGCAGGAGTTTTGGCACTATTCGAAGGCACGCAGAAAAACCGCATCAACATCTTGGTGCCGTCTGTGGGGATCAGTTCGAAAAGCCTGATTTCCCAATACATTCAGAGGACACAACACAACAATGAGAGGAAATAGCAAGAGGGGAATAAGTCCAGAAGATTCGGTGACTTTGAGGGAAGTGGCCAATGAGGCTCAAAATAGAGAGATCCATGAGAGAATGGATCGGATGGAGAAACAAATGGAAGCATTGACGTCCCTCCTGCAAGAACTCAGGGAGGGACAGAGGAAAGCAAGTAACGAGATCCTTGAGTCCAGCCGTGGGAATGCTCCCGTCAGGGAGCATATGGGAGATGAAGCCCAGAGACCAAAGACACCAAATGTTGCCGGGAGGGAGGAGACGAACTTGGAGAAAAGGGGATCCCGTCAGCATTTGCAGGACACGACACCTACCTCTCATGCGGAGGAGTTGGAGGGGGAAGTACGAAGGTTGGCGCAGGTTGTGGAGGATCTCAGAGGAAACGGAAAAGGCCCGAGTTGGAGGATAATGCTGGATAACGAGTCTCCACTCTTAGTGGTGATCATGGGCGTCACCATTCCCTGAGACTTTCGTTTCCCGGATTTAAGGTTTTCAGGGAAGAGTGATCCGTTGGTGCACATAGAACGGTTCAATGACATAACCGGGTCGCGAGCCTTCCACTTACTATCGAGGGAAGGGCGAGAGAATGGTACCACGAGCTACCTCGGGAAGCATTCCGAGCTTTGAACAAATGTGCGGAGAATTTGCGGAGGCGGTTTGAGCGCAGTGACCTCCGAAGATGACATGATGGAATTATCGGAGATAAGGCGGAGAGAGGAGAATCCTCCGAGAATTTGTTAAGAGGTACCACCAATTGGTCCCATGATCTTGGGGCATTCAACCATCCTCGGACGTTGAGGGACTAAAAGACGGAATCGGGATGGGGAGGCCATGGTACAATTCTGAAGCCCTCGATCCGTTCAGTACTACGATGCGTACTGAGCGGTGAAGATGGACATGATTTTTGAGGAAGAAAAGGCTGCGAAGTTAAGGAGTGAGCGAGGCGGTGAGCAAAAGGAAAGAAAAGAAGGTGTTGCTCGAAGAGCACAAACTTCCGAGTAATGAGGAGGCGGGTTGCCCCTATAATCCCTACTAGAGAGCTCCCGACCACAAATGGTTCCTGCCCACTTCACGGGTCTCCAGGCTGCAACTAACCACCGAGCCAATCTATGTAGGATCGTAGCAGGTGACCGATCCATTGCCAGCCCCACGGAAGCTTTCAAGGGATCGAGGTGATCTGGATGGTAAGTGAGAACCACGCCTATAGGCAATACACAATATTCAAGGTATCACTTGAAGAGATACTCCAAGTAGCAGAGGAACGAGGATTGTTGAGCCCTCCAACACCAATGGCTAAACCATCTGGTAAACGAGATAGGGGAAGGTTTTGCCGCTTCCATGGGGACCACGGCCACTCAACGTCACGCAGTCTGGGACTTAAAAACCAGGTGGAAGATCTTGTTAGAAGCCGATATTTGGATGAGTTTATTGAAGGGGACACCAGGTGGTGGAAGCAGTGACGGAGGAAGACAACCAAGCCTACGACGATGGATCAAGAACCACCGGCCACGAGGGTGATTTTAGGGGGACCCACGATGGTAGGGAATTCAAACAGGGGATCGGAAAAACTATTGTAGATATGCCGCTGCTAGCCGAGAAGCCCTATTCACCGCACCCGCTACAAAGAAGGCCAGGGTACGGCAAGTACCCATCATGTGGACGGAGGAGGTTGAGGAAGAAGTGTTATACCCCCATGAGGATGCCTTAGTCGTGAAGGCGAATGTGGCTAATAAAGAGGTTGATCGAATACTGGTGGACTCGGGAAGCTCAGTGGACATTCTCTTCAAGTCCACACTTGAAGATTTGGGAATAGCAGGTGCTAGCCTCGAGCAGACGAACACTTCCTAAAAGGGTTTAGGGGAGGAAAGCTGGTCTCTCTGGGAATCATTAAACTGGCTGTGACTATGGGCTCGAGACCTTTTGAAAAAAACATGATGCTAGACTTTGTTGTAGTGGATGAAGTCAGCTCCTACCAAGCAATAATGGGGAGACCCTTCATGAGGATCAGCTAATCGGTATTATCTACCCCACTACTTAGCATTGAAGTGTCGAGTGAATGGAGGGAGTCGTCAAGGGCAGCCAGAGGATCGAGAGGAGTTGCTACTCTATGGCGGCTAAAGAAACTATGCAGATAACATCATTGGACTTGAGGGGGGAGTCGAGGAATGGAGGACAGGAGCTCGCTGAGGAGCTGGAGGAAATTAGAGTGAGAATAGACGACCCTGAGAAGAAAGTCCGAATCGGCTCGGGCATCAGCGGGCAGTTGAAGGAAAATCTGGTCGAGTGTTTGCGAGCACACTTGGATGTATTCGCCTGGACACACGAGGATATGCCCGGTATTGACTCGGAGGTAGCGTGTCATAGGTTAGCAATACGGAAGGATGCAAAGCCAGTGAGGCAGAAGAGGAGATGTGTCAACCAAAAAAGGTAGGAGGCCATAAATTGCGAGGTGGAGAAGCTGCTGAAAGCCGGATTCATAAGGGAAGCTTCCTACCCCGAATGGATCTCAAACGTAGTGTTAGTATAGAAGGCAAGTAGGAAATGGAGAATGTTCATGGACTTCATAGATGTGAATAAAGCCTGCCCAAAAGATAGCTTCCCATTGCCTAAAATAGACTAGCTGGTGGATTCAACAGCAGGGCACGAGCTGCTTAGTTTCATGGATGCATTCTCAGGCTATATAACCAAATTCCATGCACCGAGCCAGACGAGGAGTGCACAACTTTCATCACCAACCAAGGCCTGTTTTACTACAAGGTCATGCCCTTGGCTCGAAGAATGCGGGGCAACCTACTAGAGGCTGGTGAACAAATCTTCAAGCCACTGATCGGCAGAACAATGGAGGTTTATGTGGACGATATGATCACCAAGTCAAAGGACGAGGAGGAACATGTAAAGCACTTGAATTAAACCTTCGCGCTCCTAAGAAAATATCGGATGAAGCTTAATCCAGAGAAGTGTGCCTTTGGAGTCAGTTCGGGGAAATTTTTGGGCTTCATGGTCGGTCATCGAGGGATCGAAGCCAATTTAGAAAAGATAAGAGCAGTGTTGGAGATGAAGTCCCCGCGTACCCTCAAGGAGATACAGAGCCTGACGGGGAAACTGGGATCCCTAAATAGGTTTATCTCCCGAGCCACAGACAAGTGCTGCGTCTTCTTCCAAGAAATGAAAAGAAGGATAAAGACAAAATGGACATCGGAATACGAGGTGGCGTTCTAGCAGTTGAAGGAATATCTGCTAAAAGCCCTATTGCTGTTAACACCTCGAGCAGGGGAGGTCCTGTATTTGTATTTAGATGTGTTGCAATGGGCAACGAGCTCGGTTCTGGTAAGAGAGGAGTCAGGGGTGCAATACCCCATCTATTACATGAGCAGAGCCTTATTAGGGGCTGAAACTCGGTATCCGCCAATGAAGAGGTGGGCGTTGGCCCTAGTGACGGCGGCCCGAAAACTGAGACCTTACTTCCAAGATCATTCGGTGACGGTTTCGACATCAGATACCAACCCCAAACAGCAATAAAAGTTCAGTCCTTAGCTGACTTCATGGTTGAATGCACAGAAAGGAATGAAGAGACGGAGGACGAGCATCTACCAAACTCCTCTGTCTCGACCAATGCATGGACAGTCACAGTGGATGGATCGTGTGGAGATCAGGGAGCTGGAGCAGGAGTTTTGCTCCTTAGTCCTAAAGGGGCAGAGATGCAGTATGCCGTAAAACTAGAATTCGAAGTCACCAACAACCAAGCCGAGTACGAGGCTGTGATTGCAGGGTTAAAGCTCGCCCTGGTAGTCAAGGCAGAAGAGGTGAGGCTTCGAATAGATTCACAGCTGATAGCGAATCACCTTAACAAAAGCTTCCAGGCAAAAGGCGATAAGATGGAGGCATTCGAGGTGAAGCAGCTAATTAATAATTTTCGAGCAGTCGAGGTGGAGCAAATCGCGAGGGGGAAGAATTTTCGAGCTTATTTGATAGCTCGAATGGCCACTACATCCGACCCCAAAATACCAAAGTCTATCCCCTTAGAAATCAAGACCTGCTCGAGCATCGAGCAGGAAGACGAGGTGATGAGTTTATCGTCGAGCAGCACCTGGATTGAGCCAATTGTTTCTTACCTCAAGGAAGGGGTATTGCCTGCCGATAAGAAGCAGGCAAGGAAGCTGAAGTGTAAAGTAGCTAGGTATACCCTGATCGATGGGGTCTTGTACAGACGGGGATATACTCTCCCACTACTATGCTGCTTAGACCAGAAGGAAGCTGATTATGTCCTCTGAGAGATACATGAAGGGATCTGCTAGAACCACTCGGTGCAAGTTCTTTGGCTTTCAAGGCCTTAAGGCGGGGATATTTCGGCCCCATATGCATCAAGACGCACTGAGAAGACCAAGACTTGCAAGAGCTGTCAAAGCTTTGCCAACTACATAGCCCGACCCAGAGAACCTCACGGTGATGAATTCTCCATGGCCGTTTGCTCGGTGGAGAATTGACTTGATCGAGACCATTGCTTAAAGGGAGGCGTCTGCAACACATGCCAGTGGTGGCAATTGATTATTTTAAAAAATGGGTCGAAGTGGGAGCCTTGAGTAGTATTGCAGAGAGTAAAACCACTGACTTCATTTGGAAAAATGTGATTTGCGGTATGGGATTCCCAGCGCATTAGTCACGGACAACGGAGATAGTTTGATAACAACAAGTTCGGAGACTTCGCAAAAACATGGGAATAGAGCTAAAGTTTTGCTATCCCTCACACCCAGAGCCAGCGGACAAGTAGAAGCCGCAAACAAGCGTCTCTTGAAGACCGGGTTGACGAGTGTGCACGGTGTCTTGTGGGCTTACTGAGAACCACACACAAAATTGCCACGGGAAACCCCTTCTCTCGGCATTCGGGCATGAAATAGTTGTCCCCATTGAAATAGGGATGGGAACACCTCTGGATGAGCACTTCAACGAAGGGCAAAGCGATGAAACAGATGTGTGCGAGGCTTGGACTTCTTGGAAGAGAAAGGGAAAGAGCTGCTACTGAAGATAGCGAGTACCAATGAAGAGTGACCCGTTATTACAATCGGAATGTGCACATCCGTCGATTTCGGTGGGAGATTGGGTACTCGGAAGAGTCAACCGAGCGCTAAGGACCCTAAGCAAGGTGTGTTAGGCCTGAAGTGAGAAGGTCTCTATAGGGTGTCTCAAATGGCCAGCCCGGGAGCATACAGGCTGACCCACCCAGACATAAGACAAGTCAAGAGGCCATAGAACGTGCAGCATTTGATGAAGTATTTCCAGTAAGTTCCCTTGTAATTCAATCATCAATATTCAACTTCCCCCAAAAGTAGAGATGTGTAAAAGCTAGAACATAAATAAAAATTAGAAAATATTTTCTATATTAATTCAATACGAGCAAAGGCAAGAAGTCTCAAAGCCTAGCTTAAGGCGAGATGGTGCCAAGCGTGAGCCAATTGCAGGTTCGAGCAAGATAAGCTCATGAACACAATGCAAAGGCCGAAGTCTCAAAGCACGGCTTATGGCGAGGCGAGACCAAGCGTGAGCCAGTTGCGGGATCGAGCAAGATAAGCTCGCGAAGACAACGCAAAGGCCGAAATTTCCAAGCCTAGCATAAGGCAAGAGCGGTCCCAAGCGTGAGCCAATTGTAGGGTCGAGGAAGATAAGCTCGCGAAGACAACGCAAAGGCCGGAAGTCTCAAAGCCTATCTTAGGTGAGAGCGGTCCCAAGCGTGACCCAATTGTGAGGCTTGAGCAAGATAAGCTCATGAAGACAAAGCAAAGTCCGAAGTCTCAAAACCTAGATTTCGGTGAAGCAGTTGCTAGCGTGGAGCCAATTGCGAGCTTAAGTAAGATAAGCTCGCGAAGACAACTACAAAGGCCGAAGTCTCGAAGCCTAGCTTAAGGCAAGGCGAGTTGCCAGCGTGAGCAAGTTGCGGTGAGGCGGAACAAACTCGTGAATACAACACAAAGGCCGGAGTCTCAAAGCCTAGCATAGCGAGAGGCGGTGCCAGCGTGAGCCAATTGCGAGGCTTGAGCAAGATAAACTGCGAGACAAGCATAAGCGCGAAGTTTCAAAGCCTAGCTTAAGGCGAGGCGTGCCTAGCGTAAGCCAATTCGTGAGCTCGGCGGAACAAGCTCGCGAAGACAATGCAAAGGCCAAAAGTCTCAAAGCCTGGCTTAAGGCGAGTCGGTTGCCAAGTGTGAGCTAGCTGCGAGGCTTGAGGAAGATAAGCTCGCAAAGACAAGCGCTAAGGCGAGATTCTCAAAGCCTAGCTTAAGGCGAGGCGGTGTCAAGCATGAGCCAATTGTTGGCTCGGCGGGGATAAGCTCGCTAAGACAGCATAAAGGCGGAAGTCTCGAAGCCTGAGCTAAGGCGAGATGGTGCTAAGCGTGAGCCAGTGCGAGGCTCGAGTAAGATAAGCTCGCAAAGACAGCGCTAAGGCCGAGAGTCTCAAGCCTAGCTAAGGAGGCGGTGCCAGCGTGAGCCAGTGCGAGCTCGAGCGAGACAAGCTCGTGACTGCAATGCAAAGGCCGAAGTTTCAAAGCCTAAGCTTAGCGTGGTAGGTGCCAAGCATGAGCCAATTGTGGGATTGAGCAAGATAAACCACGGCCTTTGCAAAGTCTAGAAGTCTCGAAGCCTGGATTTCGGTGAGCGGTTGCCAAGAGTGAGCCAATTGCAAGCTCGAGTAAGAAAAGCTCACGAGACAAGCATAAGGCGAGAGTCTCGAAGCCTGGCTTAAGGCGAGGCAGGTGCCAGCGTGAGCCAGTGCGAGGCTTGAGCAAGATAAGCTCGTGAGGTTAGCATGAGGCGGAAGTCGAAGCCTGGGCGAGGCGAGGCAGTTGCCAGCGTGATCGAGTCTGAGGCTCGAGTAGAGCAGGCTCATGAAACAAGCGCAAAGGCGGAAGTCTCGAAGCCTGGCTTAAGGCGAAGCGGTTGCCAAGCTTGAGCCAATTGCGGAGCTCGAGCGGAACAAGCAGCGAAGACAACACAAAGGCCAAAAGTCTCGAAGCCTGAGCTTAAGGCGAGCTGATTGCCAAGTGTGAGCTAATTATAGGCTTGAGCAAGATAAGCTCGCGGAGACAACGCAAAGGCGAGAAGTCTCGAAGCCTAGCTTAAGGTGAAAGCGAGTGCTAAGCGTGCACTAATTGCTGAGGCTCGAGTAGAACAAGCACACAGAATACAGCCTAGAGGCGGAAGTCTCAGAAGCCTAACTAAAGGTGAGGCGGTGCCAAGCATGAGCCAATTGTGAGGCTTGAGCAAGATAAGCTCGCGAGAGACAATGCAAAGGCCGGAGTCTCAGAAGCCTGAGCTTAAGGCGAGGACGGTTGCCAGGCGTGAGCCAGTTGCAATCTCGAGCAAGATAAGCTCGCGAAGACAACACAGGCAGGAGTCTCAAAGCCTTGCTAAGGCGAGGCGGTGCCAAGTATAAACCAATTGTATGCTCGAGCAAGATAAGCTCCATGAAGACAGCATAGAGGCAGAACTTTCAAAAGCCAACCTTAAGGCGAGGGCGGTTGCAAGCATGAGCCAATTGCGGGGTGGAGTAGAACAAGCTCGTGAGAGACAACCACATGGGACAAAGAGTCTCGAAGCCTGAGCTAAGGCGGTCGGTGCCAAGCATGAGCCAATTGTGAGCTCGAGCAAGATGAGTGGCGAAGACAACGCATAAGGCCGAGAGTCTCGAAGCCTGAGCTTAAGGCAGAGTCGATTGTCAGCGTGAGCCGATTGCTGGGACTCGAGCAAGATAAGCCCACGAAGACAATATAAAGGCCGAGAGTCTCAAAGCTTAGCTTAAGGCGAGACGGTGTGCAAGCATGAGCCAATTGTATGCTCGAGCAAGATAATTTGGAGAAGACAACGCATAAGGCCGGAAGTCTTAAAGCCTTGCTAAGGCGAGGACGGTGCTAAGTATGAGCCAATTGTATGCTCGAGCAAGATAAGCTCATGAAGACAACGCATGAGGCCGGAACTTTCAAAGCCTACCTTAAGGCGAGGGCGAGTTGCTAGCGTGAGCCAATTGCGGTCGGAGTAGAACATGCTTTCATGAAGACAACCACATGGGGCAAAAGTCTCGAAGCCTGAGCTTAAGGCGAGTCGGTTACCAAGCATGAGCCAATTGTAGGCTCGAGAAAGATAAGTTGGCGAAGACAGCATAGAGGCCGAGAGTCTCAAAGCCTGAGCTTAAGGCAGAGTCGATTGCCAAGCATGAGCCAATTGCGGACTCGAGCAAGATAAGCCCATGAGAGACAACATAAAGGCCGAAGTCTCAAAGCTTAGCTTAAGGCGAGGACGGTTGCCAAGCATGAGCCAATTGTATGCTCGAGCAAGATAAGTTGGGAGAGACAACGCAGAGGCCGGAGTCTCAAAGCCTGAGCTTAAGGCGAGAAGTTGCTAGCGTGAGCCAGTTGCAGAGCTCGAGCAAGATAAGCTCGTGAAGACAACACTGAGGGCAAAAGTCTAAAAGCCTAGCTTAAGGCGAGGCGGTTGCCAATGGTGAGCCAATTGCTTGGCTCGAGCAAGATAAGCTCGTGAAAGACAATGCAAAGGTCGGAGTCTCAAAGCCTGAGCTTAAGGCGAGGCAGTTGCTAAGCGTGAGCCAATGCGGAGCTTGAGCAAGATGGTGACGAAGACAATGCAGAGGCCGGAAGTCTCAAAGCACGGCTAAGGCGAGGCGGTGCCAAGCATTAGCCATTGTATGCTCGAGCAATATAAGCTCGAGAAGACAACATGAGGGACGAAGTCTCAATGCCTAGCTTAAGGCAGAGGCGGTTGCCAAGCGTGAGCCAATTGCGGTCTCGAGCAAGATAACCTCGCAAAGACAACACAAAGGCCAAAAGTCTCAAAGCCTAGCTTAAGGCAAGGCGGTTGCTAAGCGTGAGCCAATTGCGGAGCTCGAGCAAGATAAGCTCGCGAAGACAACACAAGGCCGGAAGTCTCAAAGCCTTGCTTAAGGCGAGGCGAGTTGCCAAGTATGAGCTAATTGTATGCTCGAGCAAGATAAGCTCAGCGAAGACAACGCAAGGCCGGAACTTTCAAAGCCTACGCTTAAGGCGAGGACGGTTGCAAGCGTGAGCCAATTGCAGGTCGGAGTAGAACAAGCTCATGAAGACAACACATAGGGCAAAAGTCTCAAAGCCTAGCTTAAGGCGAGTCGGTTGCCAAGCATGAGCCAATTGTAGGCTCGAGCAAGATAAGTTGGCGAAGACAACGCAAAGGCCGAAGTCTCAAAGCCTAGGCTTAAGGCAAGTCGATGCTAGGCGTGAGCCAATTGCGAGACTCGAGCAAGATAAGCCCACGAAGACAACATAAAGGCCGAAGTCTCAAAGCTTAGCTTAAGGCGAGACGGTTGCCAAGCATGAGCCAATTGTGATGCTCGAGCAAGATAAGTTTGGAGAAGACAACGCATGAGGCCGAAGTCTTAAAGCCTTGCTTAAGGCGAGGCGGTTGCAAGTATGAGCCAATTGTATGCTCGAGGCAAGATAAGCTCGCGAAGACAACGCAAGGCCGGAACTTTCAAAGCCTAGCTTAAGGCAAGTCGGTGCCAAGCGTGAGCCAATTGCAGACTCGAGCAAGATAAGCCCACGAAGACAACATAAAGGCCGAAGTCTCAAAGCTTAGCTTAAGGCGAGGACGGTGCCAAGCATGAGCCAATTGTATGCTCGAGCAAGATAAGCTCGAGAAGACAACGCAAAGGCCAGAAGTCTCAAAGCCTAGCTTAAGGCGAGAAGTTGCTAGCGTGAGCCAATTGCGAGGCTCGAGCAAGATAAGCTCGTGAAGACAACACTAAAGGGCAAAGTCTCAAAGCCTATCTTAAGGCGAGGCCAGTTGCCAATCGTGAGCCAATTGTGAGGCTCGAGCAAGATAAGCTCGTGAAGACAATACAAAGGCCGGAAGTCTCAAAGCCTAGCTTAAGGCGAGACGGTGCCAAGCGTGAGCCAATTTCAAGCTTGACAAAGATAAGCTCACGAAGACAACGCAAAGGCCAGAAGTCTCAAAGCCTAGCTTAAGGCGAGAACTTGCCAAGCGTGAGCCAATTGCAGGCTCTAGCAAGATAAGCTCGCGAAGACAACACAAAGGGCCAGAAGTCTCAATGCCTGGCTTAAGGCAAGAGCAGTTGCTAGGCGTGAGCCAATTGCAGTCTCGAGCAAGATAACCTCGCAAAGACAACACAAAGGCCAAAAGTATCAAAGCCTAGCTTAAGGCAAGACGGTGCCAAGCGTGAGCCAATTGCAGGCTTGAGTAAGAGAAGCTCACGAAGACAATGCAAAGGGCAAAAGTCTCAAAGCCTGGCTTAAGGCGAGACAGTGCCAAGCATGAGTTTGTATGCTCGAGCAATATAAGCTCGAGAAGACAACGCAAAGGCCGAAGTCTCAAAGCTTAGCTTAAGGCAAGTCATTGCCAAGTGTGAGCCAATTGCAGACTCGAGCAAGATAAGCCCGCGAAGACAACATAAAAGCCAGAAGTTTCAAAGCTTAGCATAAGGCGAGACGGTGCCAAGCATGAGCCAATTGTATGCTCGAGCAAGATAAGCTCGAGAAGACAACGCAAAGGCCAGAAGTCTCAAAGCCTAGTTTAAGGCGAGAAGTTGCCAAGCGTGAGCCAATTGCAGGCTCGAGCAAGATAAGCTCGCGAAGACAACACAAAGGGCAAAAGTCTCAAAGCCTAGCTTAAGGCGAGACGGTGCCAATCGTGAGCCAATTGTAGGCTCGAGCAAGATAAGCTCGTAAAGACAATGCAAAGGCCGGAAGTCTCAAAGCCTAGCTTAAGGCGAGACGGTGCCAAGCGTGAGCCAATTTCAGGCTTGAGCAAGATAAGCTCACGAAGACAATGTAAAGGCCAGAAGTCTCAAAGCCTGGCTTAAGGCGAGACGGTTGCCAAGCATGAGCCAATTGTATGCTCGAGCAATATAAGCTCGAGAAGACAACATGAAGGCCGGAAGTCTCGATGCCTAGCTTAAGGCAAGGCGGTTGCCAAGCGTGAGCCAATTGCGGTCTCGAGCAAGATAACCTCGCAAAGACAACACAAAGGCCAAAAGTCTCAAAGCCTAGCTTAAGGCAAGGCAGTTGCTAAGCGTGAGCCAATTGCGGAGCTTGAGCGGGATAAGCTCACGAAGACAATGCAAAGGCCGAAGTCTCAAAGCCTAGCTTAAGGCGAGGCGGTTGCCAAGCGTGAGCCAATTGCGGGCTCGAGCAAGATAAGCTCGAGAAGACAACGCAAGGCCGAAGTCTCAATGCCTAGCTTAAGCCAAGACGGTGCCAGGCGTGAGCCAATTGCGAGGCTCGAGCAAGATAAGCTCACGAAGACAAAGTAAAGGCCAGAAGCCTCAAAGCCTAGCTTAGGGCGAGACAGTTCCGAGAGTGAACCAATTGCAGTCTCGACCAAGATAATCTCGAGATGGCAACGCAAAGGCCAGAAGTCTCAAAGCCTAGCTTAAGGTGAGACGTTGCCAAGCGTGAGCCAATTGCAGGGTCGAGCAAGATAAGCTCGCGAAGACAACACAAAGGTCAAAAGTCTCAAAGCCTAGCTTAAGGCTAAACGGTGCCAAGCGTGAGCTAATTGCAGGCTCGAGCAAGATGAGCTCGTAAAGACAATGCAAAGGCCAGAAGTCTCAAAGACTAGCTTAAAGCGAGAAGGTGCCAAGTGTGAGCCAATTGCACGCTCGAGCAAGACAAGCTCGCGAAGACAACACAAAGGCTAGAAGTCTCAAAGCCTGACTTAAGGCGAGACGGTGCCAAGCATGAGCCAATTGTATGCTCGAGCAATATAAGCTCGAGAAGACAATGCAAAGGCCAGAAGTCTCAAAGCCTAGCTTGAGACAAGGCGTTGCCAGCGTGAGCCAATTGCGGGCTTGAGCAAGATAAGCTCGAGACGACAATGCAAAGGCCGGAAGTCTCAAAGCCTAGCTTAAGGCGAGACGGTGCCAAGCGTGAGCCAATTGCAGTCTCGAGCAAGATAACCTCGCAAAGACAACACAAAGGCCAAAAGTCTCAAAGCCTAGCTTAAGGCAAGACGGTGCCAAGCGTGAGCGAATTGCAGGCTTGAGCAAGATAAGATCACGAAGACAATGCAAATTCCAGAAGTCTCAAAGCCTAGCTTAAGGCGATCTGGTTGCAAGCGTGAGCCAATTCTGAGCTCGAGCAGAACAAGCTTGCGAATACAAGACAAAGGCCGGAAGTCTCAAAGCCTAGCTTAAGGCGAGACGGTGCCAAGCATTAGCCAATTGCAGGCTCGAGCAAGATAAGCTCACGAAGACAAAGTAAAGGCCAGAAGTCTCAAAGCCTAGCTTAGGGCGAGACAGTGCCGAGAGTGAGCCAATTGTAGGTTCGAGCAAGATAAGCTCGAGAAGACAACGCAAGGCCGAAGTCTCAAAGCCTAGCTTAAGGTGAGGCAGATGCCAAGCATGAGCCAAGCTGTAGGCATAAGCAAGATAAGCTCACGAAGACAACGCAAAGGCTGGAAGTCTCAAAGCCTAGCATAGGGCGAGACAGTGCCGAGAGTAAGCCAATTGCAGTCTCGAGCAAGATAAGCTTGAGAAGACAACGCAAAGGCCAGAAGTCTCAAAGCCTAGCTTAAGGTGAGACGTTTCCAAGCGTGAGCCAATTGCAGGCTCGAGCAAGATAAGCTCGCGAAGACAACACAAAGGGCAAAAGTCTCAAAGACTAGCTTAAGGCTAGACGGTGCCAAGCGTGAGCCAATTGCAGGCTCGAGCAAGATCAGCTCGTAAAGACAATGCAAAGGCCAGAAGTCTCAAAGCCTAGCTTAAGGCGAGAAGGTGCCAAGCGTGAGCCAATTGCAGGCTCGAGTAAGATAAGGTCACGAAGACAACGCAATGGCTAGAAGTCTCAAAGCCTAGCTTAAGGCAAGACGGTGCAAAGTGTGAGCCAACTGCAGGCTGGAGCAGAACAAGCTCGCGAATACAACACAAAGGCCAAAAGTCTCAAAGCCTTGGTTAAGGCGAGAGGCAGTTGCTAGCGTGAGCCAATTGCGAGGCTTGAGCAAGATAAGCTCGGGATGACAATGCAAAGGCCAGAAGTCTCAAAGCCTAGCTTAAGGCAAGACGGCTCCAAGCGTGAGCCAATTGCAGGCTCGAGCAGAACAAGCTTGCGAATATAACACAAAGGCCGGAAGTCTCAAAGCCTAGCTTAAGGCGAGACGGTGCCAGGCGTGAGCCAATTGCAGGCTCGAGCAAGATAAGCTCACGAGGACAAAGCAAAGGCCAGAAGTCTCAAAGCCTAGCTTAAGGCGAGACCTGTCAAGCGTGAGCCAATTCCAAGCTCGCGAATACAACACAAAGGCCGGAAGTCTCAAAGCCTAGCTTAAGGCAAGACGGTGCAAAGCGTGAGCCAACTGCAGGCTGGAGCAGAACAAGCTCGCGAATACAACACAAAGGCCAAAAGTCTCAAAGCCTTGGTTAAGGCGAGACGGTGCCAAGCGTGAGCCAATTGCAGGCTTGAGCAAGATAAGCTCAGGACGACAATGCAAAGGCCGAAGTCTCAAAGCCTAAGCTTAAGGCGAGAGCGGCTCCAAGCGTGAGCCAGCTGCGGTGGAGGCGGAACAAGCTCGCGAATTCAACACAAAGGCCAGAAGTCTCAAATCTAGCTTAAGGCGAGACAGTGCCAAGCGTGAGCCAATTACAAGCTTGAGCAAGATAACCTCACAAAGACAATGCAATGGCCAGAAGTCTCAAAGGCTGGCTTATGGCGAGACGGTGCCAGGCATGAGCCCATTGTATGCTCGAGCAATATAAGCTCGAGAAGACAACGCGAAGGCCAGAAGTCTCAATGCCTAGCTTAAGGCAAGGCCGGTTGCCAGCGTGAGCCAATTGCGAGTCTCGAGCAAGATAACCTCGCAAAGACAACACAAAGGCCAAAAGTCTCAAAGCCTAGCTTAAGGAAAGAGCGGTGACAAGCGTGAGCCAATTGCGAGGCTTGAGCAAGATAAGATCACGAAGACAATGCAAATTCCAGAAGTCTCAAAGCCTAGCTTAAGGCAATCACGATTGCTAAGCGTGAGCCAATTCATGAGCTCGAGCGGAACAAGCTTGCGAATACAAGTCAAAGGCCGAAGTCTCAAAGCCTAGCTTAAGGCGATCTGATTGCTAGCGTTAGCCAATTGCGAGCTCGAGCAAGATAAGCTCACGAAGACAAAGTAAAGGCCGAAGTCTCAAAGCCTAGCTTAGGGGCGAGAGCAGGTGCTGAGAGTGAGCCAATTGTGAGGTTCGAGCAAGATAAGCTCGAGAAGACAATGCAAAAGCCGAGAGTCTCAAAGCCTAGCTTAAGGTGAGGCAGGTGCCAAGCATGAGCCAATTGTGGGCGTAAGCAAGATAAGCTCACGAAGACAACGCAAAGTTGGAAGTCTCAAAGCCTAGCATAGGGCGAGGCAGTCTTGAGAGTGAGCCAATTGCGGTCTCGAGCAAGATAAGCTTGAGAAGACAACGCAAGGCCGGAAGTCTCAAAGCCTAGCTTAAGGTGAGGCGTTTCCAAGCGTGAGCCAATTGCTTGCTCGAGCAAGATAAGCTCATGAAGACAACACAAAGGGCAAAAGTCTCAAAGACTAGCTTAAGGCTGAGGCGGTTGCCAAGCGTGAGCCAATTGCGAGGCTCGAGCAAGATCAGCTCGTAAAGACAATGCAAAGGCCGAAGTCTCAAAGCCTGAGCTTAAGGCGAGAAGGTGCCAAGTGTGAGCCAATTGCACGCTCGAGTAAGATAAGGTCACGAAGAAAGCGCAATGGCGGAAGTCTCAAAGCCTAGCTTAAGGCATGACGCAGTGCAAGCGTGAGCCAACTGCAGGTCGGAGCGAGAACAAGCTCATGAATACAACACAGAGGCCAAAAGTCTCAAAGCCTTGGTTAAGGCGAGGGCGGTTACAGCGTGAGCCAATTGCGGGCTTGAGCAAGATAATCTCGATGAAGACAATGCAAAGCCCAGAATTCTCAAAGCCTAGCTTAAGGCGAGACGGTTCCAAGCGTGAGCCGATTGCGAGCTCGAGCGGAACAACCTCGCGAATACAACACAAAGGTCGGAAGTCTCAAAGCCTAGCTTAAGGCGAGGCGACGCTAGCGTTAGCCAATTGCGAGCTCGAGCAAGATAAGCTCACGAAGACAAAGTAAAGGCCAGAAGTCTCAAAGCCTAGCTTAGGGCGAGACAGTGCCGAGAGTGAGCCAATTGTAGGTTCGAGCAAGATAAGCTCGAGAAGACAACGCAAAGGCCAGAAGTCTCAAAGCCTAGCTTAAGGTGACACAGTGCCAAGCATGAGCCAATTGTAGGCGTAAGCAAGATAAGCTCGCGAAGACAACGCAAAGGCTGGAAGTCTCAGAAGCCTAGCATGAGGCGAGGCAGTCTCGAGAGTGAGCCAATTGCGGTCTCGAGCAAGATAAGCTTGAGAAGACAACGCAAAGGCCAGAAGTCTCAAAGCCTAGCTTAAGGTGAGACGTTTCCAAGCGTGAGCCAATTGCAGGCTCGAGCGGAACAAGCTACGAATACAAGTCAAAGGCGGAAGTCTCAAAGCCTAGGCTTAAGGCGAGGCAGTTGCCAAGCGTTAGCCATTGCAGAGCTCGAGCAAGATAAGCTCAAGAAGACAAAGTAAAGGCCGGAAGTCTCAAAGCCTAGCTTAGGGGCGAGGCAGGTCTGAGCAGTGAGCCAATTGTGGGTTCGAGCAAGATAAGCTCGAGAAGACAACGCATAAGGCCGAAGTCTCAAAGCCTAGCTTAAGGTGAGGCGATTGCCAAGCATGAGCCAATTGTAGGCGTAAGCAAGATAAGCTCATGAAGACAACGCATAAGGGTTGGAAGTCTCAAAGCCTAGCATAGAGGCGAGGCAGGTCTGAGAGTGAGCCAATTGCGGTCTCGAGCAAGATAAGCTTGAGAAGACAGCGCAAAGGCCGGAAGTCTCAAAGCCTAGCTTAAGGTGAGGCGTTTCCAAGCGTGAGCCAATTGCAGAGCTCGAGCAAGATAAGCTCGCGAAGACAACACAAAGGGCAAAAGTCTCAAAGACTAGCTTAAGGCTGAGGCGGTTGCCAGCGTGAGCCAATGCGGGAGCTCGAGCAAGATCGGCTCCTAAAAACAATGCAAAGGCCGAAGTCTCAAAGCCTGGCTTGAGGCGAGAAGGTGCAAGCGTGAGCCAATTGCAGGGCTCGAGTAAGATAAGGTCACGAAGACAACGCAATGGCCGGAAGTCTCAAAGCCTAGCTTAAGGCAAGGCAGTTGCAAAGCGTGAGCCAGCTGCGAGTCGGAGGCGGAACAAGCTCATGAATACAACACAAAGGCCAAAAGTCTCAAAGCCTTGGTTAAGGCGACACGGTGCTAGCGTGAGCCAATTGCGAGCTTGAGCAAGATAATCTCGGGAAGACAATGCAAAGCCCGAATTCTCAAAGCCTAGCTTAAGGCGAGAGCGGTTCCAAGCGTGAGCCGATTGCGAGCTCGAGCGGAACAACCTCGTGAATACAACACAAAGGTCGGAAGTCTCAAAGCCTAGCTTAAGGCGAGGCGGTTGCCAGCGTGAGCCAATTGCGAGGCTTGAGCAAGATAAGCTCGGGACGACAATGCAAAGGCCGGAAGTCTCAAAGCCTGGCTTAAGGTGAGGCGTTGCTAGGCGTGAGCCAGTGCGAGGCTCGAGCAAAATAAGCTCACGAGACAACACAAAGGGCAAAACTCTCAAAGCCTAGCTTAAGGCGAGGGCGGTGCCAAGCTCGAGGTCAATTCGAGGCTCGAGCAAGATAAGCTCATAAAGACAATGCAAGGCCGAAGTCTCTAAGCCTAGCTTACGGCGAGGCAGTGCCAAGCGTGAGGCAATTACGGGCTCGAGTAAGATAAGCTCTCGAAGACAGCGGAAGGCCGGAAGTCTCGGAGCCTAGCTTAAGGCAAGGCGGTTGCCAGCGTGAGCCAATTGCGGAGCTTGAGCAAGATAAGCTCGGGGCGACAATGCAAAGGCCGGAAGTCTCGAAGCCTAACTTAAGGTGAGGCGTTGCCAAGCGTGAGCCAGTGCGAGGCTCGAGCAAAATAAGCTCACGAAGACAACACTAAGGGCAAAACTCTCAAAGCCTAGCTTAAGGCGAGGCGGTGCCAAGCACTGAGTCAATTGCGAGGCTCGAGCAAGATAAGCTCATAAAGACAATGCAAAGGCCGAAGTCTCAAAGCCTAGCTTAAGGCGAGAGCGGTGCCAAGCGTGAGGCAATTGCGAGGCTCGAGTAAGATAAGCTCTCGAAGACAACGGAAGGCCGGAAGTCTCGGAGCCTAGCTTAAGGCAAGGCGGTGCCAGCGTGAGCCAGCTGCAGTGGAGGCGAGAACAAGCTCGTGAATACAACACAAGGCCAAAAGTCTCAAAGCCTTGGTTAGGGGAGGCAGTTGCCAGCGTGAGCCAGTGCAGAGCTTGAGCAAGATAAGCTCGGGGACGACAATGCTAAGGCCAAAAGTCTCAAAGCCTAGCTTAAGGCAAGGCGGTTGCCAAGCGTGAGCCAATTGCGAGCTTGAGCAAGATAATCTCAGGAAGACAATGCAAAGCCGGAATTCTCAAAGCCTAGCTTAAGGCGAGGCGGTTCCAAGCGTGAGCCGGTTGCGAGCTCGAGCGAGAACAACCTCGCGAATACAACACAAAGTAGGAGTCTCAAAGCCTAGCTTAAGGCGAGAGCGGTTGCTAGCGTGAGCCAATTGCGAGGCTTGAGCAAGATAAGCTCGGAGACGACAATGCAAAGGCCAGAAGTCTCAAAGCCTAGCTTATGGTGAGGCGTTGCCAGCGTGAGCCAATTGCGAGGCTCGAGCAAAATAAGCTCACGAAGACAACACTAAGGGCAAAACTCTCAAAGCCTAGCTTAAGGTGAGGCGTTTCCAAGCGTGAGCCAATTGCGAGCTCGAGCGAGAACAAGCTGCAGAATACAAGTCAAAGTAGGAAGTCTCAAAGCCTGAGCTTAAGGCGAGGCGGTTGCTAGCGTTAGCCAATTGCGAGGCTCGAGCAAGATAAGCTCAAGAAGACAAAGTAAAGGCCGAAGTCTCAAAGCCTAGCTTAGGGCGAGGCAGTCATGAGCAGTGAGCCAATTGTAGGTTCGAGCAAGATAAGCTCGAGAAGACAACGTAAAGGCCGGAAGTCTCAAAGCCTAGCTTAAGGTGAGGCAGGTGCCAAGCATGAGCCAATTGTAGGCGTAAGCAAGATAAGCTCAGCGAAGACAACGCAAAGGTGGAAGTCTCAAAGCCTAGCATAGGGGCGAGGCAGGTCTCGAGAGTGAGCCAATTGCGGTCTCGAGCAAGATAAGCTTGAGAAGACAACGCATAAGGCCGGAAGTCTCAAAGCCTAGCTTAAGGTGAGGCGTTTCCAAGCGTGAGCCAATTGCGAGGCTCGAGCAAGATAAGCTCATGAAGACAACACTGAAGGGCAAAAGTCTCAAAGACTAGCTTAAGGCTGAGGCGGTTGCCAAGCGTGAGCCAATTGCGAGGCTCGAGCAAGATCGACTCCTAAAAACAATGCAAAGGCCGGAAGTCTCAAAGCCTAGCTTGAGGCGAGAAGGTGCTAAGCGTGAGCCAATTGCGAGGCTCGAGTAAGATAAGGTCACAGAGACAACGTAATGGCCGGAAGTCTCAAAGCCTAGCTTAAGGCAAGGCAGTTGCAAGCGTGAGCCAGCTGCAGTTGGAGCGAGAACAAGCTCATGAATACAACACTAAGGCCAAAAGTCTCAAAGCCTTGGTTAAGGCGACCACGGTTATAGCGTGAGCCAATTGCGAGCTTGAGCAAGATAATCTCGGGAAGACAATGCAAAGCCGGAATTCTCAAAGCCTAGCTTAAGGCGAGGCGGTTCCAAGCGTGAGCCGATTCGCGAGGCTCGAGCGGAACAACCTCGCGAATACAACACAAAGGTAGGAGTCTCGAAGCCTAGCTTAAGGCGAGGGCGGTTGCTAAGCGTGAGCCAATTGCGAGGCTTGAGCAAGATAAGCTCGGGACGACAATGCAAAGGCCGAAGTCTCAAAGCCTAGCTTAAGGTGAGGCGTTGCTAGCGTGAGCCAATTCGCGAGCTCGAGCAAAATAAGCTCACGAAGACAACACAGAGGGCAAAACTCTCAAAGCCTAGCTTAAGGCGAGGCGGTTGCCAAGCACTGAGTCAATTGCGAGGCTCGAGCAAGATAAGCTCATAAAGACAATGCAAAGGCCGAAGTCTCTAAGCCTAGCTTACAGTGAGGCGAGTACCAAGCGTGAGGCAATTGCGAGGCTCGAGTAAGATAAGCTCTCGAGACAACGGAAGGCCGGAGTCTCGGAGCCTAGCTTAAGGCAAGGCGGTGCCAGGCGTGAGCCAATTGCGAGGCTTGAGCAAGATAAGCTCGGAGACGACAATGCAAAGGCCGAAGTCTCAAAGCCTAACTTAGGTGAGGCGTTGCCAGCGTGAGCCAGTGCGAGGCTCGAGCAAAATAAGCTCACGAAGACAACACTAAGGGCAAAACTCTCAAAGCCTAGCTTAAGGCGAGGCGGTGCCAAGCTCGAGTCAATTGCGAGGCTCGAGCAAGATAAGCTCATAAAGACAATGCAAAGGCCGAAGTCTCAAAGCCTAGCTTAAGGCGAGGCGGTACCAAGCGTGAGGCAATTGCGGGGCTCGAGTAAGATAAGCTCTCGAGACAACGGAAAGGCCGGAAGTCTCGGAGCCTAGCTTAAGGCAAGGCAGTTGCTAGCGTGAGCCAGCTGCAGGTGGAGCGAGAACAAGCTCGTGAATACAACACAAAGGCCAAAAGTCTCAAAGCCTTGGTTGGGGAGGCAGTTGCCAAGCGTGAGCCAATTGCAGAGCTTGAGCAAGATAAGCTCGGGACGACAATGCAAGGCCAAAAGTCTCAAAGCCTAGCTTAAGGCAAGGCAGGTGCCATAGCGTGAGCCAATTGCGGAGCTTGAGCAAGATAATCTCGGGAAGACAATGCAAAGCCCGAATTCTCAAAGCCTAGCTTAAGGCGAGACGGTTCCAAGCGTGAGCCGAGTTGCGAGCTCGAGCGAACAACCTCGCGAATACAACACAAAGGCAGGAGTCTCAAAGCCTAGCTTAAGGCGAGGCGGTTGCCAAGCGTGAGCCAATTGCGAGGCTTGAGCAAGATAAGCTCGGGACGACAATGCAAAGGCCGAAGTCTCAAAGCCTAGCTTATGGTGAGGCGTTGCCAAGCGTGAGCCAATTGCGAGGCTCGAGCAAAATAAGCTCACGAAGACAACACAAAGGGCAAAACTCTCAAAGCCTAGCTTAAGGCGAGGGCGGTGCCAAGCTCGAGGTCAATTGCGGGCTCGAGCAAGATAAGCTCATAAAGACAATGCAAAGGCCGAAGTCTCAAAGCCTAGCTTAAGGCGAGGCGGTGCCAAGCGTGAGGCAATTGCGGGGCTCGAGTAAGATAAGCTCTCGAAGACAACGGAAGGCCGGAAGTCTCGGAGCCTAGCTTAAGGTAAGAGCGGTTGCTAGCGTGAGCCAGCTGCAGTCGGAGGCGAGAACAAGCTCGTGAATACAACACTAAGGCCAAAAGTCTCAAAGCCTTGGTTGGGGAGGCGGTTGCCAGCGTGAGCCAATTGCGAGGCTTGAGCAAGATAAGCTCGGGACGACAATGCAAAGGCCAAAAGTCTCAAAGCCTGAGCTTAAGGCAAGGCGGTGCCAAGCGTGAGCCAATTGCGAGGCTTGAGCAAGATAAGATCACGAAGACAATGCAAATTCCACAAGTCTCAAAGCCTGAGCTTAAGGCGATCTGGTTGCTAGCGTGAGCCAATTCTGAGCTCGAGCGGAACAAGCTGCGAATACAAGTCAAAGGCAGGAAGTCTCAAAGCCTAGCTTAAGGCGAGGCGGTGCCAGCGTTAGCCAATTGCGAGGCTCGAGCAAGATAAGCTCACGAAGACAAAGTAAAGGCCGAAGTCTCGAAGCCTGGCTTAGGAGGCGAGGCAGGTCTTGAGAGTGAGCCAATTGTAGGTTCGAGCAAGATAAGCTCGAGAAGACAACATAAAGTCCGAAGTCTCAAAGCCTAGCTTAAGGTGAGGCAGGTGCTAAGCATGAGCCAATTGTAGGCGTAAGCAAGATAAGCTCACGAAGACAACGCATAAGGTTGGAAGTCTCAAAGCCTAGCATAGGGGCGAGAGCAGGTTCAGAGTGAGCCAATTGCGGGTCTCGAGCAAGATAAGCTTGAGAAGACAATGCAAAGCCCGAATTCTCAAAGCCTAGCTTAAGGCGAGAGCGGTTCCAAGCGTGAGCCGATTGCGAGGCTCGAGCGGAACAACCTCGCGAATACAACACAAAGGTAGGAAGTCTCAAAGCCTAGCTTAAGGCGAGGCGGTGCCAAGCGTGAGCTAATTGTGAGCTCAAGCAAGATAAGCTCACGAAGACAAGGCAAAGGCCGGAGGTCTCAAAGCCTAGCTTAAGGCGAGAGCGGTGGCAGCGTGAGCCAATTGTAGTCTCGAGCAAGATAACCTCGCAAAGACAATGCAAATGCCGGACCTCTCAAAGCATAGCTCAAGGTGAGAGCGGTCCCAGCGTGAGCCAATTCCAAGCTCGAGCGAGAACAAGCTCGCGAATACAACACAAGGTAGGAAGTCTCAAAGCCTAGCATAAGGCGAGATGGTGCCAAGCATGAGCCAATTGCGGAGCTCTAGCAAGATAAGCACCACGAAGACAAAGCGAAGGCGGAATTCTCAAAGACTAGCCTAGGGTGAGGCAGGTCTCGGGAGTGAGCCAGTGCGAGGCTCGAGCAAGATAAGCTCGAGAAGACAGCGCAAGGCCGGAAGTCTCAAAGCCCTAGCTTAATAAGCTCACGAAGACAACACAGAGGGCAAAACTCTCAAAGCCTAGCTTAGCGAGGCAGAGCCAAGCACGAGGTCAATTGCGAGGCTCGAGCAAGATAAGCTCGTAAAGACAATGCAAAGGCCGAAGTCTCAAAGCCTAGCTTAAGGCGAGAGCGGTGCCAAGCGTGGAGGCAATTGCGGGGCTCGAGTAAGATAAGCTCTCGAAGACAACGGAAGGCCGGAAGTCTCGGAGCCTAGCTTAAGGCAAGGCAGTTGCCAGCGTGAGCCAGCTGCAGTCGGAGGCGAGAACAAGCTCGTGAATACAACACAAAGGCCAAAAGTCTCAAAGCCTTGGTTAGGGGCGAGGCGGTTGCCAGCGTGAGCCAATTGCGGAGCTTGAGCAAGATAAGCTCGGGACGACAATGCAAAGGCCGAAGTCTCAAAGCCTAGCTTAAGGCGAGGCGGCTCCAAGCGTGACCAATTGCGGGCTCGAGCGGAACAAGCTCGCGAATATAACACTAAATGCTTGGGACGTCTCAAAGCCTAGCTTAAGGCGAGGCGGTTGCCAGCGTGAGCCAATTGCGAGGCTCGAGCAAGATAAGCTCATGAGGACAAAGCAAAGGCCGGAAGTCTCAAAGCCTAGCTTAAAGCGAGGCGGTTGCTAGCGTGTGCCAATGCGGGTTCGAGCGGAACAAGCTCGTGAAGACAACGCAGAGGCCAAAGTCCGAAAGCCTGGTTTAAGGCGAGGCGGTTGCCAAGCGTGACCTAATTCTGAGGCTTGAGCAAGATAAGCTCGCGAAGACAACGCAGAGGCCAAAAGTCTGAAAGCCTAGCTTAAGGGGAGACGGTGCCAAGCGTGACCTAATTACAGGCTTGAGCAAGATAAGCTCGCGAAGACAACGCAAAGGCTAGAAGTCTCAAAGCCTAGCTTAAGGCGAGACGGTACCAAGCGTGAGTCAATTGCAGAGCTCGAGCGGAACAAGCTCGCGAATACAGCGTAAAGGCCGGAAGTCTCAAAGCACGCCTTAAGGCGGGAGCGGTTCAAGCGTCGGCCAGTTGCGAGGCTCGAGCAAGATAAGCTCGTGAAGACAACGCAAAGGCCGAAGTCTTAAATCCTAGCTTAAGGCGAGGCGGTTGCCAGCGTGTGCCAATTGCGGGTTCGAGCGATACAAGCTCGTGAAGACAACATAAGGCCAAAAGTCCGAAAGCCTATCTTAAGGCGAGGCAGTTGCCAAGCGTGACCCAATTCTGAGCTTGAGCAAGATAAGCTCGTAAAGACAATGCAAAGGCCGGAAGTCTCAAAGCCTGAGCTTAATGCGGGACGATTGCCAAGCATGAGCCAATTGTCGGCTCGAGCAAGATAAGCTCATGAAGAAAACACAAAGGCCGAAGTCTCGAGCCTGAGCTTAAAGCGAGGCGGTTGCCAAGCGTGAGCCACTTGCAGAGCTCAAGTAAGATAAGCTCGCTAAGACAATGCAAAGGCCGGAGTCTAAAAGCCTAGCTTAAGGTGGGGCGTTTCCAAGCGTGAGCCAATTCAGAGCTCGAGCAAGATAAGCTCATGAAGACAACACAAAGGGCAAAAGTCTCAAAGACTAGCTTAAGGCTAGGCAGTTGCCAGCGTGAGCCAATTGCGGAGCTCGAGCAAGATCAGCTCGTAAAGAGAATGCAAAGGCCGAGAGTCTTAAAGCCTAGCTTAAGGCGAGGCGGTTGCTAGCGTGAGCCAATTACAAGATTAAGCAAGATAATCTCGGGAAGACAATGCAAAGGCCGAAGTCTCAAACCACTAGCTTAAGGTGAGGCGTTTCCAAGCGTGAGCCAATTGCGAGCTCGAGCAAGATAAGCTCGCGAAGACAACGGAAAGGCCGAAGTCTCAAAGCCTAGCTTAAGGCAAGATGGTGCCAAGCGTGAGCCAGCGCTAGGTGGAGGCGGAACAAGCTCATGAATACAACACAAAGGCCAAAGTCTCAAAGCCTTGGTTAAGGCGAGGCGAGTGCTAAGCGTGAGCCAATTGCGAGCTTGAGCAAGATAAGCTCGGGAAGACAATGCAAAGGCCGAATTCTCAAAGCCTAGTTTAAGGCGAGGCGGTTCCAAGCGTGAGCCGATTGCGAGATCGAGCGAGAACAACCTCGCGAATAAAACACAAAGGCCGGAAGTCTCAAAGCCTAGCTTAAGGCGAGAGCGGTGCCAAGCGTGAGCCAATTGTGGGCTCAAGCAAGATAAGCTCACGAAGACAAGGCAAAGGCCGGAGGTCTCAAAGCCTAGCTTAAGGCGAGGCGGTGGCAGCGTGAGCCAATTGTAGTCTCGAGCAAGATAACCTCGCAAAGAGACAATGCAAGGCCGGACCTCTCAAAGCATAGCTCGAGGTGAGGCGGTCCTAGCGTGAGCCAATTCCAAGCTCGAGCGGAACAAGCTCGTGAATACAACCTAGGTCGGAAGTCTCAAAGCCTAGCTTAAGGCGAGATGGTGCTAAGCGTGAGCCAATTGCGGGCTCTAGCAAGATAAGCACACGAAGACAAAGCGAAGGCCGAAATCTCAAAGCCTAGCCTAGGGTGAGACAGGTCTAGAAAGTGAGCCAATTGCGAGGCTCGAGCAAGATAAGTTGGAGAAGACAACGCATGAGGCCGGAAGTCTCGAAGCCTAGCTTAAGGTGAGGGCGGTTGCCAGCGTGAGCCAATTGCAGGGCTCGAGCAATATAAGCTCACGAAGACAACACTAAGGGCAAAACTCTCAAAGCCTGAGCTTAAGGCGAGGGCGGTTGCCAAGCTCGAGGTCAATTGCGAGGCTCGAGCAAGATAAGCTCATAAAGACAATGCAAAGGCCGAAGTCTCAAAGCCTAGCTTAAGGCGAGGCAGTTGCCAAGCGTGAGCCAGTTGCGGGCTCGAGTAAGATAAGCTCACGAGACAACGGAAGGCCGAAGTCTCAAAGCCTAGCTTAAGGCAAGATGGTGCCAGCGTGAGCCAGCTGCAGTCTGGAGTAGAACAAGCTCATGAATACAACACAAAGGCCAAAAGTCTCAAAGCCTTGGTTAAGGCGAGGACGGTTGCCAGCGTGAGCCAATTGCGAGGCTTGAGCAAGATAAGCTCACGAAGACAATGCAAAGGCCGGAAGTCTCAAAGCCTGAGCTTAAGGCGAGGCGGTTGCTAAGCGTGAGCCAATTGCGGGGCTCGAGCAAGATAAGCTCACGAGGACAAAGCAAAGGCCGAAGTCTCAAAGCCTAGCTCAAGGCGAGACACATCAGCGTGAGCCAATTCCAAGCTCGAGCGGAACAAGCTCGCGAATACAACACAAAAGCCGGAGTCTCAAAGCCTAGCTTAAGGCGAGGCCGGTGCTAGCGTCGACCAATTGCCGGCTCGAGCAAGATAATCTCATGAAGACAACGCAGAGGCCGAAGTCTCTAATCCTAACTTAAGGCGAGATGGTGCCAAGCGTGTGCCAGTGCAGAGCTCGAGCGGAACAAGCTCGCGAATAGAACCCAAAGGCCGAAGTCTCAAAGCCTAGCTTAAGGCGAGGCGGTTGCCAGCGTGAGCCAATTGCGGGCTCGAGCAAGATAAGCTCACGAGAACAAAGCAAAGGCCGAAGTCTCAAAGCCTAGCTCAAGGCGAGACACATCAGCGTGAGCCAATTCAAGCTCGAGCGGAACAAGCTCATGAATACAACACAAAAGCCGGAAGTCTCAAAGCCTAGCTTAAGGCGAAAGCAGGTTATAGCGTCGACTGATTGCTGGCTCGAGCAAGATAAGCTCGTGAAGACAACGCAGAGGCCGAAGTCTCTAATCCTAGCTTAAGGCGAGGCGGTTGCCAGCGTGTGCCAGTGCGAGGTTCGAGCGGTACAAGCTCGTGAAGACAACGCAAAGGCCAAAAGACTGAAAGCCTAGCTTAAAGCGAGACGGTGCCAAGCATGACCCAATTGCAGTCTCGAGCAAGATAACCTCGCAAAGACAATGCAAAGGCCGGAAGTCTCAAAGCCTAGCTCAGGCGAGACAATCCCAAGCGTGAGCCAATTCCAAGCTCGAGCGAGCAAGCTCGCAAATACAATACAAAGGCCGAAGTCTCACGACCTAGCTTAAGGCAAGATGGTTCCAAGCGTGAGCCAATTGTAGGCTCGAGCAAGATAAGCTCACGAAGACAAAGCAAAAGCCAGAAGTCTCAAAGCCTAGCTTAGGGCCAGACAGTGCCAAGAGTAAGCCAATTGCGAGGCTCGAGCAAGATAAGCTCGAGAAGACAACGCAAGGCCGGAAATATCAAAGCCTAGCTTAAGGCGAGATGTTGTCAGGCGTGAGCCAATTGCGAGCTCGAGCAAGATAAGCTCGCGAAGACAACACAAAGGGCAAAAGTCTCAAACCCTAGCTTAAGGCGAGGCGGTTGCCAAGCATGAGCGAATTGTATGCTCGAGTAACATAAGCTCGCGAAGACAATGCAAAGGCCAGAAATCTTAAAGCCTAGCTTAAGGCGAGACGGTGCCAAGCGTGAGCCAATTGCAGGCTCAAGCAGAACAAGCTCGCGAGTACAACGCAACGGCTAGAAGTCTCAAAGCCTAGCTTAAGGCGAGACGGTGCCAAGCGTGAGCTAATTGTAGGCTCCAGCAAGATAAGATCACGAAGACAAGGCAAAGGCCAGAGGCCTCAAACCTAGCTTAAGGCGAGACGGTGGCAAGTGTGAGCCAATTACAGTCTCGAGCAAGATAACCTCGCAAAGACAATACAAAGGCCAGAATTCTCAAAGCCTAGCTCAAGGTGAGACGATCCCAAGCGTGAGCCAATTCCAAGCTTGAGCAGAACAAGCTCGCGAATACTACACAAAGGCCGGAAGTCTCAAAGCCTAGCTCAGGCGAGACGATCCCAAGCGTGACCCAATTCCAAGCTCGAGCAGAACAAGCTCGCGAATACAACACAAAGGCCGGAAGTCTCAAAGCCTAGTTTAAGGCGAGACGGTTCCAAGCGTGAGCCAATTGTAGGCTCGAGCAAGATAAGCTCACGAAGACAAAGTAAAGGTCAGAAGTCTCAAAGCCTAGCTTAGGGCTAGACAGTGCCAAGAGTGAGCCAATTGCAGGCTCGAGCAAGATAAGCTCGAGAAGACAACGCAAAGGCCAGAAGTCTCAAAGCCTAGCTTAAGGCGAGACGTTGTCAAGCGTGAGCCAATTGCAGGCTCGAGCAAGATAATCTCGCGAAGACAACACAACGGGCAAAAGTCTCAAAGCCTAGTTTAAGGCAAGACGGTGCCAAGCATGAGCCAATTGTATGCTTGAGTAACATAAGCTCGTGAAGACAACGTAAAGGCCAGAAGTCTCAAAGCCTAGCTTAAGGCGAAACGGTGCCAAGCGTGAGCCAATTGCAGGCTCGAGCAAGATAAGCTCGTAAAGACAATGCAAAGGCCAAAAGTCTCAAAGCCTAGTTTAAGGAGTCCAAGGCCGGTCGAGGCAGGAGCTCACTTTCCAGCTCGAGGTCTTCATAGCCCAATCAAAGCTGGTTAAGGTCGAGGAGCAACAAGAATGGTCAAAAACCAAGCTCGTCCTCTTGCTCGAGCTCTTTAAGCCCTCCGAGCACTGTTAAATCATACCAGTCATGGCACAGAGGAAAGACAAGATCCAAATACAGCCGGTTCGAGACGGTCCGACCCATCTCTCCAACAACTCAACACGATGATCGATGCCTGATCAATACCACACGCGGTATGGTGTCACGGTCATTACCGATGGTCAGACTACGCCCAGCGGTGTCATCATTCCATGCGCACACGCCCGACACTATGATCAGGCCATGTGAACCATGCCCACCAGACAGTCCCGCATTCCCAAGAAATGCCACAGTAATCCCGGCTGTCAGAGGGGCCCAGACACTATAGTCACGGGAACAAAAGCCCCAAAGAATAATGAGCAGGAAAACAGAAACAGAGGTGTAGGGTTAAAAAAATTTTTGATAGATTCTTCTTCTTCTCCATCTCATTATTTCCTTGGGATTTCTCATAAGCCAGTCTAATCACAAAAAGACAAAATACTCCTTATATTTCTCTGGTTTGTCTATAATAGAGGGATATAAAAGAATAACTCGATCACTGACTTGAGCGTCGGAGGGTTTTCGCCGGAACAACAGCCGGCGACCCCTGGCCTTATTTTTGTGAGCACAGGTCTGAAGAGATTGCCGTTCCGATGAACGGCAGAGAATTAAAGTTGGAAAGCAGTCCTGCTCGAGCTCGAGCACACCGCGAGCAGGAGTTTTGGCACTATTCGAAGGCATGCAGAAAAACGGCATCAACAGTCTCTTTATTACTTCTCATGCCACTTTCAGTAACTTTCTAACACCTTTCTTCTTTTGTATGTCATATAGCTTTTTTAAGGGGAAGACATCCAAGAAAGGAGAAAGTTCTCTTTAAGCTGGCCAGAATAAAGTATCGAGCTCTATAAAAGGGGTTTGTAAGTTCGGAATGATGATACTCTCTAGATTACGTAAAAGATGAAGTCACAAAGGGTTCTTAGAGGTTGGTTGTCAGCTGGTCTTAGTTATATTGTTATGCTTTTAGCAAGCAGATATCTCACGTAAGAGACCCTTCCCCTTTCTTCCCCCATCAGTTTTCATGCTTCATGCATAAGTTATGGACAGCATCTCAGAAAAAAATTCCCAGAAGTTGTCGGGGGTGGGAAAACTCCACAAAGAGGTAGTCGATCTCCAACGGAGGTCCTACGTGAGAGGAACCCTTAAGAAAGAAACTGGATTCCGTCTATAGCGAAACAAAGAGGATCGAAGAGTAGGCTAAAGTGGAGGCACTTGATTCAAAGTATCCGGCTCAACATATTGTACTTAATTTTCTCTATGCTGTCAGGATGGACTATCCCAAAGCGGTTGTGGAAAAATACCCTCTACATTTTTTTGCATTCAAGTGGCGTGAAGATTTTACAATATGGAGGAATCCTTAAATCTTCTATAAAAGAAAGGGTAATTTACGATGAAATTTCTAAGGGAATGGTTTTAGAAATCTTGACCCTCCTCGTAATCTAAGTTCGACTTCCACTTATCAGCTTAGTGTAAGAAATATAGTCCCATGAGATCCGCTCCGAGGCAAAACTATCGCGGATAGAGGGCATGAGATAGGAGAAGAATGTCATGAAGAGTAGTTATCAGTGGCGTCCTTGCGATTAAGGAGGCCGGTTACATATCTTACCAGCTCGGGGATGCTTGCTTTATTTGTAATACTTGGCGGCATCGCATTATTTCTTGTGCTCGTGGTGTTATTGTCATGCTTGGGACATTTATTGTATTTGTCGTATCTCGGGACTTTTGTAGTATGTATAGCTTTTAGGGAATCATTGCCGAGGCATTTGCAGTATGTGTCGCACCTAGAGCATTTTTAATATATGTTATGCATGGGGAACTATTATCGTGCATGGGACATATGTAGTATGTGCCACGCTTGGGGCTTTTATGTTATTTGCCACGCTTGGGGCTTTTATGTTATTTGCCACGACTGGGGCTCTTCACTGCGCTTGGGACATTGACATTTTTTTAGAACTGCTTTGGGGCATTTATATTATTTACCACGCTTGAGGCATGTATATTTTTGCCATACTTAAGGGTCTTCATTACGCCTGAGGCATGTATATTTTGGTGCACTTGGGGCATTGATGTTATTTGCGACTTTTGGGCCATGTATAGTTTAGAGGCTCTGGACTATTTATTGTGCTTGAGGCATGTATGTTTTTCCATGCTTGGGACATGTATAATTTTTCTACGCTTGGGGCATGAAGGATAAACCCGAATATACATGAGTTTTTGGAGATCAAGTGGGATCCACTCATAGTTATGAGGAGTGTCCCCCTCATGCGTAGAACTCGTATTACTTCTATAGAGATTGCGTGCTCCCTTGTTCGTCATGTAGGGTGTTCTTATCATAATGTACGGGCCTTTATCATAGAGATTCCAGTATCCCTTGAACATTATATGGGGTGTTCCCATTATTCTCGAGCCCTTATCATAGATATGTTGGAGATAGAGGGTTTGTTAGATGTCATGTGGGTGTTTCCATCATGTGAGGAATTTATTATAGAGATATTGGAGATTGTAGGCTCTTGAACACCATGTGGGGTTGATCCAATCATGCATGGCCTTATAATAGGCATTTTCAAATTCCTTCATGCCATGTAGATTGATCCCATCATGTGTGAGCCCTTATACTAGAGATTATTGGGTTCCTTCATCGCCATGTAGGGTTTATCTCATCATGTATGGTCTCTAATACGAGAGATAACTGGGTCCCTTCATCGCAATGTGAGGTTGATCCCATTATACATGAGACCTTATACTCAAATCATCGAGTCCTTTCACTACCACATAATGTTGATCCCATCGTACATGGGCACTTATTTTCCGACTTTGGAGAATATGCATCAACGATGCGGGATATTCACTTATGTGAGTCGATTTTCTTTTGATTTGTAGAGATTTTGAGGGCTTATAGACAATGCCCTTTTCGTTTATTGCAATTGTGCTAGAAGATAAAACAAGCGACTCGGTATACATATATGCTCAATAATTCTTCTTTGATAAGAAAGAGGCATCTTTCACGCCTCAACCAAATGATTATAATATTAGTTATTCTCAAACAATTCATGATATTGGTGGTGGAATTTGCGGGATACAGACCTAACCTCCCACTCTCGACGAAGATCATAGGCGTCACGATTCCACGTGACTTCAGCTTCTCGAATTTGAAGTTTTCGGGAAGAGTGACCCGTTGGTGCACATAGAGCGATTCACCGACATGACAGAGTACTGAGGGCTGTCAGTGACCCAGAGATGCAGGGCCTTCCCACTCACTCTTGAGGGAGGGCAAGAGAGTAGTACCACGAGCTACCACGAGGAAGCATCCTAAGCTTTGAGCGGATGTGCGAGAGAGTTCTACAGAGCGGTTCGAGGTGCGAGTAACCTCGAAGATGATATGATGGAGTTATCGAAAATAAGGGGAGGGAGGAGAACCCTCCAAGAGTTTGTCAAGAGGTACCACGAGTTGGTTCTAGATCTTGGTGCATTTAATCATCCCCAAGCATTGAGGGGTTGAAGGACTGAGTCGGAATGGGGAGACACGTGGTACAACTTATGGAGCCCTTCGATCCGTTCATATTCGGATCGCGTATGAGCAAGTGAAAATGGACATGGTCATTGAAGAGGAAAAGAGGAAGGAAAAATGAGGTCTTGCTCGAGGGACGTTGGCTCAAAGCGATAAGGGACCGGGTTCCTCCCTACACTTTTACCGAGAGCTCCCGACCACGGATGATTCCGTGCCACCCTGCAGTCTCGGTAGGGATCACAAGGAGCACAAGCGTCACGACGACCGCCCATCCTGTAACCAACTACCAAGCAGACCTGCGTTAGACCACATCGAGTGGACCGTCCACTGCCACCCCACCGAGGAGTTTCCCAAGAGATCGGGCGATCATGGTGGTGGAGCGAGCCCGCCTATGACCAATACACGAAGTTAAAGGTGTCTCTCGAAGAGATTCTTCAAGTGGTAGAGGAGCGAGGACTGTTGAGCCCCCAACACCATTGACTAAACCAGCCGGCAAACGAGATAGGGGACGATTTTGCCACTTCCACGGTGACCACGGTCACTCCACGTCACAGTGCCGAGATTTGAAGATCCAGGTGGAGGATCTGGTTAGGAATCGATATTTAGATGAGTTCATTGAAGGAGGACATCTGGTGGTCGAGCAGCAACCAGAGGAGGATGACCAGAGACTATGACATGGAGCTAGAGCCACCGGCTACAAGAGTGATATCGGGAGGACCCTCTATGGTAGGGAGCTCAAACAGAGCTAGGAAAAATTATTGCGAGATCTGCCGCTGCTGAGCGGAGAAGTCCTGTTCTCCGCCCGCTGCCAAAAGGCCAAGGTTCGCGGTGCCCATCATGTGGACGGAGGAGGGACGTGGAGGGGTGCTATACCCCATGAGGATGCCTTGGTCGTGAAGGCAAACGTCGTTAATAAGGAAGTTGACCGAATACGGTGGACTCGGGAAGCTCGGTGGACATTCTCTTCAAGTCCACACTCGAGGATTTGGAAGTAGCGGTGCGAGCCTCGAGCAGACAGACACTTCCTTGAAAGGGTTTAGAGGAGGAAAGCCGATCCCTCGGGAATCATTAAGTTGGTTGTGACTATGGGCTCGAGGCCTTTTGAAAAGAACATGATCTTTGGACTTCGTGGTGGTGGACGAAATCAGCCCTACCAAGTAATATTGGGAGGCCTTTTATGAGAATCGGCCAGGTCCACAAGTATCGAGTGAAATGGGGTGGGGGTCGTAAAAGCGCCGGAGGGTAGCGAGGAGCTACTACTGTTGTGGCGACCAAGGAAACCATGCGGATAACCTCACCTGGACTCGAGGGGAGTCGAGGAATTGATGACGGGAGCCGGTGAGGAGCTAGAGGAGGTTAAGGTGAGAGTAGGCGACCCAGGAAGAAAATCTAGATCGGCTCAAGAATTAGCGAGCGGTTAAAAGAAAAGTCGGTGGAGTGTTTGCGAGCACATGCGGATGTATTCGCCTAGACGCATGAGGATATGCATGGGATCGACCGAGAGGTGGTGTGTCACAGGCTGGCAATACAGAAAGACGCTAAGCCAGTGAGGCATAAGAGGAGATGCATCAACCAAGAGAGATATGAGGCCATCAAATGCGAGGTGGAGAAGCTGCTAAAAGCAGGATTCATAAGGGAGGTCTCCTACCCCGAATGGATCTCGAACGTGGTGCTCATAAAGAAGGCAAGTGGGAAATGGAGAATGTGCATGGACTTCACAGATGTGAACAAAGATTGCCCTAAAGATAGCTTCCCGTTGCCAAAGATAGACCAATAGGTGGACTCCACGGTAGGACACGAGCTGCTTAGTTTCATGTATGCATTCTCAGGTTATAACCAAATTTCTATGCACCGATCAGACGAGGAGTGCACAGCTTTCATCACCAACCAGGGCCTGTTTTGCTACAAGGTCATGCCCTTTGGCCTGAAGAATGCGGAGGCAACATACCAGAGGCTGGTGAACAAGGTCTTCAAGCCATTGATTGGTTGAACGATGGAGGTATATGTGGATGATATGATCACCAAGTCGAAGGATGTTTAGAGGAGACCTTTGCACTCTTAAGAAAGTATCGGATGAAACTAAACCCAGAGAAGTGTGCCTTTGGGGTTGGTTCAGGAAAATTCTTAGGCTTCATGGTCAGTCATAGAGGGATCGAGGCCAATCCGGAAAAGATAAGAGCTGTGGTGGAAATGAAGTCCCTCCCGTACCCTCAAGGAGGTGCAAAGTCTCATCGGTAAACTGGCATCCCTCAACAGGTTCATATCTCGGGCCACGGATAAATGCCGAGTCTTTTTCCAGGAAATGAGGAAAGGCAGGAAGACAAAATGGACACCAGATAGTGAAGCGGCGCTCCAGCAGCTGAAGGAGTACTTGCTAAGAGCCCTTTGCTTGTCCACGCCTCGAGCGGGGAGGTTACGTTCTCGTATTTGGTCGTGTCCCAATGGGCAACAAGCTCGGTCCTGGTGAGAGAAGAATCAGGTGTGCAATACCCCATCTATTACACGAGCAGAGCTTTGTTGGGGGCTGAAACTCGATACCCACCAATAGAAAGATGGGCATTGGCCTTGGTAATAGCAGCCCAAAAGTTAAGGTCTTATTTCTAAGTGCATTCGATAACGGTTCTAACGAACCAGCCACTCAGACAGACTCTGCACAAGCCAGAAACATCCGAAAGGTTGGTGAAATGGTCAGTGGAACTTAGCGAATTCGACATCAGCTACCAACCCCGAACAGCTATAAAAGCTCAGTCCTTGGCTGACTTCATGGTCGAATGCACAGAGAGGAACGAAGAGAGGGAAGACGAGCACCCATCAAACTCCCAGACCTCAACCAATACATGGACAATCATAGTCAATGGGTCATGTAGGGATCGAGGAGCGGAGGCGGGAATTGTGCTTCTCAGTCCTGAAGGGGTAGAGATGCGGTATCTTTGTGAAACTGGAATTTGAAATCACCAACAATCAAGCAGAATATGAAGCTGTAATCGCAGGGTTGAAGCTCACGTTGTTGGTAAAGACAGAAGAGGTAAAGCTTCAGACAGACTCACAGCTGGTGGCAAACCATCTCAACGAAAGCTTCCAAGAAAAAGGCGAGAAGATGGAGGCTTACCTTCAGAAGGTAAGACGGTTGATTAATAGCTTCCGAGCAGTCGAGGTGGAGCAAATCGCAAGGGAAAAGAATTTTTGAGCTCATATGATAGCTCGCATGGCCGCCACATCCGACCCCAAGATACCAAAATCCATCCCATTAGAAGTCAAAACCTACTCGAGCATCGAGTGGGAGGATGAAGTGATGAGTTTATCATTGAGCGACGACTTGGATGGAACTAATCGTCTCTTACCTCAAGGAAGGAGTGCTGTCTGCCGATAAGAAGCAAGCAAGGAAGCTGAAATGTAAAGTGGCCAGGTACACTCTGATCGATGGGGTCCAGTACAGACAGGGATACGCTCTCCCACTGTTGCAGTGTTTAGACCAGGAGGAAGCTGATTATGTCCTCCTAGAGATACACAAAGGGATTTGCGAAAACCACTCAGGCGCGAGGTCTTTGGCTTTGAAGGCCTTGAGGCAGGGATACTTTTGGCCCCGCATGCACCAAGATGCACAAGAGAAGACCAGGAGGTACAGGAGGTTCCAAAGCTTTGCCAACTATATGACTCAGCCTCCAGAGAACCTCACGGTAGTGAATTCACCGTGGCCATTTGCTCAATAGGGGATCGACTTGATCGGGACGTTGCCTAAGGGGAAGGTATCTGCTACTCACGCTATAGTAGCAATCGATTATTTCACAAAACCTGGGGATAGAGTTGAAGTTTTGTTCTCCCTCACACCCATGAACAAGACTATAAAACGTCTCCTGAAGACCAGACTCGGCGAGCAGAAGGGAGCCTGGGTGGATGAGCTGTCTGGCGTCTTGTGGGCTTATAGAACTACACACAAAACGGCCACGGAGAGACCCCATTCTTCTTGGCGTTTAGGCATGAGGCGCTTGTTCCTTCCGAGTAGGAATGGGGACTCACCGAACATAGCACTTCAACAAGGAGCAAAACAACGAGCGGATGTGTGCAGGCATAGACACGCTGGAGGAGAAAGGGAAAGGGTCATCTGCAAAGATCGCGAGTACCAACGAAAGTGGCTCGCTATTACAACCGAATTTGCACATCCGCTCGGTTCGAGTGGGGATTGGGTACTCGGAAAAGTCAATCAAAACAAGAAGGTCCTTATCGAGTCACTCAAATAGCCGGACCGGGAGCATACTGGCTAACTCATCCGGATGGACGAGAAGCCAATAGGCCATGGAACGCACAACTCCTGATGAAATACTTCCAGTAAGTTTCCTTGTGCTGGAAGAATTAATGTCCAATTCCTCCCTATGTGGGGATGTGTAGAAACTTAAACGTGTGTAAAAGTAAGAATAATATTTGTAATATTAATTCAAGTTGAAGCCAAGAAGCTCGTAAAGAAGAACGCAAAGGCCAGAAGTCCCAAAGCCTAGCTTAAGGCAGGACGATGCCAAGCGTGAGCCAATTGCAGGCTCGATCAAGAGAAGCTCGCAAAGAAGAGCATAAGGCCGGAAGTCCCAAAGCCTAGCTTTAGGCGGGACGATGAATAAGCATGGCCAATCTGCAGGCCCGAGCGGAAGAAGCTCGCGAAGACAACGCAAAGGCCAAAAGTTCCAAAGCCTAGCTCTAGGCGGGACGGTGCCAAGCATGGCCAACTACAGGCCCGAGCAGAATAAGCTCGTGAAGACAATGCAAAGGATGTAAGTCCTAAAGCCTAGCTTTAGGCGAGAGCAGTTCCAAGCGTGGCCAATTACAGGCCCAAGAAAAAGAAGCTCGTGAAGACAAAGCAAGGCCGAAGTCCCAAAGCCTAGCTCTAGGCGGGACGATGCCAAGCGTGGCTAATCGCAGGCCGAGCGAGAATAAGCTCGTGAAGACAATGCAAAGGACGGAAGTCCTAAAGCCTAACCGAGGCGGGACGGTGCCAAGCGTGGCCAATCTGAGGCCGAGCAAAGAAGCTCGCGAAGACAAAGCAAAGGCTAGAAGTCCCAAAGCCTAGCTCTAGGCGGGACGGTGCTAAGCGTGTGCCAACTGTAAGCTCGAGCGAGGAATAAGCTCGTGAAGACAACGCAAAGGCCAAATATCCCAAAGCCTAGCTCTATGTGGGACGGTGCCAAGCGTGGCTAACTGCAGGCTCGAGCGAGAATAATCTCATGAAGACAACGCATAAGGCCGGAAGTCCCAAAGCTTAGCTTTAGGCGGGACGGTGCCAAGTGTGGCCAATTGCAGGCTCGAGCAGAAGAAGCTCACGAAGATGACACTAATGCTAGAAGTCCTAGAGCCTAGCTTAAGGCGAGACGATGCCAAGCATGATCCAACCGCTGGCTCGAGCAAGAAAAGCTTGAGGAGAAAACGCAAAAGTTAAACATGAGCCAATATCAGGCTCGAGCCGAATGAGCTACCGAGCACAAGCCAAACATCGGTTCGAGTGGATCGAGCTCACAAGATAAGCGGAAAGCTTTCAGCCTAGCTCAAGGAAAGATTTTGCCACACATGAGTGAAAAGACGATACGAGTAGTAATAACTTGGGGGAGAAAAAATAAAGGCCCAACACTTATAAAATTGTTACTTGGCAAGTGCACAGAGTCAATCTCATGCATAAATGTAAAACGCGAGTTTATACACATAGACTAAAAAGCAAGTTGCTTAAAATATGCTCTTTATTAATTCATTGAAGATTACAATTAAAAATAAAATAAAATAAAAGAAAAAAAAAAGCAAATCAAGCTTTCGGGAGATTAGGGCTAGTAGGGGCATCAGCAGCAGTGGTAGGAGGATTAGCAGCAGGAGGAGGCGCATCGAGTAGTAGGAGGGTGTCGATGGCAGCCTTCTCAGGCTCAGTAAGGACCTCGAGATGGGAGACTCTCTACCCTTGAATTGGCATATCATGCTCGTGCATGTACTCCGCCATACACGCCTCGACATTATCCAGGTCCACCTCAGGATGCTCCTTCGTTGTATTCGGTCGTGAGCTGGGCCTTCAAAGAGTCCACCTTCTTCTGGAGGCGAGAAGCAACATCCTCCATGGACTTCTTGAGGGAGAACCTTTGCACGTCCAAGTCTTTCCGAGCATGGAGTAACTCTTCGCGGACAAGCTGTAGCTCCCTCTCGAGTGATGAGCCCATGAGTCCGACATTCTTGCCTTCTCCTCGTCCTCCGCTCAAGACTCGCTTGAGCTCGAATCTCTACTCGAAGCTTCTGCTGTGAATCCTGAGTCTTGGTCTTGAATCTTGTAACAGCAGCTGCAGTACGAGAAGAGAGGAGGTGGAGAACGCTGACTAGCTCATCAGCATCATAAGACTCCATCCCATCCAGGAACATGTCGTTCATCTGCCCAGTGAAATCCTGAATGTAGGGTTCGGTACGGCTAGACCGATCTTGCTCCTACACACTTTCGGGTCGAAGCGAGGCCGGGGTTGCAGTCCTTGGACGCCTGCGAGGTGGACTCTCTTCTGTTCGCTCTACCTCTTGAGCAGAAGGGGCAGCTCTAACTGGTGAAACGAGGGCATCAGCTCAGGGCCTTTTCGCTAAAGAGCTGCTCGCGTCTCCTGAGGTCCCTATAGGCCTCTGCATCATACCGAGCACCCCCCTCATCCTTTCCTCTGACACCAGACCGAACTCCAAAAAATGTTGGGCTGTAAGCAGCTCCCTACACGAGCTCGCGTTATCGAGTGCTGTGCTAACGTATGCTCGGAGCTCGTCTCCAATCCTGAAAGAGGCACCTTAGGATACTGCAAGAACAATCAGAGCAAAATAGTGAGAACAAACACGAGCAGGTGAACAAAATAAAAATTCGATGAACAGATAAACGACCTGGAGTGTAAAAATGTCGTGGAACCGGAGGGATCCCCTCGGAGAGAAGTGCAGCATGCCCCCAATCTCCCCCAACAAAGAAGAATTTTCTCTTCCAGTTGCCACTAGAACTAGGGAGACCGGTTATGGGTTTCTTACCCTTCAAGCTGGAGGTGAGGTAGTACCACCCAGCATCTTTCAGGCTGTATTTCAACTGATAAAGGTGCTTTATCTCCTCTACCGAGGGTTCACCCAAGTTACACCATTTCCATAAAACAAAGAGGCCAGACAAGACCCTCCACCGGTTTGGGTTCAGTTTCCCCGGAGCCAATCGAAATCTAGACAGAACTCGAGCAAAGTAGGGTTGCAGAGGCAGCCTGAACCCCCACCTAAAACAATCCACGTGGAAGGTGACATACCCTTGAGAAGGGTGGCTAGGTATGTCACCCTTGCCCGGCACCTGCAAATATACATTATCGAGTATGCAGTAGGTGTCCCTAAGCCTATTCAGATCCTGGTGTGTAATTTCACACCTCATGGAGTCAATGGGATACCCCCTACCCTCTGACCACTGGCTGACCCTTCCCCTTTGATGCGGCTGGGTCTCTGCCACAAGTAACGCCCCTTCCGAACTATAATCTCTCACCGGGACTATGCTAAGGGGTTCTACTTCACTGGAAGAGGAAGATTCCTCAGGTGGCATCCTACTGGGTTGTTTGGTGTTTGAGATTGTCTCCTAGAGTTACGGTCTACCCGGTTGAAATCAGAAACCCAAATGAAGGAAGAACAGAATGGAAATAAGAGAAAAGAGAGAGGTTTATACGGCTGGAAATCACTCTAACGCAGAAGAGAAAGACGAAAAAACAATTGCAAGCGGGTCGATTCTCGGTCCGAGTAAAAAGGAGCAATATGAAGCACGATGAAGAAATCGATTTTTAAAGGGAAAAGTGTGTCTCTTGATAGAGCAAGACGCATCTCAAGAGATGTAACCGTTCAAGTAACGTCTCTTCAAAATTCAAACACACGGCCCGGATTGATCCACGTGTCCTGCATTAAATGTGAAATGATGGAAGCAGAAAACAGCTCAACACGGGAAAGTAAAAAGATCGTGAAGCCAGCTTAAATGAGAAGTTTCTAGTCTTATCTCCCTTTACTCAAAAGACTAGAAACTGGGGGACTGGTGTTAGGGTAATATCGAGTAGACCTCCTCGAGGCCAACCCAAGCACGAGCAAAAGACTTCGAAGTCAACCTATCTCGAGCAAAAGACCCTACCGCTAGCACAAAGACAACTTCATTAGGCGTTAAATCTGATCAAGGTCGAGGAGTCCAAGACTGGTCGAGCCCGAGCTCACTCTTCTACTTGAGGTCTTCATGGCCCCGTCAAAGCTGGTCAATGTCGAAGAGTATTGAAGCTAGTCGAAATTCGAGCTCATCCTCCTGCTCGAGGTCTTTAAATCCCCAGCCATGACCCAGCGGCACCAGCGGCGATGCGGAGAGAAGACAAGATCCGAGCATTGCTGACTTGGAACAGTTAAATCCCCCCTTTTTGATAATTCAGAGTGCCGATCGATGTCTAACCGACAGCCCGCACGGTATGTCGTGGCCCCTGTTACTGATGGCCGGCATACGCCCCCACAATGTCATCATTCCTTGCGCACACACCCGACATTATGATCTGGCCATGTGAACCATACCCACCAGACAGTCGCGCATCCCCAAGGAATATCACGCTAATCTCGGCTGTTAGAGGGACCCAGACACCACAGGCGCGGGAACGGATGGTCTCAGAGAGAAAGGGAGGGAAAAATGGGGAATAAAAGGAAAGAGACGTGTAAATGGCAAGGTTCCGAAGAAATTGGATACAGGTTCTTTCTTCTTCTTCTTCTTCTTCCCTTCTCCACTTTAATTTTTTAGGGGAGATTTATTATTACAAAAGTAGGACAAAAATACCCCTTCCATTCTTTCGGTCTCTCTAACTAAGAGGGATACAAAAAGAATAACCCGATCACTGACTTGAGCGTCGGAGGGGTTTCGCCGAAACAACATCCGGCGACCCCTGACCCAGTTCTCATGACTACAGGCCCTGGAAGACTCTTGTTCTGGTGAAGACAGAGGAATCAAAGTTGGAAAGTAGTCCTACTCGAGCTCAAGCTATCCGCGAGCAGAAGGTTCGGACACTATTTGAGGGCACGTAGAAAAACCGTATCAACAACTCTCTTTACTGCAAAGTCAGGGCTTTGAGGTATTTTGTCAACATATAGCTGCATATAGTAAGATTAGTGATAATTTTGCTTTTTCAGCTGAAATATGAGGTCTTTACCAGTATTAATATGTGCATACATATACTTCTATGGTTGCCAAACACTCAAATTGAACTTCTCGTCAAATAGTATCTTTATTCCATAAACTCTCACCATAACTTTGTTGATCAAAGAAACATTACTGAATTTGTCTTGATCAATAACACCAAGGTTATGTTTCTTATTATTGTAAGTTACAAAGATATTGGTTTTGCTCACAAATTAAACAAGTTACGAAGATATTGGTTTTGCTCACAAATTAAACAAGTAAATCTATGTAAATTTGATCAATTAAAGGCATTGACCTAATAAACTATTAGCAATCAGCTCAACATTCTCTAGATAAGCTATAATTAATTATAAAAACCAAATATTTTAATCGAATAGCAAAAAAACCAACGACTATAACATTTCATAAAAGAATGAAATTTAAAATCACAACTCTACAAATTTAAATCATAAAATATAACTATTGAAATCGAAATGCATATCAATATATACTATCGCCAATGTGCTAATGGGCTGAAGGGAATGGGCCCCGACAAGTGCTTATCGAGCGACGTTTTCTCTGTGGGCGATTACTGATTAGGCGATTTACTTTTACCCGACAGCAAAACCCGGAAGATGGAACTTTGTATGTTTTAGTGTTTATTGCGTTGGTGAGTGAAGGAACGGACGTGAGGGCGCTGTTTGAGTTGACTATGGTTGACCAAAGTGGGAAAGAAAAGCATAAAGTTCATAGTTATTTTGATCGGGCGTTAGAGAGTGGCCCGTACACCTTGAAGTATCGTTGAAGCATGTGTTCGGTCTTTTATTAACTTTTTTATTCTTATGTCAATAAATTTTGAATTTGTAGTGGTTAATGTTGGATTTGGTGTATTTGTTTGGATGTTTTCGCGATTACCGATGATGGGTTTTTATTTGTTTCATTTTTTTTTGGATTGCTTCTTGTCGAGTAGAAATGGGATTTCAGTCAGCGTTATGGATTGAGTTATTATGCTTAGAATGAGGAGTGCATTTGTGTGTAGAGTTATGGTACTTGTGTAGGATGGATTTTGATGAAAAATAGCTAAAGCAACTGCAGCTTTGAACTTTTATGTGATTGCCTATTGTAGTTTTCTAGTTTCCGTGTATTTTGTTGAATTCTTCTTTATTTTTCATTATGGATGAAAACTGATTTTTGTCCGAGAATATTCAAGTAATAAGAAAGAAAAGAAATGCGTCAACCATCTGCAGTTTAGTTCCAGTGGAAATATGACAGTTGGCTAAGTGTATTTGCAGGACTTAGTCGAGTTGGTTATTTTTCCTGGAAACACAAAGATTGAGAACTTAATTTAAGTTATTTTTTCAAGTTATTATTGTCGAATCAGGCTTTGTATCATGCTCTTCCGATGAACTATGTAACCATAGCAAAGCTTCGAACAAGTTGGATAAAGATGCCAATCAATCAACCGTCCTCAAATTAATAGACAAAATGATCCAAGAAGGTTATGTTGAAGCCAAAGGGATGATGAAGTGAGCTTAGGGGCAGATTCTATACAAAGGGATGAGTCTTCTGATTCTGACAATGAGGTGAAGTAATGAAGCTAAGTTTTGTTTTACAAATTTGTGCATAGTGACTATTGAGTTTGGAAAGCATGTTATTTATTTCGAGTTAGCCAACCACAAGAGGATCAATATATGGTAGCGCCTAATTGGTAATCTCATCAACATCTAATGGTTGTAATGATGTTAAAAATGATTCTTACGTAATCAGAAGCAAGCACATGGACACGTCTACATGTGGTGCTCTTCACTCGGTTGGATCTGATGTCACTCAGACAAAGGGCAGATCTGACATTCATCAAAGTGGTTCTTTCAGGAGTGAGTAGACTATCTCCAAGGCAAAATTCAGAAACACTCCAACAAGCCAGGCTGCGGTTAACATGCTATCAAAAGATTTTTACTTCTACTGATAATTTTCTATGATTTTTGACGTTTTGTAGCTCAATGACATAGTTTATTGTTGAAATTGCGCAGCCGGTAGCTTCAAGAGAGAGTTTCGTACCAGGAAATGAGAAAATCATAACAAATGGAAGCACAAATAATTGTAATGAGGTTGATGATATTATCTATAGTAGATCCACTCAAGATAAAAGATTAAGGAAAACAAGCACGGTATGTTTCATTTCTTGTTCCCTTTATTTTTTAAAAACCATGGAATGCCAAGTAAGTTGCTGCCGAATGAAATGTCCTCTGATAGTGAAAACATGGTGATTCTAATGGCTTTGTTGGTTTTATTTTTATCATCTTTACAAGTTAAGGAGCCTATTCTTCAGCATGTGAAGCGTCAGAAATCTCTAGCTATATGTGTTTGAAAGGCGTAAAGTGGATCTCGCAACTAGGTGACCTTTGTTCGGTTATGTGACCATACACTAGTGTGGAAATGAGAATGTAAAGAAGCAACTTGTTTAGACCATTTGTGACGGCTTACATTTTCTTTGTAGTCTTGCTGCTGTCCTGTTGGCAAATGCTATGATTCTTCTATATCTTCTTATTCATGGTTATGGATTTACTAATTGGAAATTGATTTCTACACACATTTCTCACTGATCTGAAGATATACTATAATCTTGTCTTCGAAACTATTGTTTTACTGATATTACTAACTCGTGATACTATAGTAATAATAATTATTGACACTAAAGTATTACTATTTGTATTCTATTGACATGTAATAATTGTTTGTAAATACTGTTACAAGAGTGTTACTATATTAGTAATACTATAGTGATACGAACTTTTGACATGTAATAATTATTAGTAATTTCTATCCTTACAGATGTCATAAAATCGTAATACTATAGTAATAGTAATCCCTAACACCACTTTTAAGTGTCACTAATTTTCTGACTCCCGGATCAACGACACTATTAATAAGTGTCACTAAAAGTAATTAGTGACACAATTTTAGTATCACTACGGGCATTTTTTAGTAGTGTCCATTGTTATAAATAACAGCTTTTTAACGACAATGGGTGCACACATGGTTGAAACATGTGGTGGCTGATGCTAAATAACACAAACAAAAATGAAAATAAGAACTACAAAATAAAATAAAAGAGGCCTAAGTAATTTCAATGTTATTATGGTATTAATAGGACCTACCATTATTTTGGTTATCACTATTGGTGTATTTAATTATTAGTAATGAGAATAACAATTAAGGAATGTGAATGAATAATGTGTTTACTTACTTAAATGAGAGGTGGAATGAAAATCAAAGTGGCTGGCACCACCTAAAATTAGGAGTAATTACCAGAGTTCCCATTCTCATAGGAAAAGATGGGAATGAGATTCTCATTCCTTGAAATGACCATATCACCATTAGTTAAATTTTGAAATCTCATTTTATGATTCCTTTTAAATTCCTTGAAATGATTTTGAAATCTCATTTTAAATTCAATAAGCATTAGGTTAAAATTCTGGAAAATATTTTTTTTAAAAAGCTTATAAAAATTTTAGGCCATAGTCTAAATTTAGATAATTTTAAGAATAATGAATATTATTTAAAATTTATATAAAAGAACCTATTTGCAAAACTTTATGATACTTTGGGTCATAGTCAAATTACCAAAAGTTTTAAGCCAAACTATAATTTTTGAAACAATATTATTGTAGTAAAATTCAAATTGCAACTATAACTTTACTGTAGCAAGTGGCTAGCCAGTTCAATTAAGCGGCAAATCACTTCCCTACGGGTTTCGTCAATAATGGTTAGTTTTTTAATCTAAACTATATCAACTCAAATCCAATCCACTTTTAAGGATTGATACAAGCATGCAACATATTTTGAGCTTCCACTTTGCAAATCATCATATATCAAATTTATATTGTGCTATCATTTGTATATCAACTCTAAAAGAGAGTGTTTGTTATAATCTTTGAATTCTTTGTAAAAGTTATGATTATATAAGTGTGAGAAACACTTACGTGAAAAGCTCTCAATCTCTTGTTGTAAAGGTTTATTGTTATCTTGAAAGCCAATTGTAAGAACTTCAAGTATTGAAAGACTTAGATAGTGAAATTCTTAAGGCCGGTGTGCTTGGAGGTATAGACGTAGGCGAAGATTGCCAAAACATGTAAAAATCATTGTGTTTGCTTTTTCTTCCCTACATCTTTTATTTTGAGCGTTGTTAAATTTATTATTATTTATTTTATTAAAGCATTAGAATAAATGATTGTGTGGTTTACTTAGCTTAAGTTTTAAAATCCCAATTTACCTCCCTCTTGGGTTGCATATCGTTTATTTCATTTACCAAGATGATCTTTGTGTTCAAAATAAAAAATTTGTATCTAAAAAACTTTGAAATATTCAATGTTAGACTTTCTATCTTTCCAAAGTTCATAGGTCTTATTAACACATGATTTAAAATATAACATGCAGTGTTGCTGGCTTCAGCCCAAAAATATTTAGGTAATGCATTCTCATTTAATAGAGTCCTAGTCATTGTTTGTTTTTCTTTCATCGATTTGATTCTTTTTAATGGATACCCAGATTCATATTGAAAATAATCAGAAATAAATAAATTTGAAAATCATAAGAGCAGCTTTTCGATTATTTCAGATTGATTAGAATGAACGAAAAGAAAATACAAATAGACGAAGCAAAGAAATAGAATTGAGATACTATGTATATATTAACATGTATAAGAATCCATATCCATATTGTAGATTGATCTCGATTCAGTTTCTATCTTTATACATGAAAATAATCAAAATAGATAGTATGGTAGAAAGATTCATATATGAATCTTTCTACCATACTATTGAATCTCATAGGCTACTGCTAATTCTACTAAACACACATTTTCAATAAGAGTAGAAAAAATTTTATCGAAATTACCAATTCATATAATCTTTCCTTTTGAAATGTCTTCAAAAGAAACATCTCCACTATTTTTTTTTTTGGTAAAGCTTGAGAACCATGTATAATTTTATATCATGTGTCTTGAGCAGCCACTGTCCAAATACCGTTTATTATTATTATTCTTAAAATCTTATAGAGAAAATCTAAAGTCTGAGGTATCCAAACCTTTTTGGGTCCTTAAATGTTAGCAATACTTCATTTTGAAACCGAAATAAATTTCATTCCATAATGAGCATTTCTGTTGAAAGAAAATCTATTTTTCATATGACCATTATGATTACAATAGTCGCACATAGCTTGATCATTAATGGATGTACTTTTACAAAGTGGTTCTTATAATACTTTTTAAAAAAATTTGGCTTAGCCAATATCTCATTTGTCAAACACAAAATTTTGTGAACTTAGCAAGTTATCCAACATCTTTTGTCCATTTGTAAATTTTAAGAAAACATCACTAGTTCAATATTCTTTTTCTTGAACATCTCATCTTCCTTTTTCAAATCATTTACATGTGATTCTACATGCTCATGTGAAGTACTAAGTTTCTCATTTAATGAAGCAATCTTATTATACAATGATTTGCTCTATAATTCTAAGCATATAATTTTTTAATTACTGATTCATTTTCATTTATAAGCTCTACCATTTTCTTTTTAAGCCAGACATTCTTTTTACTAATTTTCACTCAATCATTATGCTATTCCTTAAAACATCATATAATTTATCATAGGTAGGATCACTTACCTCATCAAATTCGTTAAATGATTCATCTCCAAATTGTTAGCTTATATATTTTCATAAATATAATTTTGATGATACCAAATATGTTTTGATTTAAGTAAATTTGAAAAAGTTTTAAATTAATTATTTTTAATCTTACGGACTAAATTGAAAATATTTAGAAACCTTGAAATCAATTAATATTTGAAAGTCTAAGATTGGACCTATTTGAAAAGGTTTGTAAAGTTTTTTGGCCATATTCTAAAAGTTTTGAGGCAAACTTATAATTTTAAAAAGATTTCATTGTAGCAGGACTATAGCAGTTTCACTATAGCAAACGGTAAATTCTTATTAAGATAATTGTGAACCGATAATGTCTAAAGAGCTAACATTTGGAGATGGAAGATAACAGTGAACCGACATTAGGTAACAATGAACCGACATTAGCTAACAATGAATCAACATTAGATAACGGTGAATCGAAAATTTGAAATTCTACATAACGGCTAGTTTGACAAAGATAATAGTGAATCGATATCTCTAAAATAGTGTACAACGATTGCCTGAAAGTCTATAACAACTAGTTTTTATCTCCAAATATAAAAATAAACAATTAGGTTCAACAAAAATAATCTTAAGAGATATATTTGAGCTTGCTACTAACTACGCAATTATTCTTTAGCTTTAAACTTTTAATCATTTTGTTGAAACACACTTTGAGCTTTCAGATTATGTGTATGAGAGAAATCATTTTGTAAACCATATTATAAAATCAAGTTGAGTAATTGCAAGTGTGGGGATAAACTTGGGTTAAGAGATTGGGGATAATCTCTTATTGTAAAAGTCCATTGACACCTTGAAAGTCAAGTGTAAACCTTGGAGGCGAGCTTAGTGAAATTCTCAAGCCCAATGAACTTAGAAGCATAGATATAGGCAAGGTTGGTTGACGTAAAAATCAAGTACATCTCTCTATCCATTACTCATTTTATATTTATTGTACTTTCAATTTAAGTATTTCAAATTTGTCTGCCTTGTTAAGATTGCATTAAGTTTTAATTGATCAAATTTTTAGAATCACTCCTTTTTAGATTATTTAGCTATAATTTCATTTGATATCAAAGCAAAGGGCTCTTATTCTTGACCTAACCATCTAGAGCTAAAGATTTATGGCAACCCAATATGATTATACATTTACAGAAGAACAATCTACCACTAGGCCACCATTCTTTACGGGAGATTGTTAATAATAGACCATTCTTACCTGTTACGAAAAATGAAAAAGGTAAAGATATCCTCAAGTCATCCAGCCAATGGAGTGGGGAAGAGAAAAGAAAATTGTCTCTAAAATTCAAAGCCATGAAATTTTTATTTTGTGCATTTGATAAGAAAGAATTCTATAGAGTATCTAGTTGTGAGAGTGCATAGGAAATTTGGAACAAACTTGAAGTTGTCTATGAGGGGACAAATTAAGTAAAAGAGTTCAAAATTAGTAGATACACTAGGCAATATAAATTGTTCCAAAAAGAACAAAACGAAAGTGTTTATGCCATGTATACTAAATTTACGAATATTGTAAAACTTTGGGAGCCCTAGGGAAAATGTTTATGAATAGTGAAAAGCTTAATAAGATTATTAGGTCATTACCAACTGAATGGAGAACTAAGAGAATTGCCATAGATGAAGCTAAAGATTTAAATACTTTATATATTCATGATTTAATCGGTTTTCTTATTTCTTATGAGAAATATTTAACAACTGAAAAAAGCGAAGAGAAGAAAAAGAAAAGCATTGCTCTTAAAGTTTCAAAACATGAGAATGATGAGGAAGGCGAGCTAAATGATGAAGAGATGACAATGATGGCTGGAAGATTCAGAAACTTTTCAAGAAAATTAATGAGCGAAGAAAATTCAGAAACTACAAAAATTAAAAGGAGAAGAAGGAGCAAATCACTTTCTATAAATGCAAGAAGTCTAGACACATTCGATCGAAAGGTCCTCATCTCAACAAGTTTAAGAAAAAGTTCATGGTAGCTACATAGGATGATAGTGATGAAGAATCAAAGATCAAGAAATGTCAAACTCAGCTCTCATAGCACTTGGGGATGAGTCATTTGATAAACTTAACGAGGTAAGTGATCCTACCTATGATGAATTGTATGATGCTTTTAAGGAATTGCGTAATGATTGGATAAATATTGGTAAAAAGAATGCATTTTTAAAAAGAAAATGGTAGAGCTCACAATTGAAAGTGAATATTTAGGTGCTAAGATTACATGCCTAGAATTGGAGAACAAATCATTACACGATAAAATTAATTTGTCAAATAAGAAAGCTAGCACATCACATGAGCATGTAGAATCACATGTAGATGATTTGATAAAAAAATATGAGATGCTCATGAAAAGGAATAATGAACTTAGTAATATTGTTTTAAAATTCACAAATGGGCAAAAGATGTTAGATAAATTACTTGGTTTACAAAAATGTGTATTTGACAAGGGAGGTATTGGCTATAAGCTAAATTTAAAACAAAAGCATTAAAAGAATTACTTTACTGAAGAGCACATCTATTAATGGTTAAGTTGTGTGTAATTATTGCAATGAAAAATGCATATTATGGAATAAAATATATTTGGGTTCCAAAAGGAACCATTACTAACACTCAAGAACCCAAAAAGGTTTGGGTTCCTAAGACTTGAGATTTCATTTATAGGGGTTGAAGAAAAAAATAATAAATGGTATTTGGACAGTGGATGTGACAGGGAACTATTCTTGGTTCTCAAGTTTTACCAAGGTTGAAAACGGTGGAGATGTTTCCTTTGGAAAAAATTCAAAACGGAAGATTCTTGAAATTGGTAATGTTGGTAATATTCCCTCTAACTTAATTGAAAATGTGTGCTTAGTTGAGAATTTAAAGCATAACTTGATTAGTGTTAGTCAATTATATGATAAGAGTTATAGAGTTATTTTTTATAAAACTATATTTGTTATAGAGTATGTATGTTATGGTAAAATTGTGTTTATTAGAAATAGAGATGGAAACGTATATACCATTAATATTGGATGTGCATCCTTAAATAATAAATAATTTTTTACATTACATTATGATAATTGGTTATAGTATAGAAGATTAAGACAAATAAGTATGAATTTAATTTCCAAGATTTCCAAAATTGATTTGGTTAAAGGTCTTCCGAAAATTAGTTTTCAAAAAAATAAGATTTATGAAGCATGCTAATTTAGTAAACAAATCAAAACTTCTTTTAAAAACAAAAATTACATCTCTAGTTCAAAATCACTTCAACTTCTTCAAATAGATTTATTTGGACCTTCTAGATATGCTAACTTGAATGGCAAGTATTATGAATTTGTGATTATTGATGATTTCTCTAGATTCACATGGGTATTATTTTTAGTCAATAAAGATGATGCCTTTGATGCTTTTAAGGTGTTTCGTAAAAAGATTCAAAATGAAAATGGTTATGGAATTGCACGCATTAGAAGTGATCATCGATAAGAATTTAAAAATCATTCGTTTGAATGCTTTTACAATAAGCATGGCATTGAACATCAATTCTATTAACTTAGAACTCCACAATAAAATGGAGTCTTAGTAAGAAAAAATAGGTCTATTCAAGAAATAGCTAGGACTATGTTTAATGAAAATTCATTACCTAAGTATTTTTTAGTCGAAGTCGTCAACACTGCATGTTATGTTTTAAATCGTGTGTTGATAAGACCTTCTCTTAATAAAACTCTCTGTGAGCTTTAAAAAGACAGAAAAGCAAACATCAGTTATTTTAAAGTTTTTGGATGTAAATGTTTTAATTTGAACATAAAAGATAATCTTGCTAAATTTGATCCAAAATATGATGTTAGCATCTTTCTTGGATATTTAACTTAAGCAAAGCTTATAGATTTTATAACAAATGATCGTTGGTTGTGAAAGAATCTATGCATGCCATATTTGATGAATCTAATCCCTCATCTTCAGAGTAAGTTGTTGTTGATAACGATGTAGATGAAGAATCACATAAAGAGTAATTAAAGGACAAGTAAAATGATGCGTCACCTGAGAATCAGGAGGAACAACAAGAAGAAATAAGTGCAAAACAAAATGAAGGTATTTCTCAAACACTCCCCAAAGAGTGGAGGTATGTTTCTTCTCATAAAAAAAGATTTGATTTTAGGTGATCTTTCTAGAGGAGTAACTACTAGATTATCATTTAAAAACACATGAGAACATGCCGCATTCATTTCTCAAATTAAACCAAAATCCTTCTCGAAAGTTAAAACCAATGAATCTTATATTATGGCAATGTAAGAGGAGTTAAATCAATTTAAGAGAAATAATGTGTGGGAATAAGATGGGTATTTAGGAATAAGATGGATGAAACTGATGTAGTTGTAAGAAATCAAGTTAGATTGGTGGTTCAAGGTTACAACCAAGAAAAGGTAATTGATTTTGATGACACATTTGCACTTGTAGCTAGATTGGAATCTATTAGGATGTTATTAGTATTTGCATGTTATAAGGATTTCATCTTATATTAAATGGATGCTAAAAGTGAATTTTTAAATGGCTAAATTATAGAAAATGTTTATATGAAATAACCTCCTAATTTTGAAAATAAAAACTTTTAAATCATGTCTATAAGTTGACAAAAGCTTTGTATAGCTTGAAACAAGCACTTAGAGCATGGTACTGACGAGCTTAAGAATTTTCTACTTGGAAAATGGCTTTTAATGGGTAAACATAACACAACTCTTTTCATTAAGTATGGAAACAAAAATATTCTTATAGTTCAAATTTCTGCTGATAATATTATCTTTGGTTCAACTAATGAGCTATTATAGATGGAATTTTCCTTTTATATGAGCAAAGAATTTAAGATGAGCATGATGGAAGAATTGAAGTACTTTCTCGGACTACTCAAAAGGTTTGGTTATAAAAATAGAACAACAAAAGCACTCTAATTACTATAGCCATCAAGGTAGATAAGGATGAAAAAGGTAAGAAAGTTGATATCAAGACATATCAAGATATGATCGGATCCTTGCTCTATTTGATTGGTAGTAGGTCTGATATTATGTTTAGTGTATGCTTGTGCGCTAGACTTCAATCATGTCTTAAAGAGTCTCACTTGCTTGCTGTTAAACGAATTTTTTGATACTTGATTGGCACCATTAATCTAAGCCTTTAGTATCCCATAGGAACACATATAGATTTAGCATGTTATTCGGATGTCGATTTTACTAGCTATAAGGTTGATAGGAAAAGCACTAGTGGTACATGCCATTTTCTAGGACACTCTTCAGTCTTTTGGTTTAGCAAGAAACAAAATTCAGTTGCACTATTTAGCATCGAAGTAGAATATATTACAGCTGGAAGTTTTTGTGCACAAGTATTATGGATGAAACAAATACTTAGAAACTATAATATTAAGTTAAATCACATTCCTATTAGATTCGGCAACCCCAATGCTATTAATTTTTCAAAGAATCCCATTCCGTACTCTAAGACCAAGCATATAGAGATGCGAAATCATTTTCTAAGAGATTATGTTGAAAAGGAGAATATTGTGATTGAATTTATTTCTACTAAAAATAAACTTGCTGATATTTTCACAAAACCTCTTAGTGAAGAGCAATTCATAAAAATTAGTCATGAACTAGAAATCATGTTTGTTCCACCTTGATAATCCTATTATTTGATTTACTAAATATTTTTTCACATGTATAAATTGCATATGCATTCATAAATCATGCAATACATGGCCTTTAAAACATTTTGGGGTAAAGAAATAATGTTAAAGTAACTCATACGTTATCTGAAAATTGAAATAAATGTGCAAAATCATCAGCTAAGGATAACGGATAATCGTTTATTTAATAAACGACCATCATTATAAAGTAAAAACTTAATAATTGAAAACTGGAGGATAATGATTCACCGATATCGTGGGGAGAAATTATTGAACCTACTGTTTACTAACGGTTCACCGATTATATACTAACAGCTCATCGATATTGCAAGGACATAATATTGTAACCACTGGATGCTAAAGGTTTGCCGATAATAGGATAACAGCTCGTCAATATCATGTGTCAAGATTACTTAGTTATTGGATGATAACGGCTCACGCGAGCCTATTACAATAACAATTTGTCAATATCGTATGAAAATAGAACAGTAACCCTTCTCCTTCATCATTCTTAGCAAACCTTTCACCGTTATCTCTCTAACCCAACACCCGAGCCTATTACACTTTCTCTCTCTAAATTTATTTATTATATTGCTTTAATCTTGGAAAATCACTTGCTCTAAATCATTTTAAACATCCTAAACTCTATTTTTCCATCATAGAATCAAATTTTCACTACCAAATTCATAAATTCTCAAATCAAAACCCTAACGAACCTGGTTTATGTTAGGGGTGGCAAAAATATTCGCCTAGCCGGACACGGGTGATGTGAGCCAGTAATACTCGGCCCAAAATAATCTTCGAGCAGGTGCGGGTATCACTTGAGAAACCTCAAACCCAAATTTTATAAAAAATATTATAAAAATATTTTTATTTTAAATAATTACATTTTTATATATTTATTCAATATATTTAAAAATTTAAATATTTGAAGTTCATATTTCGTGTTTGATTTTATTAAAATAAATTTAAAAATTATAAAATAAATAAAAATATATTCATATATATAAAAGTTTAAAAATATATATATATATAATCCAAGCTTAAAAGCCCCAAAAAAACTCTAGCACAAACTTTTGTCAACCCTAGTTTATGTTCCTCACTTTTTAACTCAATATTCTTCCATTTTTGATCAAATTGAATACTCTTAATTAATTCATATACCTTTTATCATTGTTTAATTGGTTTATTTTTCTTCAAAACACATCATTTCACAAACTTCAAAAATCTCATCTTTAATGGTCGGTGAAATTTCTCATTCCGAAGGGAGGGTGAAAGCAGAGCTATTAGAAGTTCATCTAGTCCTAGAAATGCTTCGACTTTGATCACACTCATTTAATCTCTCCTACCTTGGCGAAATGATTTTACACTCACTTTTGCTCTCGTCAGGTAACTTCTTCTTATTATGTTAAGTTGGAGGCTTTTGATGATCTTGTAATTAGTGTGAGTAGTATTAGGATCTTATTAGAGAAGGTTGGATGGAAGAAAGCCCTGGTTATTGAAGAACCTATGTATCCTAACCTTGTTCGAGTCTTTTACTCAAACATGAAAGTTTCAGCAACCAAGAAGAACACCATATTACTAATGTACGATGAATTGTTATTGAATTTAATCTGTATGACTTTCATAAGATTCTCAGTACTCCAAATAATGGTTTGGATTTATATACCTCTAGGAAGGAATTAGATTTTAACGAATTTCATCATTTCGATAGGGTTTGTAACATATATAGGCATAGAAATCTCTCCGACGAGATCTGCTCAATTTCTTTTGGGTCTCAACTTTTACTTCTTTTGGTTGGAATCCTCTATAGTATCCTCCAGCATATAGATGCTCCTCAGCAAGGTCATATTGATGAGGTTACTCGGTTGGATGTTGGGCTGCTAGATTCTATTCTACAGATCAGACTAATTAACATGGGGTATACTATTCTCTGTCATATTTTACGTACTCCATTTCTCAACAATCGGTTATTACCATATGGCTGAATTATTACTAGGATCCTTAAAGACTTCTATTTACCCGTTCAAGGGCCTGTTTCTGAAACAGACAAGATATTCAGGCGAGAGGCCATCATTTTTTTAGGTTTTAATAGATGCAGTGGGAAATGGATCAAATCTTCTTCAGGAAAGAATTGTAATACTCTAGTTGTAGCTAAGGATGATCAGATGTTGAACAACATAGATCCTGCTGATCAGTTTCCTAACTTTCGCTTGGGAGCAAGGGCACAAATTGTGGTACGTCCTACTAGAGCTGAGACTTCTTCAGCATGAGATGTTGATATAGATGAGCTGGCAGCTACTAAGGAGCCTCTTGTCTCTGATGCAATAGCTCTTTGGCTGAGTTGAGACTATTTTTGAGCAGTAGCGGCGGGTGTTGTACAAGGATGCCAATACCCGTACCTGTACCTAATTGATAATAAACATCCCTGTCCCCAACCCGTACCCACTCAAGGTTTGAATAGGTACGGGTCGGGGATTTCCCATTAAAAAAAATATATACCTGTCCCTTATCTCCTATATCCCCTTTAGTTTAATAATGGTAACTTTAATTAATATATTATTAAATTAAAATACTAAATCTATTTAAATAAAAGAAAATATAAAAATTGCTAAATAATTGAAATAATAATGTAGTAAGAGGGCTAATACAATTTAGAGCCAAAATCCTAATAAATTGGAAAAAAATTCCCAAAGACAAAGATAAATTAACTATAAGAATATGGACAATTTTTAACTATTTTTCTAGCCACTATTACAATGATCAAAATGAGCATTTTGAATAAGATCTTGTAAAGATAATTAAAATTCAAAATATTAATTTTTTTATCCTCTAGGGTTTCAAAATGTTTCGCAATTAAATATTTAAAGCCGCTAATGTTTAATTATTCATGTTTTAGTCTTTTAAGATTTAAATATTTAGGTTTAATTATTAATTATTAATTATTAATTATTAATTTTAACTTTTAAAATTTAATAAAAAAATAAATAATCAAACAGGTTTATGAGTAGGTATGGATTTAGTATTTAATACCCGTATCCGACCCTTTTAATCAACGAATATGAATAATTATACCAATACCGATTTTTATAAAATAAAAGAAAAATATTCCCGATACTAGACCTTAACATGACGAGCCCCGTACTCATGGAAATTTTTGTCATCTATAATTGCCAATCATTTTTAGACTTCATTGAGCACTAATCCTACAACGCCCCTAAAATCAATGAACAAAGAGATAAGACAAAAATATGGATTTTATTATAGTATCAAGAAGATTAATAAAACTATAAAGATTGCCAAGATTAGAAATAGTAGAAGTCATTCAGAGTCCTATCAATTACTAAGGAACTACGAAGCCATCTTGAAATAAACAAACCAGGCATACTTGCCAGGCTATAATAGAGGTAAACCTAACAAAGTTAAGTTTTAAAGGTTTATACTTAGTTTTTCAACTTTGAAGAATATGTTTATCAAGTTAGATGGTTTATTGGTCTTGATGGGTGTCATTTGAAGTTGTCAACAATTTTTGTAGATGTAAATAGTATTGTTTTCCTTATTGCTATCTGCATTTGCGAAACAGAGAGTTCATAGACTTGAAAGTGGTTCCTTAGCATTTTAAAAGAGTGGCTTGAAATTGAAGATGATGGCCTTGTTACCTTTATGACAGATAGGCAGAATGATTTATTAGCTAGTTTAGTAGAGTTGTAGCCTAAATCTACTGTTAGATATTGTGCTAGGCATTTTATTTGTAAATGTGAGAAGTAAATGGTTCAAAGAAGTGTTTATAACTCTGTTTTGGTCAACAGCAAGAATAAACATATAAAAATATTTTAATAACTACATGAAAAAGACAAGAAAGAAAAATGTTGATGCTGTTTTCCCTCGTCCCTTCAAATAGTGTCAAGAACCTTCTGCTCGCGATTACCTCGAATTCGAGCAAGACTGCCTTCCAATTCCAGTTCCTCTATCTTTGCCAGAACGAAAGTCTCCCGGACCTGTACTCACAGAAAACAGGGTCAGGGGTCGCCGAGTGTTGTTCCGGCGAAAACCCTCCGATGATCAAGTCAGTAATCGGGTTATTCTTTGTGTATCTCTCTTAGTTAGAGAGACCGGAAGAATGAAAGGGGTATTTTTGCCTTCCTTTCGGAATAATGGAATTCCAGAAAAAATCAGAATAGAGGGAAGCAAGAATCAGAAGAACCTCTATGAATTTTCGGAACCACTGCAATTTACCTGTCAGTTTCCTTTTATTCTCCATTTTTCCCGCCCTCTCTCTCCGAGAGCATACGTTCCCGCTTCAGTGGTGTCTGGGTCCCTCTGACAACCGAGATTAGGATGATATTCACTCATGATGCGCGGCTGTCTCATTAACATGGTTCACATGGCCAGATCATCATGTCAGGTATGCACGTAAGAAATGATGACACCGTAGGGGCATGTGCCTGCCATCCGCAGCGATGCACGCCACCATACCATCCGGGGCCACGATCGGACATCAAAGGTGTGCGAGATTACGAGAAAGCAGTAGAAGCCGACTCGAGCCGGGTCTCACGTTCCATTTGTTCTATGATTAGCGTGGCCCGGTTGTGCTCGAGGACTTAACTACGATGAGCAAAAAGGTGAGCTCGGGTCTTGACCAGCCTTCGAGCTCCTCGTCCTTGTCCAGCCTTGACAGGACCTGATTACCTCGAGTGAGCAAGAGAGCTCGGAGCTCAGACGGCTCTGAATTCCTCGACCTAGACTAGCTTTGACGTCTAGTGAGGTCGTCTTCGTCTTGACGGTCGGGACTTACGCTCGATCTGGATTGACCCGGGGTATTTTATTCGAGTTGGAATGGCCTCGAGGAGACCTACCCGATATTACCCAAACACTAGTCCCCAGTTTCTAGTCTTTGGAGTCAAACGAGATAAGACTGGAAACTTATTAGTGATGGGCCGACTTCCCAGCCTTTTCCACTTCCCCACGTTTCCCAGCTGTCTTCCGCTTCCATCATTTCAAATTTAATGTGGGACACGTGGACGGATCCTGGCCGTGCATTCAAATTTTGAAGGGACGTTACTCGAAGGGTCGTGCCCTTTAATCTATGTGTCGTCTGCTGAAGAGACGCACCTTTCCCTTTCTTTTAAAAACCCTTGATTTCTTCACTGTACTTCCTATTGCTCATTTTTACTCAAACCCAAAATTTTTTTGCAAGTGCTTCTTCGTCTTCCTCTTCCGTGTCAAAGCGATTTCCGACCGTATAAACCTTTCTCTGTGTTCAGGTACAAACCCTTATTCTTTCTTTTCTCACCAGTTCTGTTCTTCCTTCTTCCGAGTTTTTGATTCTAATTGGGTAGATTATACTTTAGGGAAAAATGTCTAACACCAGCAAGGCCGTAGGATGTCCCCGAGGAATCTTCCTCTTCTAGTGAAGTAGAGCCCCTTAGTGTAGTTCCAGTGAGGGATTCTAGTTCGAAAGGGGCATTGCCAGTGGCGGAGGCCCAGCCGCATCAGGGGGAGAGGGCCAGCCAAAGTTCAGAAGGTAGGGGGTACCCTATTGACCAAATAAGATGTAATACCACCCATTTAGATTTGAATAGGCTTAGGCATACCTACCATATACACGATAGTGTGGATTTACTGATTCTTAGGGCGGGGTGATATCCTAGCCAGTCCCCTCAGGGTATACAACCTTCCATCTGGAATGCTTCAAATGGGGGGTCAGCTGCCTCTCGACCTTATTTTACCGGGTTTTGTCTAGATTTCGATCGGCCCAGGCGATTGAACCCGAATGGGTGGAGGGTTCTTCCAGGACTTTTATCTTTGTGGAAGCGGTGCAATTTTGGTGAACCCTCGATGGGGAAATAAATCACCTTTATCAATCGAAGTACAGCTCAGAAGGATCTTTGGTTGGTACTACCTTACCTCTAGCAAAAGCCCATCACTGATCTCCCAACTTCTCGTGGCAACTGGAAGAGCAAATTCTTCTTCGTTGGGGGGGAATGGGGGCACGCTGCACCTCTCACCGAGGTGATCCTTCCGGTTCCACGGCATTTGTGCACTCAAGGTTGTTTATCTGTCTAGTGAGTTCTCATTTTAGTTCTTCCGCTCATATCTGTTCTCATTATTTTACCTTGGCTGGCTATTTTTGCAGTTTCTTAGGGTGCTTTTTACAGAATTGGGGAAGAGCTTCGAGCACACGTAAGAACCGCACTTGACAACGGGAGCTCATGCAGGGAGCTGCTTACACCCCAAAATTTTTTTAGAGTTTGGTCTGGTGCCAGGGGAAGACATGAGGGGGGTACTCTAGATGATGCATAGGCGTGTAGGGACTGCCGGAGGCGTGAGCACCTCGAAGAGACCCCGAGTTGAAACAGATGCTCCGCCATCACCTGCTCGAACTTCCACTTCTGCTCAACAAGTAAAACGAACAGAAAAAGGTCCTCCTCGCAGACGTCAGAGGACTGCGGTCTCAGCTCGCCCTCGACCCGAAAGTGTGGAGGAGCAGGGTCTGCCTAGCCGCGCCAAACCCTACCTGAGGAACTTTACCGGGGAGATGGACGATAGATTCCTAAATAGGCTGGAGTCCTACGATGCTGACGAGCTGTTTAGTGCTCTCCAGTGCCTCTCCTCCCGGGCTTCAGCTGCTGTGACCAGGCTCAAGGCCAAGACCCAAGACTCTCAGGAGGAACTTCGAGCAGAGAATTGGCCACGCTTGGCACCGTCCCGCATAAGGCTTAGGCTTTGGGACTTCTGGCCTTAGCGTTCTTCATGAGCTTCTTACCGCTCGAGTTCGACTGCACGCTTGACAACTATCGCTTAACGCTTTGGCACGTCTCGCCTTAACGCCTCATAAGCTTCCTGCCGGACTCTGTAACCGCTCTGATGAGCGTACTTCCAGCCTAGACTAGCTTTGGACTTGCACCAGAGTCTTCATGAGCTTTACCGCCGCGCCTGCAATGGCCTTGCACGTCCGCCTAAGACTTAGGCTTTGGGACTTCGGCTTTAGCGTTCTTCATGAGCTTCTTACGCCTACTGCAATTGGCCTCGCTAGGTACCGATCCCGCCTAAAACTTAGGCTTTGGGACTTTGACCTTAGCGTTCTTTATACTCGACCGCGATTGGCCTAGCTAGATACCAGTCCCACCTAAGACTTAGGCTTTGGGATTTCTGACCTTAGCGTTCTTCATGAGCTTCTTCTGCTCGGGCCTGCAATTGGCCTCGCTAGGTGCCGTCCCGTCTAAGACTTAGGCTTTGAGACTTCTGACCTTAGTGTTCTTCATGAGCATCTTCTGCTCGGCCTGCAATTGGCCACGCTTGGCACCGTCCCGCTTAAGGCTTAGGCTTTGGGACTTCTGGCCTTAGCGTTCTTCATGAGCTTCTTCTGCTCGGGCCTGCAATTGGCCACGCTTGACACCGTCCCGCTTAAGGCTTAGGCTTTGGGACTTCTGGCCTTAGCGTTCTTCATGAGCTTCTTCTGCTCGGCCTGCAATTGGCCTCGCTAGGTACCGTCCCGCCTAAGACTTAGGCTTTGGGACTTCTGACCTTAGTGTTCTTCATGAGCTTCTTCTGCTCGGGCCTACAATTGGCCTCGCTATGTACCGTCCCGCCTAAGACTTAGGCTTTGGGACTTGTGACATTAGTGTTCTTCATGCTCGGCCTGCAATTGGCCTCGCTAGGTACCGTCCCACCTAAGACTTAGGCTTTGGGACTTCTGCCCTTAGCGTTCTCATGAGCTTCTTCTGCTCGGCCTATAATTTGCCTCGCTAGGTACCGTCCCGCCTAAGGCTTAGGCTTTGGGACTTCTGACCTTAGCGTTCTTCATGAGCTTCTTCTGCTCGGCCTGCAATTGGCCACGCTTGGCACCGTCCCGCCTAAGGCTTAGGCTTTGGGACTTTTGGCCTTAGCGTTCTTCATGAGCTTCTTCTGCTTGGGCCTACAATTGGCCACGCTTGGCACCGTCCCGCCTAAGGCTTAGGCTTTGGGACTTCTGGCCTTAGCGTTCTTCATGAGCTTCTTCTGCTCGGCCTGCAATTGGCCTCGCTATTTACCATCCCACCTAAGACTTAGGTTTGGGACTTCTGACCTTAGCGTTCTTCATGAGCTTCTTCTGCTCGAGCCTGCAATTGGCCTCGCTAGGTACCGTCCCGCCTAAGACTTAGGCTTTGGGACTTTTCCCTTAGCGTTCTTCACGAGCTTCTTCTGCTCGGCCTACAATTGGCCTCGCTAGGTACCATCCCGCCTAAGACTTAGGCTTTGGGACTTCTGACCTTAGCGTTCTTCACGAGCTTCTTCTGCTCGGCCTGCAATTGGCCTCGCTAGGTACCGTCCCACCTAAGACTTAGGCTTTGGGACTTCTGACTTTAGCGTTCTTCACGAGCTTCTTCTGCTCGGCCTGCAATTGGCCGCGCTTGGCACCGTCCCGCCTAAGACTTAGGCTTTGGGACTTCTGACCTTAGCGTTCTTCACGAGCTGCTTGGCTTCAACTTGAATTAATTTTATAAATGTTTTTCTTACTCTTACATACATTTAAGTTTTTACACATCCCCATTTTGGGAAGGATTTTTACATTAACGCTTACAAGACAAGGAAACTTACTGGAAGTATTTCGTCAAGAGTTGTGCGTTCTACGGCCTCTTGACCTCTCGTCTATCCGGATGGGTTAGCCGGTATGCTCCTGGTCCGGCTATTTGAGTGACTCGATAAGGACCTTCCCAATTCAGCTCTAATACACCTTGCCTCGGGTTCTTCGTGTTCTGATTGACTCATCTGAGTACCCAATCACCCACTTGGAACCGACGAATGTGCACATTTCGATTGTAATAACGAGACACTTTCTGTTAGTATTCTGCGATCTTAGCAGCGACCCTTTCTCTCTTATCTTCCAGCAAGTCCAGACCTGCACACATCCGGTCGTTTTTTTGCTCCTCATTGAAGTATTCCGTTCGATGCGTCCCCATTCCTATTTTAGTAGGAACGACTGCTTCGTGTCCAAACGTTAAGGAGAATGGGGTCTCACCTGTGGCCGTTTTATGTGTGGTTCTATAAGCCCATAAGACGCCAGGCAGCTCGTCCACCCGAGCTCCCTTTTGCTCGCCAAGTCCGGTCTTTGGGAGACGCTTTATGGCCTTGTTCATGGCTTGCACTTGTCCATTGGCTCACGGTGTGAAGGAGAGCAAAACTTCAGCTCTATCCTCAGATTTTGGCAGAAGTCTCTGAACTTGCCGTTGTCAAACTGTCTCCCATTGTCTGTGACCAATGCATGAGGAATCCCATACCTGTAAATCACATTTTTCCAAATGAAGTCAGTGGTTTTACCTTCTGTGATACTGGCTCAAGGCTCCCACTTCGACCCATTTGGTGAAATAATCGATTGCGACTACGGCGTGGGTGGCGATGCTCTCCCTTCTAGCAGTGGTCCGATCAAGTCAATTCCCCATCGAGCAAACGGCCATGGTGAGTTCATCACCGTAAGGTTCTCTGGAGGCTGAGTCAGGTAATTGGCAAAACTTTGGCAACTCTTGCCGCTTCTGGTCTTCTCCTGAGCATCTTGATGCATGCGGGGCCAAAAGTATCCTTGTCTCAAGGCTTTGAAAGCCAAGGACCTCGCGCCAAAATGATTGCCGCAAAATCCTTCAGTGTATCTCTCTGAGGACATAATCGCCTCCTCCCGGTCTAAACACTACAGCAAGGGGAGGGTGTACCCCCGTCTATATAAGATGCCGTCGATGAGAGTGTACCTGGATACTTTACACTTCAATTTCCTTGCTTGCTTCTTATCGGCCGGCACCGTCCCATCCTTGAGGTAAGAAATAATTGGATCCATCCAGCTGCTGCTCGACAATAAACACAACACCTCATCTTCCTGCTCGAGGCTCGAGCAGGTCTTAACTTCTAACGGGATGGACTTTGGTATTTTGGGGTTGGAGGTAGCGGCCATGCAAGCTATCATATCAGCTCGAAAGTTCTTCCCCTCGAGATTTGCTCCACCTCGATCGCTTCGGAAGTTATCAATCACTGTCTTACCTTCCGAAGATAAGCCTCCATCTTCTCACCTTTCGCTTGGAAACTTTCATTGAGATGGTTGGCCACCGGTTGTGAGTCTGTCTGAAGCTTCACCTCTTTTGCTTTTACTACTAAGGCGAGCTTCAATCCAGCAATGACAACCTCATATTCGGCCTAATTGTTGGTGACTTCAAACTCCAGCTTCACAGCATACTGCATTTCTACCCCTTCAGGATTGAGAAGCACAATTCCTGCTCCTGCTCCTTGGTCCCTACATGACCCATCGACCGTAACTGTCCATACATTGGTTGAGGCTGAGGAATCTGGTAGATGCTCGCTCTCCATCTCTCCATTTCTTTCTGTACATTCGACCACGAAATCAGCTAAGGACTGAGCTTTTATAGCTGTTCGAGGTTGGTAGCTGATGTCGAATTCATTGAGCTCCACTGACCATTTCACTAATCTTCCGGAGGTCTCTGGCTTGTGCAGAGTTTGCCTGAGTGGCTAGTTTGTTAGAATCGCTACCGAATGCGCCTGAAAATAAGGCCTCAGCTTTCGGGCTGCTGTTACCAAGGCCAATGCCCATTTCTCCATCAGCGGATATCGAGTTTCAGCTTCCAGCAAGGCTCTGCTTGTGTAATAAACGGGGTACTGCACCCCCGATTCCACCCTTACCAGAACCGAACACATTGCCCATTGGGACACAGTTAAGTACAGAAATAATACCTCTCCTACTCGAGGTGTAGATAGTAAGCATTCTGGCGTCCACTTTGTCTTCTTGCCTTTCTACATTTCCTAAAAGAAGACTCAGCATTTGTCCGTGGCTCGAGACACGAACCCGCTGAGGGATGCCAATTTACCTGAGTAAGACTTTGTATCTCTTCGAGGCTACTGGGGACTTCATTTCCACCATCGCTCTTATCTTCTCCGGATTGGCCTCGATTCCTCTGTGATTGACCATGAAGCCTAAGAATTGTCCAGAACCAACCCCAAAGGCACACTTCTCTGGGTTTAGTTTCATCCTGTACTTTCTTAAGTATGTAAAGGTCTCCTCTAAATGCCTTACATGCTCCTCCACATCTTTCAACTTAGTGATCATGTCGTCCACATACATCTCCATCATTTGATCGATTAATGGCTCAAGACCTTGTTCACCGACCTCCGGTACATTGCCCTCGCATTCTTAAGACCAAGGGCATGACCTTGTAGCAGTATAGTCCCTAATTGGTGATGAAGGATGTGCATTCCTCGTCTGATCGGTGCATGGGAATCTGGTTATAACGTGAGAACGCATCCATAAAACTAAGCAGCCCGTACCCCGCCGTAGAGTCCACCAGTTGGTCTATCTTGGGCAATGGGAAGCTATCCTTAGGGCAAGCTTTGTTCACATCTGTGAATTCCATGCACATTCTCCATTTCCCACTTGCTTTCTTTACCAAGACCACATTCGAGATCCATTCGGGTAGGAGACCTCCTTATGAATCCCGCTTTCAGCACTTCTCCACCTCGCAGCTGATGGCCTCAAATCTCTCTTGGTTGATGCATCTCCTCTTCCGCCTCACTAGCTTAGCATCTTTCAGTATTGTCACCTGTGACACGCCACTCGGGTCAATCCTGTGCATATCTCATGCGTTCATTTGAACACATCCGCGTGTGCTCGCAAACACTCCAGTAGCTTTTCTTTCAACTGCTCGCTAATGCCCGAGCCGATCCGATCCGAATTTTCTTCTTGGGGTCGTCTTCTCTCACTTCGACCTCATCCAGCCTCCTCACCGGCTCCTTCCTTCCATTCCTCGACTCCCCCGAGTCCAGATGAGTTTATCTACATGGTTTCTTTGGCCGCCACTGCAGTAGCGACTCCTGCCACCCTCCGATCGCCTTTTACGACCCCTCATGACTCCATTCGCTCGATACTTTAGGGCCAAGTAGTGGGTGGATGGCACGGACTGGCTGACCCTCATGAACGGCCTCCCCAGTATCACCTGGTATGGGCTGGCTTCATCCACCACCACAAAGTCTAACATCATATTCTTTTCAAAAGGCCTCGAGCCCATGGTTACAACCTGTTTGATTATTCTCAGAGGTATCAGCTTCCCTCCACCGAATCTTTTCAAGGAAGTGCTCATCCGTTCGAGGCTCGGGCCTGTTATTCCCAAATCATCAAGTGTGGACTTGAAGAGAATATCCACAAAGCTTCTCGAGTCTACCAGTATCCGGTCAACTTCCTTATTAGCGATGTTGGCTTTCACAACTAGGGCATCCTCGTGAGGTACAGAGACCCACTCCTCGCCTTCCTCCGTCCACAAAATGGGGGCAGTGAACAGGACTTCTCAGCCGGCAGCGGCATATCTGCAATAGTTCTTCTGAGCCCTATTTGAATTTCTTGCCATCGTGGGCCCTCCTGAGATCACCCTTGTAGCCGGTGGTTCCAAGTCTATTTCGTAAGCTCAATAATCTTCCTCAGGGTGCTGCTCAACCACCGGATGTCCTCCTTCAATAAACTCATCCAAATACCGATTCCTAACCAGATCTTCCACCTGGTTCTTTATATCACAGTATTGTGATGTGGAATGGCTGTGGTCAACATGGAAACAGCAGAACCGCCCCTTGTCTTGCTTGCCAGCTGACTTGGCCATTGGCATTGGGGGGCTCAGCAGTCCTCGCTCCTCAGCCACTTGAAGTATCTCTTCGAGAGATACCTTCATCCTTGTGTATTGCCCGTAACCGGGGCTCTATTCCACCATCTGTATCGCCCGATCCCTTGGGAAACTTCTTGGTAAGGGTGGCAATGGATGATCTGCTCTGTTGTGGTTCATCTCAGGTCTGCTTGGTGGTTGGTTACGGGATGGGTGGTCGTCGTGATGCCTGTACTCCCTGTGATCTCAGCCTGGAGACCTGCGAGGTGGCAAGGGAATCATCCGCGGTGGGGAGCTCTCGGTAAGGGTCAGACGGGCAACCCAGTCCCTTGTTGCTTTGAAGCTTGTGCTCCTCGGGCAGGACCTCCTTTTTCCTTCATCTTTGCTCCATTGCCTGCTTCACTTCTCGACCTTGCACCTTTTCCTCTTCGATCACCATATCCATCTTCACCTGCTCATATGCATTTGAATACGAACGGATTGAAGGGCTCCGTAGATTATACCATGGCCTTCCCATCCTGATCCCGTCCTTTAGTCCTCTCAGCGCTTGGGGATGATTAAACATGCCAAGGTCCAAGACCGATCTGTGGTACCTCTTGACGAACTCCCGAGGGTTCTCCCTTCTCTGCCTTACTTCGACAACTCCATCATATCATCTTCTGAGTCATCATGCCCCGAACCGCCTCCGCAAATTCCCTACACATCTGTTCGAAGCTCAAGATGCTTCCCTGCAGCAACATGCGGTACCATTCTCTTGTCCATCCTTCAAGAGTGAGCGGGAATGCCCTGCACCTCTGGGTTGCCGACAGACCCTACACTCGTGTCATGTCGTTGAACCACTCTATGTGCACTAACGGATCACTTTTTCCTGAAAATTTCAATCCGGAAGCGGAAGTCACGTGGGATCGTGACACCCATGATCTCCGCTGAGAGCGGAGACTCGTTGTCCAAAGATTATTCTCCAACTTGGGCTCTTTCCGCTTCCCGAGGTCCTCCATAACTTGTGCCAATCTCACGCACTCCCCTCCAGCCTCTTCCGCACGGGAGGTTGAATCGTATCCTGCAAGTGCTCGACGAGACCCTCTTCCTCCATGTTTGTCTCCTCCTCACTGCAACATTTGGTGCCCTAGGTCTTGGGCTTCATCTCCCACATTTTCCCGAATGGGAGCTGTTCCCACTCGGATTCAGTGGACGCCATTACATGCTTTTCTCCGTCCATCCCCGAGTTCTTGTAATATGGAGGTCGAGTCTCCATTTGTTTCTCATCCGATCCATTCTTTCTTGGATCTCCCTATTCTGAGCCTCATTGGCCACTTCCCTCAAAGTCACCGATTCCTCTAGACTCACTCCTCTTCGGCTGTTTCCTTTCATCGCTGCGTTGTGTCTCCTGAACGTGTTGGGAAATCAGGCTATTTGAACTGATCCCCACAGACGGCGCCAAAAATGTTGATGCTGTTTTCCCGCGTCCCTTCAAATAGTGTCAAGAACCTTCTACTCGCGGCTAGCTCAAACTCGAGCAGGACTGCCTTCCAATTCCAGTTCCTCTATCTTTGCCGAACAAAGTCTCCGGACCGTACTCACGTAAAAGCGGTCGGGGTCGCCGGGTGTTGTTCCAACGAAAACCCTCCGACGATCAAGTCAGTAATCGGGTTGTTCTTTATGTATCTCTCTTAGTTAGCGAGACCGGAAGAATGAAAGGTGTATTTTTGCCTTCCTTTCTGAATAATGGAATTCCGGAAAAAATTATAATAGAGGGAAGCAAGAATCAGAAGAACCTCTGTGAATTTTCAGAACCACTGCAATTTACCCGTCCGTTTCCTTTTATTCTCCATTTTTCCCGCCCACTCTCTCCGAGAGCATACGTTCCCGCGTCAGTGGTGTCTAGGTCCCTCTGACAACCGGGATTAGCATAATATTCCCTAGGGATGCGCGGTTGTCTCATTAACATGGTTCACATGGCCAGATCATCATGTCGGGCATGCGCGTAAGAAATGATGACACCGTGGGGGCATATGCCGGGCATCAGCAACAATACCGCCACCATACCATGTGGGGCCCTGATCAGACATCAAAAGGTGTGCGAGATTCTAAGAAAACGGGTCGGACTGTCCTGAGCCGGGTCTCGCGTTCCATTTGTTCTATGATTTGTGTGGCCCAGTTGTGCTCGAGGACTTAACTGCAGCGAGCAAAAAGGTGAGCTCGGGTCTTGACCAGCCTTCGAGCTCCTCGTCCTTGTCCAGCCTTGACAGGACCTGATTACCTCGAGCGAATAAGAGAGCTCGGAGCTCGGACGGCTCTGAATTCCTCGACCTTGACCAGCTTTGACGTTTAGTGAGGTCATCTTCGTGCAGGCGCTCAGGACTTCTGCTCGAGCTGGATTGACCCCGGGGTATTTTATTCGAGCTGGAATGGCCTCCAGGAGACCTACTCAATATTACCCAAACACAAGTCCCCTAGTAATGTGCAGGCAGTAAAGCACCTAAATCTAAAAGGCAATCACATCAGTTAAATAGTATGAAATCTGATTCGATAAATGGATCTGAATATGCTGCATTAGGATTATAGACATTTTTCAATTAGACTATGTAGTGCATTTTAATTTAACTGATAGCATAGATATATCATGGTCATTTTGCTTGTAACCGCTCAAGTATTGCAAAGGAATGCTTTAATAGTTGAATATCAAGCCTTCACTTTTTCATGAGTAATTTCCATTTATTTTGATCATGACGAATTTTATTTCCATGAAATGAACTTGATGCATTAATGACCAATGGAATTTTATTAAAATGAAATTATTTTTTCTTGGGAAAAAGTAACCATCTAACTAGTATATAAACAACAAATTTTGTGTAATTGTTTAATTTGATCCCAACAATGCCAGATTGATTCAAAGCTTGAATTTGATTTCCATTTGGAGCACAAGATGTTGCAGTTAACTCATTTTTCACGTCATATTTATTAAATATTTATTTATTCATTTTAAAATTCCATATCGAAAAAAATAAGTGCATCATAAGGATGTAATAGTAAATTTAACAATTTTCATCCAAATTAATAGTAAAAATTGTCCTTCGTTGACAATTTGAGAGTCTCCGTGATCATTTTTCCAAACTATAGGGGGTTTAGTTGTCCTTTTCCCAAACATAAAAAAAAAAAAACATCTTTTTATCTTTGTATGATCTTGCTAACATATTTGGCCATTGATTTCTTCTATCACAGCAAAAATTTCTTCTAGGATGATTTAGTACTTGTTCAAATCTTTGATCGATAGTCCAATATCCACATGGGGTTTTTTGGTTTTTCAATCATTCATGGTGTTACAACAAAGTAGGGGTGGGCATTGGATTGGATTTAGATTTAGAGTCAAATTCAATTGGATAAAAATTTTATAATCCGATTGGCCTAAATTCAGATCGGATCAGATTCGGATCAATCCTACTAATCCGATCAATCCAACTAATTCGATCGGATTACACTTCCAATTAAAAATAAATAAATAATTTAAATATAAATGAGGAACAAAAACTAAAAGGCAGCCCTAATTCGTTAAAATCCCAAATCAGAATATCAAAGAAGGAGATGAGGAATTCTTTGATGAAGAAGAATTCAACAAGTTAGTGGAACTATCTTAAATATAAGCTAAGTAACCCAAAAGGGTGGTGAATTGGGGTTTTAAAACTGAAGCTAAGCAAACCACACAATAATTAATTCTAATGTTTTAATGAAATCAAGAACAATAAATTTAAAAATTCTCAAAATAAAAGAGTAAAGGAAAAGAGAGCAAACGCAAAGATTTTTACGTGGTTCGGCGATCCCCGACTACGTACATGCCTCCAAGCATACCAGGTTTGAGGATTTCACTATCCAAGCTTCCCAAGGCTTCAAGTTCTTACAATTGACTTCCAAGGTGTCAATAAACCTTTACACTAAGGTTGTGTTCGATTGAAAGAATAGTAGGGAGAGGAGAAGAAAAGAAAATAGAGGAAGAAAAAGGAAAGGAGAAGAGAAGAACAAGGAATTTAATTTCTCTTGTTCGGTTGTGTATTAAATTCTTGATGGAAAGGAATTGAATTTTTTTTTCTTGGATAAATTTACCCTTATGTTAAATTTAAATATTTATCATATAAAATTAAAAAGCAATGAGCTGATTATAATTATGATTATTATCAATGATGAAATTACTTATAATATTTATTGATGCTCTTATCAAAAGAACTTTTATTAAAAATGCTTTCATCAATATTACTATTGTCATAATGTATGCTAATATATAACCAAAAATTTATTCCATTCACAACTTAGAAATAAAAATACAAAAACATAACAAAAAATATGATTTTATTCATATAATTAAAAAAAGAGATAAATTTACTTAATATTGAGACCTAGAGTGCCTCAAAATATAAATGTCTTAATATTAAAATGAAGTAATAGAACTAAAGTATGAAATAAAAAATAATTCTTAAGTTTAACAATGAGTTAAATTCATAAACTTAACATTCATAAACTATAGAATGATTTAAATGTCACCATCAAATAAAAGTTTAACCCATGCTTCCTTCTCCTCGTCACAAAGACTATAAAAAACGTTGAGTGCAGCAGTATCATGAGCAATTAGAGTGGTGGCTCTAAGCCGTTGTGCCATTGTAAGGCCATTAATCTTCTTCAATTCACCATTTAGTCCTGCTTGTTTATCTTTGATTTCTTGTCCCATAGCTTGAGTCAAGCGAGTAGAAGATTCTTTCATTTCCTCAATAATTAGAGTTGTTAGCGTTGTTATCTCTTGAAGTGACTCTCCTGAATCTTCATTTATTCTTCTTTTTTTTTACGAGCCATTTGAACTTTTTGGATGCCTTTGTGGAGCATGTGAGAAAGATATACTATCATCCACATCATCCCTTGCATCTTCAACATGCAAATTGTCTCCTTCTGCTTCCTTGTTCATTGTTGTCCTCTCAATTTCTTCCACAACATCTACAGGAGCCTCAGCATTTTTTCCAGTTGCATGGTCTTTACCATAAATCATACATAAGTCCTCATAATATGGGAATATTTTATTCTTGAAATTTGTTGCTTCTTTATGACTCTGTAAATAAATTATGCACAAGTCATAAAATTAAAAATCAATCACAATGATGTTGTTGAGATTTCAACCTCTAAACCCAGAATCTTCATAATCCTAACATTATAAATATGCAGGTGATCAGCGGTAAGAGGTAAGTATCATACCATGTAAGATAGCCATAAAAATGATGAATTCAATAACTTTTAAACATCAAACATATTAGAAAGAGGGGAAAGAAAACAAAACAAACAAAAACAGGTTGCCAAACAGATACTCTGAACAAGCAGATATATGATTGTGTTCATACTATTTTTCTTTGGTGAACTTCATGGGATACCCAAGTATGCAATATGTGCAAACCGTGACTACAGAGCTCATGATTCACAAACCCGATAGTTTACTAAAGCGGATAAAGCGAGATAAAGCCGATAATAAAACTAGAAGATCAAAAGCAAGAATCAAGCTCTTTTAATTCCACCCGTTTCATTTCAGTCAAACACCTTTAGAAACCAAACTGGTTCTTTAACCGAAAAATAAGTAGGTGGGGAGAAAGAAATAAAACCGAAAAAGGAAAAACATAAGCGGACGTAACCGAAAAACAAAGCATCCCACTCAGCCTTTTCATGTGGCAATTAATTAAATAAACAACAACGAAGAACAAATCAACGTGTAATTACCTGGACATAAGCATCCCACACAGCCTTTTCTGTAGTCACAATCTTTTTTTCTGGATCCCAACCAAAGCCACTACAATTTGGTCCAGTTAACATCTCATGTATAGTTCGAAATTGCATCTTTAAAGTCTTGATGCGAGATTCAATGTGTGGCTTTGCTTTTATACCACTTTTAGGCAATTTTGTTTCCAAAGCAGTCTCCAAAACCTTTAGGTAGCCACTTCTAAAATTATTATTAGTATAAAATCTCCCATCATGATACAAATCTACAAGTGATTCCATGAGCTTCATATCTTCATCCGCAGATCCGTAATCTTGATTTTGGAGGTTGAGATTCCATTTAACTATTAAAAACAAAAACAAAGACTAGCCATTAATATTTAATCTTCAACTAAGAAAAAATTTTACAATCAAGATAAAAAAATAAATAACTAAATAAATAAAATACCCAAAACATAAATAATGAAATTTCATAAAATCTAATACTGACACTGCTCCCACTCATCGCTCATCGCAAAGAGCAAAGGCTAAGATAAGGCCCAAATGTATATTCATTCAAATTCAATAGCTAAAATAATTACAAAATATTCAAACAGTCAACATATAATAAAATAATAATAATGTCAATTTTGTTTTCAAAAGTCTCAACGTACACCATAATCCACAAAATGAAATATAGTCCTAATGTTTTCTAAAAAGTCGCAAGTCATCTATCGACTTGCTCTCCATCGGTTATACATCTCTTGAGCTAAATTTGCCCTTCATGCATTCCACTCTTCTGAGGTTTCTACACTAGATATTGAGCTACCGAGTGATTCAACTCCAATTACATCGTCATACGTTTCCTCAAAAGGATCACATGGCATCTCCTTCCGAATAAAATTGTGCAGCAAGCAACATGCTAGTATAATTCTATTCTGAGTCTTGATAGGATAGAATGAAGGACTTCTAAGAATTGCCCATCGACTTTTAAGCACACCAAAGAATCTTTCAATGACATTCCTTGCAGATGAATGCTTCATGTTGAAAAACTCTTGTGGATTAGTAGGTTGGTAGTTTTCCTCCAATCATTGAGATGATATCGTTGTCCAACGATAAGGAGCAAGAAATCCCTACTATTAGCATACCCAAGCATCCACAAGATAATAATAACCTATATGATTAAAAAAATATTGAGATTTAAGCTCATTAAAGTTTCATACTTAATGACATATGTATTTCTAGCACTTGACTTACCATTTGGGACATTTAAACCATTTGTTTTATGTAAAGCCTCACGAAGGACTCTACCATCAGCAGCTGAACCCTCCCAACCAACTAAAACATAAATAAATTGCATGTCTTGGGAACATACTCCCAGAACATTAGTTGTAATCTCCCCCTTACGATTTCGATACCTAGGTTTATCTGCTGCAGGCACCCTTACTCTAATGTATGTCCCATCTAGTGCTCCTAAGCAATTCTATTATCAATACAAATGAAAAAAAAAATAAAAAAGTTAATTATTGATATAACACAAAATATGGATGTAGTAAATATGACTATGATATGTACCTTAAACCATTTCCATTTCTCATCGATAGAGTTTTCTGAACCGGCTCAGGCTTTTCAATAACTCTCCGTGGAGTCGTATGACTGAATGCAAGACATTGTGAAAGTACTTGCTAACTGAGTCTCCCGACCTCATAAATTTAAATCTAATCACTCTATTTTTCACATGATGTGCTATTATGTGTAAAAACATAGCAACTTGTTCATCAATTAGCAAATACTTTGATGCTTTTAACCCTTCATCTGTTTCAAGCCTAGTGCATAAATTTGTAAAAGCACACCTATCCATTCTAAGTTGAGCTATGCAAGTTGCATCACTATCATAAGCTAATCGGTGAACAATTTTCCTATTTGTTAAAAAATCAAGCACATATGTTTCACGTCTTACAGAATTTTTTTTTGATTTTGTTCCATCACATATCGTATCAACTTTAATAAACAAATAACCACTTGCATATTATGAGACCAATGCATAAACAAGTGTATCCAATTTCTTCTTTCTAAAATTATCCGTGTTAGTTAAGTATAAGCCATCCATTATCGCAACAAAAAAATTACAACAATTATTATTAAGTATATCGCTAAGTAAAACAACAAAAATAGCAAAGAAATAAATAATACTAACCAAGCAAGTATAACAAAGAAAATAACAAATAAAATAGCGAAGAACTATGAAGTAAAACAACAACAAACAATAAGTATAAAGTAGCAAATAACAAGTATAACAACAAAAACAAGCAAGTAAAACAGAAAAAATAATAGTAATCAGCAAGTACAACAATAAAAATAGTAAGTAAAACAATAATAACCAGCAAGTATAACAATGAAAATAGTAAGCAAAACAGCAACAACCAGCAAGTATAAAGTAGCAAACAACAAGTACAACAAAAAAACAGCAAGTAAAACAATGAAAACACATATAATTTAAAATCGAGTATTACAATTTACAAGTGAAAACAACTTTTGAATTATGAAAAGATTGCTCATGTATACACAATATATATAGAGTTTACTCAAGACCCACAAATAATCAGTATGTTGGCTCAGTATTATAGGGTAACTTTATTTCAATGATCCATAAACAACAATGGAATAATACTCAGAGTACATGAATCAATGATCCATAAACAATTGAACAAGAATTTTCAAGCACCCAAAACTATAATTCAATTCATGTCTAAATGTGGGAATAAACAATATAGGAAATAAAAACAGGGTTAATATGAAAACAGGCCAACGATACAATTGATAATACTCTTCTTCCTAATTTATTATATAGTTATTACATACAAAGTGACTTAGTAAATTGATAAAATAAAAACAAAGCCAAGCACTTCCAAAATTTCGACCTAGTTCTAACCCCAATCGAACTTAATAAAGACACCGATACAATTTAAATAAAAATAATTATTATTTCTAAAGTACAATTTGCCTCATCATCGCCACCGCAAAGAATTATAATCTAATAAGGGTCTAATTCTTCCAAAAGGAAAAAAAAAGAACAACTACCGGAAGAAGATAAACGCCAACAATAACGGCTTCTAAAACGCTAGTTAACGACAAAAATTCTTCTCATATATAGAATCAATCGTGACGGTGTTTGGAAGCCTAGTTCTCCGATGATTCTTTTTCAATCGATTCACAATCTCCGGCCTCTTCTTCGAGGCACTCGCCTCCGTGTCGCTCATTCTACGCCTTCAAAACAAAATCATATAATTAGTTAAATATATGGGGAAAAATAACCCGAGATCGAAGATTGAGAGATCGAAGTTGAAAGTGTGGGATTCACCGATTCTCTTTGTTGCTTGGTGAAAGCTGCTAGGAAGTGTTGAGAGAGAGGCAAGTGTTGAGAGAGGCTTCGCTGAGTTTGATTCGCTGAGTTTGAGAGAGAGGCAAGTGTTGAGAGAGAGGTTTCGCTGAGTTTGATTCGCTGAGTTTGAGAGAGAGGCAAGTGTTGAGAGAGAGGCTTCGGAGTTTGAGAAAGGCTGAGTTTGAATTAGGGTTTCTCTGTTTATATTTATTTAAGGATAAAATTGGAAATATTGAAATTAAACGAGGGTAATATAGAAAAATAAGATTTTTTAGTTGCGTGGAAATCAAATTTCTTTACACAGTGATAAGGAAACCAAATTTTCCAGATAATAGAAATTAGGGTTGGAAAAGAATTTAATTTCCAGTTAACTTTTGCCAACCAAACAAAGGAAATTACAAAGAAAATGGAATCCTGCCTTAATTTCCTGCAACCGAACATGGCATAAGAGATTTTCCGCAATCTCTTAACTCAAGTGTATCCAACACTTACAACCACTCAACTTGATTTTATAATATGGTTTGCAAATGATTTCTCCCACACACATAATATGCTTTTATAATTGAGAGCTCAAAGTGTGTTTTAATAAAATGACTACAAGTTTAAATCTCAAGAACAATTGTATACTTAGTAGCAAGCTCAAACATTTATATATCTCTTGAGATGGATTGTTGGTTGAATCTAATTGAGCCTTTTATTATTAGAGCTAAAAACAAGTCGTTATAGACTTTTTGAGTCTTAATGGTTCACCATTAACTTGTTGTTGGATCGCCGTTTTGACTTGAACAAGTTATCGTTGGGTTATAATCCAAATATATGTTTTTTTCTATTTTACCCATGACACGTAGGTTGTTATTATCAAAAATCAAAATATCGTATGACCGTATAGGTTAACACTGTCAACGGATGTTGACAAAGAAACTGGATGTTACTCAATGCTAGGGATGCTGCCTTGCCAGAGGGCTCATCGCGAGTGGATCAATAAATTCAAAGGAGTTGACAATTAGGAGACAAGAAGAGCATCATCCACAAACCAAGCCAATCTCTTTGAAAAAATTCGGCTAGTCGGCAAGTCGTTGACTCCTCAACTATCGCTGAGACAATGTCGCAACCAACAATTGTTAAGCTTATGAGACACATGTTGCCATGCTGCCAACCGAAGCTATAAGCAAAAGCTAAAGTTTGAAACCCGACCGCTAATTTATTTGTTTATTGCAAGTTCCAATCGAGTCGGATCCATCAAATATTATGAGGTGCAAAGGTTATAAAAGTGGGTACATTGACTCTGAAAAAGTTGTGTTTGGGTAATATCGACCAGACCCCCTCGAGTTCAACCCAAAGAAGAGCGGTAAGACTTGACCTCTGGCATGAAGACGCCTTTGCGAGGTGTCAAAGTTGGTCGATGATAAGTGCTCCAAGTGTGGTCGAGCCCTAAACCTTTCTTCCTGCTCGAGGTCTCCGAACCTCCGAGCAGGATCCAGTCATATGGTAAAAAATGAAGAGGGAATAAAACCTCAAACAGAGCCGGCTTAAAACACGACAATCGATGCCTGGCAGATAGCCCACACCCTAGGGCCTTGTCACTGTTACCAATGACCGGCACACGCCCCCACAGTGTCATCATTTTATACACACGTGCACGGCACCATTATGAGGCCACGAGAACCCATACCCGCCTGATATCCTGCATCCCCAAGGCATGCCACGGTAATCCCGGCTATCAGAGGGGCCCAGGCACCATTAATACGGGGACCCTGGCACCAACCGAGGGACAAGGTTAGGAGGTTCTTCTTCTTTTTCTTTTTATGGGGGAATCTTTTTAGATTTTCTCTATCACTTTTACCTTTAAATCACCCTTATTTTTTCGGTCTCTAAAAATAAGAAGGGATACAAAAATCAATCAACTCGATCACTAACTTGAGCGCCGGAGGATTTTTACCAGAAAAATACCCGGCGACCCTTGACATTTGTTCTTCGTGAGTGCAGGTCGAAGGAAACCATTGTTCCAGTAAACGGAGGAATAAGTGGATTTGCGAGGAAGAAGGAGATTAGCGAGGAATCCTGCCCGGGCATCCAGCGAGCAAAAGTTCACAGCCTTACTTGGGAGTGAGCCGAAAACTGCATCAACATTTTGGCACCGTCTGTGGGGATCAGTTCGAAAAGCCTGACTTCTCGATATATTCCAAAAAGATAGCACAACAATGAGAGGAAATAGCAGGAGAGGAGTAAGCCAGAGAAGTCGGTGACTTTGAGGATGGTGGCCAATGAGGCCCGAGATAGGGAAATCCAGGAGATGATGGATCGGATGGAAAGACAAATGGAGACGCTGACGTCCATCCTGCAGGAACTGAGGGAGGAATAGAGGAAAGCAAATAATGACGTCCCTGAGTCGAACCGCGGGAACGCCCCCGCCCGGGAATAGGTAGTAGATGAAGCCCAGAGGCAAAAAACACCAAATGTTATCGGAAGGGAGGACATGAACCTGGAGGAAAGAGAATCCCGCCAGCACTTGCAAGATACGGCACCTACTTCCCGCACAAAGGAATTAGAGGGGGAAATGCGCAGGTTGGCAAGGTTATAGAGGGCTTCCGGGGAAGCGAGAAAGCCCCGAGCTGGAGAATAATGCTAGATAGTGAGTCTCCACTCTCAGCAGAGATCATGGGAGTATCGACAGCACAGTGGCAACCCGCCCCGCAACCTACCTGCAATCCGGCCCGTGCAGAGTAACAACAAAATTGACCGCCCATTACCCCCACACCCGAGAAGTTTCCCTCGAGATAGGGCGGTACAGATGGTTGAACAAAGCTCTGCCTACAGACAGTACACCCCATTGAAGGTGCCACTGGAGGAAATATTCCAAATGGCGGAGGAACGAGGGCTGCTAAGCCCCCTGACACCAATGTCTAAACCGTCGGAAGAAGAGACAAGGGGCAGTTTTGTCAATTCCACGGTCACCACGGCCACTCGACGTCGCAATGCTAGAATTTGAAGAACCAGGTGGAAGACTTGGTTAGAAACCGGTATTTAGACGAGTTTATTAAAGGTGGTCATCCAGTAGTCGAGCAGCAGCCGGAGGAGGATGACCGAGCCTGTGGCATGGAGGAGAACAAGGAAGGGGTGCTGTACCCCCACGAGGATGCCTTGGTTGTTAAAGCAAATGTTGCCAATAAGGAGATCGACCGAATACTGGTGGATTCGGGAAGCTCGGTGGACATTCTCTTCAAGTCCACGCTCGATGATTTGGGGATAATGGATGTAAGCCTCGAGCAGACGAGCACTTCCTTGAAAGGGTTTGGGGGAGGAAGGTTAACCCCTCTAGGAATTGTCAAACTAGCTATGACTATGGGTTCGAGGCCTTTTGAAAAGAACATGATGCTAGATTTCGTGGTGGTAGATGAAGCCAGCCCCTACCAAGTAATACTAGGAAGACCCTTCATGATGATCAGCCAGTCGGTGCTATCCACCCATTACTTAGCCTTGAAATATCGAGTGAATGGGGCCGTAGGAGTTGTCAAGGGCAATCAAAGGGTCGCGAGGAGCTGCTATGCTGTGGCAGCGAAGGAAACAATGCAAGTAACAGGAGCCCACCGAGGAGCTGGAGGAAATCAGGATAAGACCGGATGACCATTAAAAGAAGGTTCGGATTAGCTCGGGCATTAGCGGGCCGTTGAGGGAAAATCTGGTCGAGTGTTTACGAGCACACTCTGAGGTCTTTGCCTAGACATATGAAGATATGCCCGGGATCGACTCGGAAGTGATGTGCCACAGGCTGGTAATACGGAAGGACGCGAAGCCGGTGAGGCAGAAGAGGAGAGGATGCCATTCATTTCTTCCTAAGAAGCGAGGCCGAACACGATGAGATTGTGAAGTGCGAGTAGCTCCCGGCACAAGCTCGCATTGTCTAGGGCAGTATTGACACGCGATTGAAGCTCCTCCCCAATACGATAAGACGCGCTCTAAGATACTGCAACAACAGCCAAGAAAGAGTGGTAAGAAAAGTGCGAGCAGGAAAATTAAAGTAAGAAATGCAAAGGGCAGTAGACGACCTAGGGTGCAAAAGTGAAAGGGAATTGGAGGAACCCCCTCAGAGGCATAAACTGCTCGCCCCTAGTCTCCCCCGGCAAAGAAGAACTTGCATTTCCAGTTGCCACCAGAGGTGGGGAGGTCGGTGATGGGTTTCTTGCCGTCCAGACTGGAGATGAGATAATACCAGCCTGCGTCCTTTGAGCTGCTCTTCAATTGATAGAGATGCTTTATCTCCTCTACCGATGGCTCACCCAAATTACACTACCTTCACAAAACATATAACCCAGACAGAAACCTCCATCCATTGGGGTTCAGCAGCCCTAAGGCCAAACGTAGTCTGTATATGACCTAGACAAAATAGAGCTGAAGAGGCAACCTAACGCCCCACTTGAAACACTTGAAACACTTCAAATAAAAGGTGACGTAACCTCGGGGAGGGCGGCTAGGCATGTCACCTTTGCTGGGCACACGCAGGTCCACGTTGGTAGGAATATGGTACGTGTCCCTGAGCCAGTCTAGGTCTGGGTGTGAAGTCTAAAACCTCATAAAGTCAATAGGAAACCACCCAGCCTCTGACCTCTAACCAACCCTCTCCTCTTGTTGCGGCTGGGTCTCCCCCACGACCTCGACCCATTCGGGGCTTGGGTTTCTCACCAGAGCCATCCTATTAGGCTCAGAGTCACTTGAAGAAGATGATTTTTCAGACGACATCCGACGGGGCTGTTGTGTATCTGAAATTTTTCCTAGGGACACAATCTACCAAATGGGAACCAGAAACCCAGAAAATAGAAAACAAAACAAGAACGAGAGGAAAGAGAAAAATTTATACCTGATAAAGATTGAACAGTGACGGACGGAAATAAAGGAAATAAGAGGCGTTTGCAGACGATTGATTTTGGTGTTAGCAGAGATTGGAAACAAGAAGCATAGTGAAGAAATCGAGGGTTTATAAAGGGAAAGCACGTCATGTCAACAGACGGCACGCTACTCAAGGGATGCGACTGTTCACATAAACGCCTCTTCAAAATTTAAACAAACGGCCCTGATCCACACACGCGTCCTGCAGTAAATGTGAAGTGACGAAAAAGATGGACAACTCAGCAAGAGAAGATAAAAAGGCAGGGAAGCCCATTCGAACAAGAAGTTTCCAGTCTTATCTCGTTTCACTCCAAAAGACTAGAAACTGGGGGACTGATGTTTGGGTAATACCGAGCAGACCCCCTCAAGGTCAACCCAGCCAGAGTAGAAGACTTGACCACTGGCACGAAGAAGCCTTTGCGAGGTGTCAAAGCTGGTCAAGGATAAGTGCTCCAAGGGTGGTCGAGCCCTAATCCTTTCTTCCTGCTCGAGGTCTCCAAACCTACGAGCAGGATCCAGTCATATGGTCAAAAACGAGGAGGGAATAAAAACTCGAGCAGAGCCGGCTTAAAACAGGGTGACCCCTCCTCCCGACAACTTAACACGACAATCGATGCCTAGCATACAGCTCACGCCGTAGGGCCTCGTCACTGTTACCAATGGCCGGAGCACGCCCCCACAGTGTCATCATTTTATACACGCATGCACGGCACCATCATGAGGCCACGGGAACCCATACCCGCTTGACATCCTGCATCCCCAGGGCATGCTGCGGCAATCCTGGCTATCAGAGGGGCCCAGGCACCATTAATGCGGGGGACGATTGCCTCGGCAAAAGAGGGCGGGAAAACAGTAGGATAAATACCAGCCGAGGGACAAGGTTAGGAGGTTCTACTTCTTTTTCTTTTTCTGGGGGAATCTTTTGGGATTTTTTCTATCACTTTTACCACTAAATCACCCTTATTTTTCTCGTCTCTAAAAATAAGAAGGGATAACAAAAAGAATCAACTCGATCACTGACTTGAACGTCGGAGGATTTTCGCCGGAAAAACTCCCGGCGACCCTTGACATTTGTTCTTCGTGAGTGGAGGCCGAAGGAAACTATTGTTCCAGTAAACAGAGGAAGAAGTGGATTAGCGAGGAAGAAAGGGATTAGCAAAGAATCCTACTCGGGCATCCAACGAGCAGAAGTTCACAGCCTTACTTGGGAGCTAGCCGAAAACCGCATCAACAAGTTGCATAAGTATGAGCCTTTTAATTTTCTTGTGAATTTGTTTTTGATTTTGCCAACATGTAATTCTCATTATTTTGATTTAGCTTTCTCGCTTTTAGGATGCAATTGTTACTGAAGATCTTAACAAAACAACTGATGTTGAAATGAACACACTTTTCATTTCTTTCGTTTTTTTTTTTCATTTGTTGGCTTGCTGCATTTTTTTTTCATTTATGTGATTTTTGTTTTATATTGCAGCTTATGGATTCATCATTTCATTGGATATAATCAAACACATCCAAATCTGATTTCGATCACATTACTTATCTAAATGCGAATGTAATTCAAACTATTCATCCGATCCGAACTTATATTACATTCAGATAACTTTTTTTAACAATCTGAACAATCTAAAATCCGATCGGATAGACCTGAATCTATTCCGAATCCAATTTTTCCCACCCTTACAACAAAGATCATGCATGGCGTTACTGCAAAGCAATGGCTGCAATTTATTATTAAAAAAAAAGTATGATGTAACAATGAAGCATAAGTTTTGTTGGCAAAATTATCTTGATCAGAAAAAATCTTTTTCTTCTTCAGCAACTAAATTACAAATAAAGATTAGAGAGAGAAAAAAAATAATTAAAATGAGATAATGAAGATAGAGAAACCAACATTTATTTTCTCTAATTTTTTCAATTTGAAAATTTTAGATGGATAATGAAAAGAGAGAATTTAAATTTTTTTAAATATATATCACTATATTTCTAATTATCATTAGTCAATGGTTTTAGTATATGATTTAAAATGTCGTGACGTGAAACTTTTTATATATTATAAAATTTTTCTACTATGTATACAATTTTTCAACTCTGTAATTATTCTATTGATTTATTTATGGTGCGTTTACTTATCGGATTAGGAAATTATAATTTAAAATCAGAATTATTAACTACATTTACTTCACAAAAATGAAGACAAAAATTAGAATCGAAATTATAGAGTATATCCAAATTTGAGAATGAGAAATGAGACATTGATTTCTACGGAGGTGAGAATCAATTTCTCATTCCCATAATTGACCATTTTGTCTTCAATTCAAAAAAATTATTATAACTATTTAATATATGATTATAATTAATTAATATATTATAATAGTTATTAATGTAATTATTCTAATTAAATAATATATTTTGGATATTTGATTATTGTTATTATATTGTTATTAATGATAAAAATAAAAATAATTAATTAATATATTAATGTTAATTATTATTATTATTAATTTTTTGAAATTTATTAATATATTATTAAAAATAATTATTAATAATAAATAATCACAATAATTAGAATGAGTTATTTCAATACAATTTATTCAATTCCATCGCATTCTTATTTCAATACATTCTAACATCTATCTATTCAAATTTTAATTCAATCAGTTGTATTAACGGCTAGATTTTTCATCGTCACAAACCGATCCAAAGCCAAACCCAAGTTTTAACCCTACTGTCTTTAACCCGAGATCGCTGTCTTTAACAAATCTAAAGCCGCAGCGTGAAAGAAAAAAATAATAGAAAACTCGATAAACTCATCGAGTATCTCGTCTTTGGGTACTTTTCCGCAGATCCGCAGAACCATGTTGCAATTTGCCTGTGGTCTCGCCGCCAAAGCGAGGGTGGGGTAGGTGATTTCTGTATTTCGGTCTTTCGATAAATTCTGAAGCTCGCATTATTAATTTGTTCTTGGAACTTCGGAGTTTCTGACTCCTTTGCTTCTTTGATCTTTTGTGTAAGAACAGTATCCTACTGGTGAGAATGAGAATGAGATTGAATTATTATTATTTTTCATGTGAATAATCTCTCAATTTTTTCTTCTTCCTTCATAAGATTTGCTATTTGTCGACTTATTTTATGTTTTTTTCTTTTGAACTTTTGCATCAGATTGATCATAGATTGTTTTGTAGCAGAGCCTACTGTACCAATGGTGTCAAAGATATTCCTTTTAACGCTAACGTCTGCCAAAGGCCTAAAGTAAGTTACTCATTCATAGAAGCGTACCCTTGATTTTAGAGGACTCTCATCAGAAACATTAACGGACAGTTCTTCCAAATTAAAAAAAAAAATTCTATCTTGGCTGTTCATCATTATCGATTTATATAAATATTATTTTAAATTAAGACTTGCAATATTATCTCCTCTCCCTTCTCCTCATGGTTTTGATTTTCTTTTATTTTTGTTACATGTATTCTTGTTCTTCATTCCTTTAATTAAATTGGGTTTTGAGATGTTTTTCTAATTTATTGTTTACGGTGCCATAGGCTCATGATGTGACAGAAGAAAGTTTTGTGCCTTTTAGTTTTAGAAATAACGTTGATGCAAGTTTTGTAAAACAGGTTAAAAACCCTAGATGTCACACTGACAAACTGGTGAGTGCCTCTTTTTTGGCTGCTAAAACTTGTTTTATTTTCCTAGACCATGGGGCTGTCATGTTGCAAGTACTAGTTTCTGTTGAGAAACTGGGAATTCTAAAAGAGTTTTTATATGTTCACAAATGTTGTTAGAATGTTTTAAATGTATGGATGCCCTGGGTATCTTATCTGAAGTTAGATGTATCTGTTCTCAGGTCATAAATATCTATCCGTCCGAAGCAGGAGTGCATCTCTCTCATCTAAAATATGGAATTAAGACAGCTTGTGAAGTAGTGATTGAACATTTAAAGTGCAGAGCACGAATGGTCAGCACATTTGACAAAATTGTTCAGGTTACTTTCTGAAAAGTTTTTAGTTTAAGAGTTGGGATGGTTATATGGTAAATGGACATTGAGATGATTTTGTTTGAGGCATGTCGATATGTTGTTATCTTTGTTTTGAGGGGATAAAGGTTGGAACAACAACAGCAAATTGGGATGGGAAGATTGGTAAGCTTATAGCCGAGGGTATGGAGAGAGTTGGCAAGGATGGTCCTATTGTCGTCTTTGTAAGTTGCTTATTCAATACCTGAAATCCTTCTTTATTTGCTGTGAATGTGTTGCTTGTGGGATTCCTCCATTTTTTTAAATTTGTCCTGGTGTTTGAGATTAGATTGGCATGGTGTAGCTTGTACATGTTCTTCCTTGCCTTCCTTTGTTATTTCTATAAAATTTATTTTCTTGTTAACCTGTCCCCCTTGTCATCATTCTAATAAAATAAAACAAAACAGATAAAAAATGGATTACTACAGGCCAAAGAAATAGAAACTTAAGTTGATGATAATTTTTGTGATAGGTCTGTTTTTCTTTAGTAAAATCTTGCCTTTCTAATTAATGTTTGGCATATTTGTGCCTCACTTGGTGGTATTTACTTTTAATAAAAATTTGGGTATTTGCGATTAATTCCTTTTTAAATATTATGATATTTTTCAGGGGCACTGATTATATATATGTTAGATATTTATTACCTTTTCTTTATGTAAATTTTTAAAGTGATTCATGTATCTAACTATCCAAGATTTTGCACTCAAAACATTTTTAGGAAGATGGAGAAACAGAATTGACTTTAGAGAGAGCAAGTGGTCTGTTGCGAAAGAACTGGAGCACCACATCTCCTTTCTTCTTTGATAGGGGCTAAAAAACATGTGTAAGCATTTCTATAACACTAAATCTCTATGCCTCCTTTGCTACCTTGCTGATAAAATAGGGATCACACTGGTCAATAAAATCTAATCTCATATCATTATTGGTATTAACACAACCAATGGCTTCGTTTTTGCCAGGTTTTGCATAATCCATGCATTATAATCCATGAGGATAAACTTTCGAACAAGAATCTAGTTATTAATACAGCTGAGATGGTTTCTTATGTAAGTAGATTTCTATGTAGAAAATATATGTTTAATTTTTTTTTCCAAGAAAAATTTAAGTATATTCATCAAAAATTTAATTGATGGCTTTTTTTCTTCTCTTAGATTCAGCCTATACTCATTGTTGCCATGGATGTTAAAAAAGAAGTGGTTGGATGTACTATGCAAGACTGGACTTGTATTCGGGTAACCAATTTTTTTTTTTGGAAGTAGAAAGATAATTTACATGGTTTGGCGTAAGATGGAAATTTTCATACTCTGAAACCTCATTACAAGAGATGGCATGAATGATTAGCTGACATGAAAAAATATACTTAAATCGCATATCATTCAATTTGCTTACCTTTAATTTTGTTTTATATAATATTTGACTTTGGTATGTTTTTGAATTGTATGAAGTTTTGTGTTGTCAAAACTATTGACCTCGTGGAAGATTGGAAGGAAATATTGCAGGACATTGCTGCTTTAACTAAAGCCAAGGTGGGTTTATTTTTTAAGTTTCCACTCTGTTTTGCATTGTGATGTGGTACAAAATCAATATTTAACTCTGTTCTCATCTTTAGGATTTAACTGGAAGGTATGATGCGAATGAACCACAGGATTTGATTGGCATTTGTGAAAAGGTAAGATATTAAGTAATAAATGGTATGGATCTGCTTTAATGTCAGGGACAGGTTTTGTTCTAACAATAAATTTGCTGGCGTCCATCATTTTAGGTTATAGTATCACATGATGAGATGATTGTCATTGGTGGGTTTTTAAACCCCAAAAGTGTTAAAAAGAGATGTGATCAGGTTGGTTTTATTTTTTTTTTTTCTGACAAGTTTTTCCAACAATTTGTTGATCTCTCTCTGTTGCATTTATTAATTATTGAACGTTTTCCTTTCGTTGGTTTTGCAGTTGAAATCCATAATTGAGTCGAGCACTTCAGATGGAGAAGTAGAGTTATTAGAAGAGAGGCTTGGAAAATTTTCTCGTGGTATTGCTGTTATTAAGGTTTGATTCTTTGGAATTGTACATTTACTCATGCAGTTCTGGCTTCTTAACAGTAACAATCCCCAGACCATAATTGTAAACATATTTTGACCAGTTTAATTTAATGTAAAGGTTGGTGGATCTAGCAAGGACAAAATGAGTATTAGACTCAGTAATGCCCTAGACGCTGTGAAGCTTGTGCTGGAAGATGGAATTGTTCCTGGTTTAGCCTTTTATTTTAAAATTTGTCATATTTTGACATCAATCTCTGGTTAAAATTTCACACTGAAAATGTGTTGTACAGGTGGTGGGATCACATTTCTAGATGCCTCAAAAGAGTTGGACAAATTAGAAGCTGCAAACACTGGACAGAAGATCGGTGGTAGCTTATGCAGCATGCTCTTAGGGTACGCTTGGGATAAAGATATTGCTTAGTACAACATATCCATGTGTTTGGTGGCTTTTTTAGGTTGCATATGCATTGAAATTATTTTAATTAATCTCATTGAAAAGGTGGGTATGAGGTTGTATTGTGCTTTACAAGTAATATAAATTATCAGGTGAGGGATTCCGCACTTCAGCAAATTTTGGGATCTCTTACTAGAAAAGCACTCTTACAAGTAATATGTTATTTTAATAATATATTATTGTACTATTAGAATTATATCAATTATTAGTTTAATTTTTAGTTATTTTGCTGCTAGAGACAATTGTTTTAATATTTTCAAGCTTTATTTTTATCTTTGTTTTATGTTAAAGTAATCAAAATATTTAAAAATAATTATTATTAATTAAAAAAATGCAATGCAATAGGATGCCAAATAGAGGGTATTTATAATTAATACCCTCTTCCTCTACCCAATTCTATACTTAAAGGCAATTGCCCCACATTAATAAGATGCGCCACCCACAATTTTATAATATACAATTTTTTTTTTTGGGAGAGATTGTAGTATACAATATTATCGCAACTAATACAATGAACCAAATGCACCCCTATGGTTTTTTTCCTTTTAATGAACTTTTAATTGTTTGTTTCTTCGGATCTACCCAGACATAAAAACTGTTTGAATTTCTTACCATACTTTTCTGTGTGTGTTGTAGGTTGTATATATTGTACTGCTTTGATATCTTCTTTTGTTTAATTTTTGTTTTATTGACAACTAAAAATTACAATAATACTTTTAACGGAATTGTTTAATAGAAATGGTGCTTGAATTCTTATTTAGTGTTATTGCTAAATATTTGAGGCTACAATTGCACATGTCTGTGTACACAATTGCCTCTTATTTGATGGCTCTGTTGTTGTTGAAAAGCTGCTGGAACAGGACAATATGGATCTTGGATACGATCAAACTAGAGGTTAGTTTCTCTTATATAGAAAAAGAAAAGGAAAAGGAAATTTGAGTTATTTTTAATATTCTAGTTTCGATAAGAATGCTTTCCTTTTGTTTATACCAGGTGAATATATGAATATGATTAAGTTAGGGATTGTTGATCCATTGAAACTTGAGTTAGAATGTTTCTGCATGAGGTAATTGGTTTAGCCTTTGAAACATCTTAATAAATCTTAGTTACTTATTGCTATTTCTTCTTTCTATGATGTACTAGTACACATAAGTTAATAGGTCCTAGGAATGCCCATATTACCTTTCCTGTATGAGAGTGATTATTTCAAGCTCATGTTACTTGTTATTCTATTGCTTCAGTCTTGGTTATGAATTCGAAAAAGGAAGCATCCAGCCATTGAATGAACAACGAACGGGAGGCCTGTAATAAACCTGTGCTTTTGTTGATGATTGTGTAACCACTAATGTTGTATTTTTAATTTGTGGGGTAATTTCAGCCTACACCCATATGTTTAGACAAATTTAGCTGCACACTCACAACTTACACACCATAAAGGCTAATGTAATATTTTTGTAACTTAGATCCTAATTTATCACGCAAGATTTTATTTTATTGTTAAATTCATGTCTGACTACTACCTGATCTTTTAAGCAGATGTACAATTGTGAATAAAAATGCTAGAGGGTTTTAATAACTCTTCAGTTGCAGGAAACATGTTATGTCTATAAAGATATTGTTGATTGCATGTTTTGATTGTTTTCCTGGTAACTAACAAATTTTGAGCTCGTTTGGTGCACCGCACTGTATGTTTATTAGTTGCATTGTATTAAGCTGTAACATAACATCAAGTATTGGGTGGTATGGACGTAGTAATATTTTAATGTATAAAATTTACGTCTGTAAATAGATTATGTTGATCAGATTTTTTGATTGTTTGTATGGTAACTTGCAAAATATTAAATGCGTTTTTTTATGCTATTTTGCTATTTTGTTTTTTGTTTTTTTCCCAGGTTTCCGTGTTCTCTTTTGTTTGTAAATGGTATTACATTCATTTTATGATATTTTACAACGGACAACACTAACTACACGAATTATATGACATAGCCTTGGTCCTTGCGTATGTAATTGTCGACTAATCATTAAACCTGATATTACCAAGTAATTTTGCCCAAGCTCTGGATTTCATTTTACCTTGGAAAACGTGTCATATTTTTCTTACTTAGCCGATGCTGCTCGATGCCTTTGGAAAAAGATTTATTTGTGGCCTGAAACATGTCTGGCCCGGTGTAATACAACTATCTGTTGTAGTGCATTCTGATCATGTGGAACACCCAAGAAAATTCTTTTCTAGTCTGAAACCTCTGCAAAACTAGGGTATAATGGCGGGATCATATGAATTTTGTTTTATAATAAATATATATACCTACTTGTTTGTCATGTTTTTAACCTAATAAAGGTAATAAATGACTTGGTATCTCAAAGTGTAGTCTAGGATTTCTCAAAATTATATATGATTTTTTTTGTAATTAATGGAAAGAAAGATGAAATTTAAAAAGGAGAAATTGTGTATGCTATCTTTGTTGTAAAAGTACTTTGGCAATTAATTTTGATTGATTTGAAAGATTTATTGGATGGTTTTTGTAGCTACTTAAAAAATCAACGTAAGGCCCAAAGACGCATTCCGACCCTTAAGGTATGTAAGTTATGGTAGAGGCAACCATTATGCCTTATGGATTGGAAGGCAAAAAATATCAAAGTGAGGCCATTTGGTATCTAATCATTGGGTAAGCTCACATTGGGGACTATACCCACGAAATACCACTCACTTGGGGCACTTTAACTCATAAAGGAACACCTTCCAAAAATGGTAGTGGACAACCAATCACCCAAGAGACTTAAAACTATACATAACCTAAAAAAAACTTTGTTCCTATCTCACGTTGTATTAAGTAGCCTTCTAAAAATTCTTTTCAAACCCTAATTTTGGGTTGCAGCCATCTTAAAGTCTTGGATCACATTAGAGCTTTTCCTTAAGTTTTATCATATTGTATCCTGATTTTCTTTTGTTTATTAGTG
>CM046814.1:21385489-21488333 GCA_025617385.1 Murraya koenigii
ACTAATAAACAAAAGAAAATCAGGATACAATATGATAAAACTTAAGGAAAAGCTCTAATGTGATCCAAGACTTTAAGATGGCTGCAACCCAAAATTAGGGTTTGAAAAGAATTTTTAGAAGGCTACTTAATACAACGTGAGATAGGAACAAAGTTTTTTTAGGTTATGTATAGTTTTAAGTCTCTTGGGTGATTGGTTGTCCACTACCATTTTTGGAAGGTGTTCCTTTATGAGTTAAAGTGCCCCAAGTGAGTGGTATTTCGTGGGTATAGTCCCCAATGTGAGCTTACCCAATGATTAGATACCAAATGGCCTCACTTTGATATTTTTGCCTTCCAATCCATAAGGCATAATGGTTGCCTCTACCATAACTTACATGCCTTAAGGGTCGGAATGCGTCTTTGGGCCTTACGTTGATTTTTAAGTAGCTACAAAACCATCCAATAAATCTTTCAAATCAATCAAAATTAATTGCCAAAGTACTTTTACAACAAAGATAGCATACACAATTTCTCCTTTTAAATTTCATCTTTCTTTCCATTAATTACAAAAAAATCATATATAATTTTGAGAAATCCTAGACTACACTTTGAGATACCAAGTCATTTATTACCTTTATTAGGTTAAAAACATGACAAACAAGTAGGTATATATATTTATTATAAAACAAAATTCATATGATCCCGCCATTATACCCTAGTTTTGCAGAGGTTTCAGACTAGAAAAGAATTTTCTTGGGTGTTCCACATGATCAGAATGCACTACAACAGATAGTTGTATTACACCGGGCCAGACATGTTTCAGGCCACAAATAAATCTTTTTCCAAAGGCATCGAGCAGCATCGGCTAAGTAAGAAAAATATGACACGTTTTCCAAGGTAAAATGAAATCCAGAGCTTGGGCAAAATTACTTGGTAATATCAGGTTTAATGATTAGTCGACAATTACATACGCAAGGACCAAGGCTATGTTTCATATAATTCGTGTAGTCAGTGTTGTCCGTTGTAAAATATCATAAAATGAATGTAATACCATTTACAAACAAAAGAGAACACGGAAACGCATTTAATATTTTGCAAGTTACCATACAAACAATCAAAAAATCTGATCAACATAATCTATTTACAGACGTAAATTTTATCCATTAAAATATTACTACGTCCATACCACCCAATACTTGATGTTATGTTACAGCTTAATACAATGCAACTAATAAACATACAGTGCGGTGCACCAAACGAGCTCAAAATTTGTTAGTTACCAGGAAAACAATCAAAACATGCAATCAACAATATCTTTATAGACATAACATGTTTCCTGCAACTGAAGAGTTATTAAAACCCTCTAGCATTTTTATTCACAATTGTACATCTGCTTAAAAGATCAGGTAGTAGTCAGACATGAATTTAACAATAAAATAAAATCTTGCGTGATAAATTAGGATCTAAGTTACAAAAATATTACATTAGCCTTTTTGGTGTGTAAGTTGTGAGTGTGCAGCTAAATTTGTCTAAACATATGGGTGTAGGCTGAAATTACCCCACAAATTAAAAATACAACATTAGTGGTTACACAATCATCAACAAAAGCACAGGTTTATTACAGGCCTCCCGTTCGTTGTTCATTCAATGGCTGGATGCTTCCTTTTTCGGAATTCATAACCAAGACTGAAGCAATAGAATAACAAGTAACATGAGCTTGAAATAATCACTCTCATACAGGAAAGGTAATATGGGCATTCCTAGGACCTATTAACTTATGTGTACTAGTACATCATAGAAAGAAGAAATAGCAATAAGTAACTAAGATTTATTAAGATGTTTCAAAGGCTAAACCAATTACCTCATGCAGAAACATTCTAACTCAAGTTTCAATGGATCAACAATCCCTAACTTAATCATATTCATATATTCACCTGGTATAAACAAAAAGGAAAGCATTCTTATCGAAACTAGAATATTAAAAAATAACTCAAATTTCCTTTTCCTTTTCTTTTTTCTATATAAGAGAAACTAACCTCTAGTTTGATCGTATCCAAGATCCATATTGTCCTGTTCCAGCAGCTTTTCAACAACAACAGAGCCATCAAATAAGAGGCAATTGTGTACACAGACATGTGCAATTGTAGCCTCAAATATTTAGCAATAACACTAAATAAGAATTCAAGCACCATTTCTATTAAACAATTCCGTTAAAAGTATTATTGTAATTTTTAGTTGTCAATAAAACAAAAATTAAACAAAAGAAGATATCAAAGCAGTACAATATATACAACCTACAACACACACAGAAAAAGTATGGTAAGAAATTCAAACAGTTTTTATGTCTGGGTAGATCCGAAGAAACAAACAATTAAAAGTTCATTAAAAGGAAAAAAAACCATAGGGGTGCATTTGGTTCATTGTATTAGTTGCGATAATATTGTATACTACAATCTCTCCCAAAAAAAAAAATTGTATATTATAAAATTGTGGGTGGCGCATCTTATTAATGTGGGGCAATTGCCTTTAAGTATAGAATTGGGTAGAGGAAGAGGGTATTAATTATAAATACCCTCTATTTGGCATCCTATTGCATTGCATTTTTTTAATTAATAATAATTATTTTTAAATATTTTGATTACTTTAACATAAAACAAAGATAAAAATAAAGCTTGAAAATATTAAAACAATTGTCTCTAGCAGCAAAATAACTAAAAATTAAACTAATAATTGATATAATTCTAATAGTACAATAATATATTATTAAAATAACATATTACTTGTAAGAGTGCTTTTCTAGTAAGAGATCCCAAAATTTACTGAAGTGCGGAATCCCTCACCTGATAATTTATATTACTTGTAAAGCACAATACAACCTCATACCCACCTTTTCAATGAGATTAATTAAAATAATTTCAATGCATATGCAACCTAAAAAAGCCACCAAACACATGGATATGTTGTACTAAGCAATATCTTTATCCCAAGCGTACCCTAAGAGCATGCTGCATAAGCTTACCACCGATCTTCTGTCCAGTGTTTGCAGCTTCTAATTTGTCCAACTCTTTTGAGGCATCTAGAAATGTGATCCCACCACCTGTACAACACATTTTCAGTGTGAAATTTTAACCAGAGATTGATGTCAAAATATGACAAATTTTAAAATAAAAGGCTAAACCAGGAACAATTCCATCTTCCAGCACAAGCTTCACAGCGTCTAGGGCATTACTGAGTCTAATACTCATTTTGTCCTTGCTAGATCCACCAACCTTTACATTAAATTAAACTGGTCAAAATATGTTTACAATTATGGTCTGGGGATTGTTACTGTTAAGAAGCCAGAACTGCATGAGTAAATGTACAATTCCAAAGAATCAAACCTTAATAACAGCAATACCACGAGAAAATTTTCCAAGCCTCTCTTCTAATAACTCTACTTCTCCATCTGAAGTGCTCGACTCAATTATGGATTTCAACTGCAAAACCAACGAAAGGAAAACGTTCAATAATTAATAAATGCAACAGAGAGAGATCAACAAATTGTTGGAAAAACTTGTCAGAAAAAAAAAAAATAAAACCAACCTGATCACATCTCTTTTTAACACTTTTGGGGTTTAAAACCCACCAATGACAATCATCTCATCATGTGATACTATAACCTAAAATGATGGACGCCAGCAAATTTATTGTTAGAACAAAACCTGTCCCTGACATTAAAGCAGATCCATACCATTTATTACTTAATATCTTACCTTTTCACAAATGCCAATCAAATCCTGTGGTTCATTCGCATCATACCTTCCAGTTAAATCCTAAAGATGAGAACAGAGTTAAATATTGATTTTGTACCACATCACAATGCAAAACAGAGTGGAAACTTAAAAAATAAACCCACCTTGGCTTTAGTTAAAGCAGCAATGTCCTGCAATATTTCCTTCCAATCTTCCACGAGGTCAATAGTTTTGACAACACAAAACTTCATACAATTCAAAAACATACCAAAGTCAAATATTATATAAAACAAAATTAAAGGTAAGCAAATTGAATGATATGCGATTTAAGTATATTTTTTCATGTCAGCTAATCATTCATGCCATCTCTTGTAATGAGGTTTCAGAGTATGAAAATTTCCATCTTACGCCAAACCATGTAAATTATCTTTCTACTTCCAAAAAAAAAAATTGGTTACCCGAATACAAGTCCAGTCTTGCATAGTACATCCAACCACTTCTTTTTTAACATCCATGGCAACAATGAGTATAGGCTGAATCTAAGAGAAGAAAAAAAGCCATCAATTAAATTTTTGGATGAATATACTTAAATTTTTCTTGGAAAAAAAAATTAAACATATATTTTCTACATAGAAATCTACTTACATAAGAAACCATCTCAGCTGTATTAATAACTAGATTCTTGTTCGAAAGTTTATCCTCATGGATTATAATGCATGGATTATGCAAAACCTGGCAAAAACGAAGCCATTGGTTGTGTTAATACCAATAATGATATGAGATTAGATTTTATTGACCAATGTGATCCCTATTTTATCAGCAAGGTAGCAAAGGAGGCATAGAGATTTAGTGTTATAGAAATGCTTACACATATTTTTTAGCCCCTATCAAAGAAGAAAGGAGATGTGGTGCTCCAGTTCTTTCGCAACAGACCACTTGCTCTCTCTAAAGTCAATTCTGTTTCTCCATCTTCCCAAAAATGTTTTGAGTGCAAAATCTTGGATAGTTAGATACATGAATCACTTTAAAAAATTTACATAAAGAAAAGGTAATAAATATCTAACATATATATAATCAGTGCCTCTGAAAAATATCATAATATTTAAAAAGGAATTAATCGCAAATACCCAAATTTTTATTAAAAGTAAATACCACCAAGTGAGGCACAAATATGCCAAACATTAATTAGAAAGGCAAGATTTTACTAAAGAAAAACAGACCTATCACAAAAATTATCATCAACTTAAGTTTCTATTTCTTTGGCCTGTAGTAATCCATTTTTTATCTGTTTTGTTTTATTTTATTAGAATGATGACAAGGGGGACAGGTTAACAAGAAAATAAATTTTATAGAAATAACAAAGGAAGGCAAGGAAGAACATGTACAAGCTACACCATGCCAATCTAATCTCAAACACCAGAAAAAAAAAAAAAAAATGGAGGAATCCCACAAGCAACACATTCACAGCAAATAAAGAAGGATTTCAGGTATTGAATAAGCAACTTACAAAAGACGACAATAGGACCATCCTTGCCAACTCTCTCCATACCCTCGGCTATAAGCTTACCAATCTTCCCATCCCAATTTGCTGTTGTTGTTCCAACCTTTATCCCCTCAAAACAAAGATAACAACATATCGACATGCCTCAAACAAAATCATCTCAATGTCCATTTACCATATAACCATCCCAACTCTTAAACTAAAAACTTTTCAGAAAGTAACCTGAACAATTTTGTCAAATGTGCTGACCATTCGTGCTCTGCACTTTAAATGTTCAATCACTACTTCACAAGCTGTCTTAATTCCATATTTTAGATGAGAGAGATGCACTCCTGCTTCGGGACGGATAGATATTTATGACCTGAGAACAGATACATCTAACTTCAGATAAGATACCCAGGGCATCCATACATTTAAAAGATTCTAACAACATTTGTGTACATATAAAAACTCTTTTAGAATTCCCAGTTTCTCAACAGAAACTAGTACTTGCAACATGACAGCCCCATGGTCTAGGAAAATAAAACAAGTTTTAGCAGCCAAAAAAGAGGCACTCACCAGTTTGTCAGTGTGACATCTAGGGTTTTTAACCTGTTTTACAAAACTTGCATCAACGTTATTTCTAAAACTAAAAGGCACAAAACTTTCTTCTGTCACATCATGAGCCTATGGCACCGTAGACAATAAATTAGAAAAACATCTCAAAACCCAATTTAATTAAAGGAATGAAGAACAAGAATACATGTAACAAAAATAAAAGAAAATCAAAACCATGAGGAGAAGGGAGAGGAGATAATATTGCAAGTCTTAATTTAAAATAATATTTATATAAATCGATAATGATGAACAGCCAAGATAGAATTTTTTTTTTAATTTGGAAGAACTGTCCGTTAATGTTTCTGATGAGAGTCCTCTAAAATCAAGGGTACGCTTCTATGAATGAGTAACTTACTTTAGGCCTTTGGCAGACGTTAGCGTTAAAAGGAATATCTTTGACACCATTGGTACAGTAGGCTCTGCTACAAAACAATCTATGATCAATCTGATGCAAAAGTTCAAAAGAAAAAAACATAAAATAAGTCGACAAATAGCAAATCTTATGAAGGAAGAAGAAAAAATTGAGAGATTATTCACATGAAAAATAATAATAATTCAATCTCATTCTCATTCTCACCAGTAGGATACTGTTCTTAGGCTTAGCCAACCTTCAATTGACACAAAAGATCAAAGAAGCAAAGGAGTCAGAAACTCCGAAGTTCCAAGAACAAATTAATAATGCGAGCTTCAGAATTTATCGAAAGACCGAAATACAGAAATCACCTACCCCACCCTCGCTTTGGCGGCGAGACCACAGGCAAATTGCAACATGGTTCTGCGGATCTGCGGAAAACTCGATACTTGACGAGTTTATAGAGTTTTCTATTATTTTCTTCTTTCACGCTGCGGCTTTAGATTTGTTAAAGACAGCGATCTCGGGTTAAAGACAGTAGGGTTAAAACTTGGGTTTGGCTTTGGATCGGTTTGTGACGATGAAAAATTTAGCCGTTAATACAACTGATTGAATTAAAATTTGAATAGATAGATATTAGAATGTATTGAAATAAGAATGTGATGGAATTGAATAAATTGTATTGAAATAACTCATTCTAATTATTGTGATTATTTATTATTAATAATTATTTTTAATAATATATTAATAAATTTCAAAAAATTATTAATAATAATAATTAACATTAATATATTAATTAATTATTTTTATTTTTATCATTAATAACAATATAATAACAATAATCAAATATCCAAAATATATTATTTAATTAGAATAATTACATTAATAACTATTATAATATATTAATTAATTATAATCATATATTAAATAGTTATAATAATTTTTTTGAACTGAAGACAAAATGGTCAATTATGGGAATGAGAAATTGATTCTCACCTCCTTAGAAATCAATGTCTCATTTCTCATTCTCAAATTTGGATATACTCTATAATTTCGATTCCAATTTTTGTCTTCATTTTTGTGAAGTAAATGTAGTTAATAATTCTGATTTTAAATTATAATTTCCTAATCCGATAAGTAAACGCACCATAAATAAATCAATAGAATAATTACAGAGTTGAAAAATTGTATACATAGTAGAAAAATTTTATAATATATAAAAAGTTTCACGTCACGACATTTTAAATCATATACTAAAACCATTGACTAATGATAATTAGAAATATAGTGATATATATTTAAAAAATTTAAATTCTCTCTTTTCATTATCCATCTAAAATTTTCAAATTGAAAAAATTAGAGAAAATAAATGTTGGTTTCTCTATCTTCATTATCTCATTTTAATTATTTTTTCTCTCTCTAATCTTTATTTGTAATTTAGTTGTCTGAAGAAGAAAAAGATTTTTTCTGATCAAGATAATTTTGCCAACAAAACTTATGCTTCATTGTTACATCATACTTTTTTTAATAATAAATTGCAGCCATTGCTTTGCAGATAACGCCATGCATGATCTTTGTTGTAAGGGTGGGAAAAATTGGATTCGGAATAGATTCAGGTCTATCCGATCGGATTTTAGATTGTTCGATTGTTAAAAAAGTTATCTCGAATGTAATATAAGTTCGGATCGGATGAATAGTTTGAATTACATTCGCATTTAGATAAGTAATGTGATCGAAATCGATTTGGATGTGTTTGATTATATCCAATGAAATGATGAATCCATAAGCTGCAATATAAAACAAAAATCACATAAATGAAAAAAAAATGCAGCAAGCCAACAAATGAAAAAAAAACGAAAGAAATGAAAAGTGTGTTCATTTCAACATCAGTTGTTTTGTTAAGATCTTCGAGTAACAATTGCATCCTAAAAGCGAGAAAGCTAAATCAAAATAATGAGAATTACATGTTGGCAAAATCAAAAACAAATTCACAAGAAAATTAAAAGGCTCATACTTATGCAACTTGTTGATGCGGTTTTAGCTAGCTCCCAAGTAAAGTCGTGAACTTACGCTCGTTGGATGCCCGAGTAGGATTCCTTGCTAATCCCCTTCTTCCTCGCTAATCCACTTCTTCCTCTGTTTACTGGAACAATAGTTTCCTTTGGCCTCCACTTACGAAGAACAAATGTCAGGTGTCGCCGGGGGTTTTTCCGTCGAAAATCCTCCGACGTTCAAGTCGGTGATCGAGTTGATTCTTTTTGGTATCCCTTCTTATTTTTAGAGGCGAGAAAAATAAGGGTGATTTAGAGGTAAAAGTGATAGAAAAATCCCAAAAGATTCCCCGGAAAAGAAAAGAAGAAGAACCTCCGACCTTGTCCCTCACTGGTATTTATCCTCTTGTTTTCCGCCCTCTTTGCTGAGGCAATCGTCCCCGCATTAATGGTGCACGGGCCCCTCGATAGCTGGGATTGCCACAGCATGCCACAGGGATCGCGGGATGTCAAGCGGGTATGGGTTCCCGTGGCCTCGTGATGGTGCTGGTGCACGCGTGTATAAAATGATGACACTCGTGGGGCGTGCTCGACCATTAGTAACGATGTGACGAGGCCCTACGGCGTGAGCTGTATGCCAGGCATCGATTGTCGTGTTAAGTTGTCGGGAGGAGGGGTCACCCTGTTTTAAGCCGGCTCTGCTCGAGTTTTTATTCCCTCCTCGTTTTTGACCATATGACTGGATCCTGCTCGTAGGTTCGGAGACCTCGAGCAGGAAGAAAAGATGAGGGCTCGACCACCCTTGGAGCACTTATCCTTGACCAGCTTTGACACCTCGCAAAGGCTTCTTCGTGCCGGTGGTCAAGTCTTCTACTCTGGTCGGGTTGACCTTGAGGGGTGCGCTCGGTGTTACCCAAACATCGGTCCCCGGTTTCAGTCTTTTGGGTGAAGCGAGATAAGGCTGGAAACTTCTTGTTCGAATGGGCTTCCCTGCCTTTTTATCTTCTCTTGCTGAGTTGTCCATCTTTTTCGTCACTTCACATTTACTGCGGGACGCGTGGGTGGATCAGGGCCGTTTGTTTAAATTTTGAAGAGGCGTTAATGTGAACAGTCGCATCCCTCGAGTAGCGTGCCGTCCGTTGACATGGCGTGCTTTCCTTTATAAACCCTCGATTTCTTCACTATGCTTCTTGTTTCCAATCTCTGCTAACACCAAAATCAATAAATGCATAACGCCTCTTATTTCCTTTATTTCAGTCAAGTCCATTGTTCAATCTTTATCGGTATAAATTTTCTCTTTCCTCTCGTTCTTGTTTTGTTTTCTATTTTACGGGTTTCGGTTCCCATTTGGTAGATTGTGTCCCTAGGAAAAATTTCGGATACATAATGACCCAGTCGGATGTCGTCCGAAAAATCATCTTCTTCAAGTGACTACGAGCCTAATAGGATGGCTCCGGTGAGAAACCCAAGCCCAGAATGGGTCGAGGTCGTGGGGAGACCAGCTGCAACAAGAGGAGAGGGTTGGTTAGAGGTCAGAGGCTGGGTGGTTTCCTATTGACTTTATGAGGTGTGAGACTTCACACCCGGACCTAGGCGGCTCGGGGACACGTACCATATTCCGACCAGCGTGGACTGCGTGTGCTCGACAAAGGTGACATGCCCAGCCGCCCTCCCAGGGTACGTCACCTTTTATTTGAAGTGTTTCAAGTGTTTCAAGTGGGGCGTTAGGTTGCCTCTTCAGCTCTATTTTGTCCAGGTCATATACAGACTACGTTTGGCCTTAGGGCTGCTGAACCCCAATGGATGGAGGTTTCTGCCTGGGTTATATGTTTTGTGGAGGTAGTGTAATTTGGGTGAGCCATCGGTAGAGGAGATAAAGCATCTCTATCAATTGAAGAAGCGACTCGAAGGACGCAGTTGGTATTATCTCATCTCCGATCCGGACGGCAAGAAACCCATCACCGACCTCCCAACCTCTGGTGGCAACTGGAAAGGCAAGTTCTTCTTGCTAGGGAGACTAGAGGCGAGCAGTTTATGCCTCTGAGGGGGTTCCTCCAATTCCCTTTCACTTTTGCACCCTAGGTCGTCTACTACCCTTTGCATTTCTTACTTTAATTTTCCTGCTCCCACTTTTCTTACCACTCTTTCTTGGCTGTTGTTGAAGTATCTTGGAGCGCGTCTTATCGTATTGGGAGGAGCTTCAATCGGCGTGTCAATCTTGCCCTAGACAACGCGAGCTTGTCTTGGGAGCTACTCGCACTTCACAATCTCATCGTGTTCGGCCTCGCTTCTTAGGAGGAAATGAATGGCATCCTCTCCTCTTCTGCCTCACTGGCTTTGCGTCCTTCCGTATTGCCAGCCTGTGGCACACCACTTCCGAGTCGATCCCGGGCATATCTTCATATGTCTAGGCGAAGACCTCGAGTGTGCTCGTAAACACTCGACCAGATTTTCCCTCAACGGCCCGCTAATGCCAGAGCTAATCCGAACCTTCTTTTAATGGTCATCCGGTCTTATCCCGATTTCCTCCGACTCCTCGGCGGGCTCACATTACTTGCATTGTTTCCTTACTGCCACGCAGCATGAGCTCCTCGCGACCCTTTGATTGCCCTTGACAACTCCTACGGCCCCATTCACTCGATATTTCAAGGCTAAGTAATGGGTGGATAGCACCGATGGTCGATCATCATGAAGGGTCTTCCAGTATTACTTGGTAGGGTGGCTTCATCTACCACCACGAAATCTAGCATCATGTTCTTTTCAAAAGGCCTCGAACCCATAGTCATAGCTAGTTTGACAATTCCTAGAGGGGTTAACCTTCCTCCCCAAACCCTTTCGAGGAAGTGCTCGTCCGCTCGAGGCTTACATCCATTATCCCCAAATCATCGAGCGTGGACTTGAAGAGAATGTCCATCGAGCTTCCGAATCCACCGAGTATTCGGTCGATCTCCTTATTGGCAACATTTGCTTTAACAACCAAGGCATCCTCGTGGAGGTACAGCACCCCTTCCTTGTTCTCCTCCATGCCACGAGGCTCGGTCATCCTCCTCCAGTTCGCTGCTCGACTCTCTGGATGACCACCTTCAATAAACTCGTCTAAATACCGGTTTCTAACCAAGTCTTCCACCTGGTTCTTCAAATTCTAGCATTGCGACGTCGAGTGGCCGTGGTCACCGTGGAATCGACAAAACTGCCCCTTGTCTCTTCTTCCGGACGGTTTAGACATTGGTGTCGAGGGCTTAGCACCCTCGTTCCTCCGCCATTTGGAATATTTCCTCCGATGGCACCTTCGATGGGGTGTACTTGTCCGTAGGCGAGCTTTGTTCAACCATCATGCACGCCCTATCTCGAGGGAAACTTCCCGGGTGTGGGGGTAATGGGCGGTCGATTTTGTTGTTACTCTGCACGGGCCGGATTGCAGGTAGGTTGCGGGGCGGGTTGCCACTGTGCTGTCGATACTCACTGTGCTGTCGATACTCCCATGATCTCTGCTGAGAGTGGAGACTCACTATCTAGCATTATTCTCCAGCTCGGGGCTTTCTCGCTTCCCCGGAGGCCCTCTATAACCTTGCCAACCTGCGCATTTCCCCCTCTAATTCCTCTGTGTGGGAGGTAGGTGCCGTATCTTGCAAGTACTGGCGGGATTCTCTATCCTCCAGGTTCATGTCCTCCCTTCCGATAACATTTGGTGTTTTTTGCCTCTGGGCTTCATCTACTACCTATTCTCGGTCGGGGGCGTTCCCGCGGTTGGACTCAGGGACGTCATTATTTGCTTTCCTCTATTCCTCCCTCAGTTCCTGCAGGATGGACGTCAGCGTCTCCATTTGTCTTTCCATCCAATCCATCATCTCCTGGATTTCCCTATCTCGGGCCTCATTGGCCACCATCCTCAAAGTCACCGACTCCTGCAGCTTACTCCTCTCCTGCTATTTCCTCTTATTGTTGTGCTATCTTTTTGGAATATATCGGAAGTCGGGCTTTCGAGCCGATCCCTGCAGACGGTGCCAAAATGTTGATGCATTTTTCGGCTCACTCCCAAGTAAGGCTGTGAACTTTTGCTCGCTGGATGCCCGGGCGGGATTCCTCGCTAATCCACTTATTCCTCCGTTCTTTGGAACAATGGTTTCCTTCGACCTGCACTCCACGAAGAACAAATGTCAAGGGTCGCAGGGTATTTTTCGGTAAAATCCTCCGTGCTCAAGTTAGTGATCGAGTTGATTGATTTTGTATCCCTTCTTGTTTTTAGAGACGAGAAAAAATAAGGGTGATTTAAAAGTAAAAGTGATAGAGAAATCCAAAAGATTCCCCAGTAAAAGAAAAGAAGAAGAACCTCCTAACCTTGTCCCTCGGTTTGTGCGGGGTCCCACATTAATGGTGCACGGGCCCTCCGATAGCCGGGATTACCGTGGCATGCCTTGGGGATCGCGGGATATCAGTGGGTATGGGTTCTCGTGGCCTCATGATGGTACCGTGCACGTGTGTATAAAATGATGACACTGTAGGGGCGTGTGCCGGTCATTGGTAACAGTGACAAGGCCCTAGCGTGTGGGCTATCTGCCAGGCATCGATTGTCGTGTTAAATTATCGGGAGGAGGGGTCACCCTGTTTTAAGCCGGCTCTGTTTGAGGTTTTATTCCCTCTTCATTTTTTACCATATGACTGGATCCTGCTCGGAGGTTCGGAGACCTCGAGCAGGAAGAAAGGTTTAGGGCTCGACCACACTTGGAGCACTTATCATCGACCAACTTTGACACCTCGCAAAGGCGTCTTCATGCCAGAGGTCAAGTCTTCTGCTCTTGCTGGGTTGAACTCGAGGGGGTCTGGTCGATATTACCCAAACACAACTTTTTCAGAGTCAATGTACCCACTTTTATAACCTTTGCACCTCATAATATTTGATGGATCTGACTCAATTGGAACTTGCAATAAACAAATAAATTAGCGGCTGGGTTTCAAACTTTAGCTTTTGCTTATAGCTTCGGTTGGCAGCATGGCAACATGTGTCTCATAAGCTTAACAATTGTTGGTTGCGACATTGTCTGCGCATAGTTGAGGAGTCAACGACTTGCCAGCTAGCCGAATTTTTTCAAAGAGATTGGCTTGGTTTGTGGATGATGCTCTTCTTGTCTCCTAATTGTCAACTCCTTTGAATTTACTGATCCACTTGCGATGAGCCCTCTGGCAAGGCAGCATCCCTAGCATTGAGTAACATCCAGTTTCTTTGTCAACATCCGTTGACAGTGTTAACCTATACGGTCATACAATATTTTGATTTTTAATAATAACAACCTACGTGTCATGGGTAAAATAGAAAAAAACATATATTTGGATTATAACCCAACGATAACTTGTTCAAGTCAAAACGGAGATCCAACAACAAGTTAATGGTGAACCATTAAGACTCAAAAAGTCTATAACGACTTGTTTTTAGCTCTAATCATAAAAGGCTCAATTAGATTCAACCAACAATCCATCTCAAGAGATATATAAATGTTTGAGCTTGCTACTAAGTATACAATTGTTCTTGAGATTTAAACTTGTAGTCATTTTATTAAAACACACTTTGAGCTCTCAATTATAAAAGCATATTATGTGTGTGGGAGAAATCATTTGCAAACCATATTATAAAATCAAGTTGAGTGGTTGTAAGTGTTGGATACACTTGCGTTAAGAGATTGCGGATAATCTCTTATGCCATGTTCGGTTGCAGGAAATTAAGGCAGGATTCCATTTTCTTTGTAATTTCCTTTGTTTGGTTGGCAAAAGTTAACTGGAAATTAAATTCTTTTCCAACCCTAATTTCTATTATCTGGAAAATTTGGTTTCCTTATCATCGTGTAAAGAAATTTGATTTCCACGCAACTAAAAATCTTATTTTTCTATATTACCCTCGTTTAATTTCAATATTTCCAATTTTATCCTTAAATAAATATAAGCAGAGAAACCCTAATTCAAACTCGACCTCTCTCAAACTCAAAGCCTCTCTCTCAACACTTGCCTCTCTCTCAAACTCAGTGAAACCTCTCTCTCAACACTTGCTCTCTCTCAAACTCAGTGAATCAAACTCAGTGAGCCTCTCTCAACACTTGCCTCTCTCTCAAACTCGGTGAGCCTCTCTCAAACTCAGTGAGCCTCTCTCTCAACACTTCGGCAGCTTTCACCGGCAACAAAGAGAATCGGTGAATCCCACACTTTCAACTCGATCTCTCAATCTTGATCTCGGGTTATTTTTCCCCATATATTCAACTAATTATATGATTTTGTTTTGAAGGCGTAGAATGAGCGACACGAGGCGGGTGCCTCGAAGAAGAGGCGGAGATTGTGAATCGAGTTGAAAAAGAATCATCGGAGAACTAGGCTTCCGAACACCGTCACGATTGATTCTATATATGAGAAGAATTTTTGTCGTTAACTAGCGTTTTAGAAGCCGTTATTGTTGGCGTTTATCTTCTTCCGGTAGTTGTTCTTTTTTTTTCCTTTTGGAAGAGTTAGACCCTTATTAGATTATAATTCTTTGCGGTGGCGATGATGAGGCAAATTGTACTTTAGAAATAATAATTATTTTTATTTAAATTGTATCGGTGTCTTTATTAAGTTCGATTGGGGTTAGAACTAGGTCAAAATTTTGGAAGTGCTTGGCTGTTTTTATTTTATCAATTTACTAAGTCACTTTGTATGTAATAACTATATAATAAATTAGGAAGAAGAGTATTATCAATTGTATGCTTGGCTGTTTTCATATTAACCCTGTTTTTATTTCCTATATTGTTTATTCCCACATTTAGACATGAATTGAATTATAGTTTTGGGTGCTTGAAAATTCTTGTTCAGCTGTTTATGGATCATTGATTCATGTACTCATGTACTGAGTATTATTCCATTGTTGTTTATGGATCATTGAAATAAAGTTACCCTATAATACTGAGCCAACATACTGATTATTTGTGGGTCTTGAGTAAACTCTATATATATTGTGTATACATGAGCAATCTTTTCATAATTCAAAAGTTGTTTTCACTTGTAAATTGTAATACTCGATTTTAAATTATATGTGTTTTCATTGTTTTACTTGCTGTTTTTTTGTTGTACTTGTTGTTTGCTACTTTATACTTCGTTGGTTGTTGCTTGTTTTGCTTACTATTTTTCTTGTTATACTTGATGGTTATTATTGTTTTACTTACTATTTTTATTGTTGTACTTGCTGATTACTATTATTTTTTCTGTTTTACTTGCTGTTTTTGTTGTTATACTTGTTATTTGCTACTTTATACTTATTGTTTGTTGTTGTTTTACTTCATGAATTCTTGCTATTTTATTTGTTATTTTTCTTTATTATACTTCGTTGGTTAGTATTATTTATTTCTTTGCTATTTTTGTTGTTTTACTTGCGATATACTTAATAATAATTGTTGTAATTTTTTGTTGCGATAATGGATGGCTTATACTTAACTAACACGGATAATTTTAGAAAGAAGAAATTGGATACACTTGTTTATGCATTGGTCTCATAATATGCAAGTGGTTATTTGTTTATTAAAGTTGATACGATATGTGATGGAACAAAATCAAAAAAAATTCTTTAAGACGTGAAACATATGTGCTTGATTTTTTAACAAATAGGAAAATTGTTCACAGATTAGCTTATGATAGTGATGCAACTTGCATAGCTCAACTTAGAATGGATAGGTGTGCTTTTACAAATTTATGCACTAGGCTTGAAACAGATGGAGGGTTAAAAGCATCAAAGTATTTGCTAATTGATGAACAAGTTGCTATGTTTTTACACATAATAGCACATAATGTGAAAAATAGAGTGATTAGATTTAAATTTATGAGGTCGGGAGACTCAGTTAGCAAGTACTTTCACAATGTCTTGCATTCCGTCATACGACTCCACGGAGAGTTATTGAAAAAGCCTAAGCCAGTTCCAGAAAACTCTATCGATGAGAAATGGAAATGGTTTAAGGTACATATCATAGTCATATTTACTACATCCATATTTTGTGTTATATCAATAATTAACTTTTTTATTTTTTTTTTCATTTGTATTGATAATAGAATTGCTTAGGAGCACTAGATGGGACATACATTAGAGTAAGGGTGCCTGCAGCAGATAAACCTAGGTATCGAAATCGTAAGGGGGAGATTACAACTAATGTTCAGGGAGTATGTTCCCAAGACATGCAATTTATTTATGTTTTAGCTGGTTGGGAGGGTTCAATTGCTGATGGTAGAGTCCTTCGTGAGGCTTTACATAAAACAAATGGTTTAAATGTCCCAAATGGTAAGTCAAGTGCTAGAAATACATATGTCATTAAGTATGAAACTTTAATGAGCATAAATCTCAATATTTTTTAATCATATAGGTTATTATTATCTTGTGGATCTTGGGTATGCTAATAGTAGGGATTTCTTGCTCCTTATACGTGGACAACGATATCATCTCAATGATTGGAGGAAAACTACCAACCTACTAATCCACAAGAGTTTTTCAACATGAAGCATTCATCTGCAAGGAATGTCATTGAAAGATGCTTCGGTGTGCTTAAAAGTCGATGGGCAATGCTTAGAAGTCCTTCATTCTATCCTATCAAGACTCAGAATAGAATTATACTAGCATGTTGCTTGCTGCATAATTTTATTCGGAAGGAGATGCCATGTGATCCTTTTGAGGAAACATATGATGATGTAATTGGAGTTGAATCACTCGGTAGCTCAATATCTAGTGTAGAAACCTCAGAAGAGTGGAATGCATGAAGGGCAAATTTAGCTCAAGAGATGTATAACCGATGGAGAGCAAGTCGATAGATGACTTGCGACTTTTTAGAAAACATTAGGACTATATTTCATTTTGTGGATTATGGTGTATGTTGAGACTTTTGAAAACAAAATTGACATTATTATTATTTTATTATATGTTGACTGTTTGAATATTTTGTAATTATTTTAGCTATTGAATTTGAATGAATATACATTTGGGCCTTATCTTAGCCTTTGCTCTTTGCGGTGAGCGATGAGTGGGAGCAGTGCAGTATTAGATTTTATGAAATTTCATTATTTATGTTTTGGGTATTTTATTTATTTAGTTATTTATTTTTTTATCTTGATTGTAAAAGTTTTTCTTGGTGAAGATTAAATATTAATGGCTAGTCTTTGTTTTTGTTTTTAATAGTTAAATGGAATCTCAACCTCCAAAATCAAGATTACGGATTGCGGATGAAGATATGAAGCTCATGGAATCACTTGTAGATTTGTATCATGATGGGAGATTTTATACTGATAATAATTTTAGAAGTGGCTACCTAAAGGTTTTGGAGACTGCTTTCGAAACAAAATTGCCTCAAAGTGGTATAAAAGCAAAGCCACACATTGAATCTCGCATCAAGACTTTAAAGATGCAATTTCGAACTATACATGAGATGTTAACTGGACCAAATTGTAGTGGCTTTGGTTGGGATCCAGAAAAAAAGATTGTGACTAAGAAAAGGCATGTGGGATGCTTATGTCCGAGTAATTACCATTGATTTATTCTTTGTTGTTGTTTATTTAATTAATTGCCACATGAAAAGGCTGTGTGGGATCGTTGTTTTTCTGGTTACGTCCGCTTATGTTTTTCCTTTTTCGGTTTTATTTCTTTCTCCCCACCTACTTATTTTTCGGTTAAAGAACCAGTTTGGTTTCTAAAGGTGTTTGATGAAATGAAGCGGGTGGAATTAAAAGAGCTTGATTCTTGCTTTTGATCTTCTAGTTTTATTATCGGCTTTATCTGCTTTATCCGCTTTCGTAAACTATCGGGTTTGTGAATCACGAGCTCTGTAGTCACAGTTTGCACATATTGCATACTTGGGTATCCCATGAAGTTCACCAAAGAAAAATAGTATGAACACAATCATATATCCGCTTGTTCGGAGTATCTGTTTGGCAACTTTGTTTTTGTTTGTTTTGTTTTCTTTCCCTCTTTCTAATATGTTTGATGTTTAAAAGTTATTGAATTCATCATTTTTTGGCTATCTTACATGGTATGATACTTACCTCTTACTGCTGATCACCTGCATATTTATAATGTTAGGATTGTGAAGATTCTGGGTTTAGAGGTTGAAATCTCAGCAACATCATTGTGATTGATTTTTAATTTTATGACTTGTGCATAATTTATTTATAGAGTCATAAAGAAGCAACAAATTTCAAGAATAAAATATTCCCATATTATGAGGACTTATGTATGATTTATGGTAAAGACCATGCAACTGGAAAAAATGCTGAGGCTCCTGTAGATGTTGTGGAAGAAATTGAGAGGACAACAATGAACAAGGAAGCAGAAGGAGACAATTTGCATGTTGAAGATGCAAGGGATGATGTGGATGATAGTATATCTTTCTTACATGCTCCACAAAGGCATCCAAAAAGTTCAAATGGCTCGTAAAAAAAAAAGAAGAATAAATGAAGATTCAGGAGAGTCACTTCAAGAGATAACAACGCTAACAACTCTAATTATTGAGGAAATGAAAGAATCTTCTACTCGCTTGAGTCAAGCTATGGGACAAGAAATCAAAGATAAACAAGCAGGACTAAATGGTGAATTGAAGAAGATTAATGGCCTTACAATGGCACAATGACTTAGAGCCACCACTCTAATTGCTCGTGATCTTCGCTGCACTCAGCGTTTTTATAGTCTTTGTGACGAGGAGAAGGAAGCATGGGTTAAACTTTTATTTGATGGTGACATTTAAATCATTCTATAGTTTATGAATGTTAAGTTTATGAATTTAACTCATTGTTAAACTTAAGAATTATTTTTATTTCATACTTTAGTTCTATTACTTCATTTTAATATTAAGACATTTATATTTTGAGGCACTCTAGGTAGGGATGGCAAAATCCGGATCCGGATCCGGATGCACTCAAATCCGGATCCGGATCCGCATCAATAATTTTGCATCCGGATCCGCATTCGGATCCGGAAAAATATATGCGGATCCGGATGCGGATAATATCCGCACGGATTGCGGGCGGATATTCCGGATATCCGGATCCGCAAATATTAAATTTTAATAAATTAAAATATAATTTAAAATTTTAAAATTTTATATAATGATATCAAATAAAATACAATCATAAATTTATAGTTAATAATTTAACATGAATAACATACAATAACATCATAAATTCACAATTGAAATTATCACAACATAAATTAAAAATAGAAATAATATAAATTCAGTAATTTATCTAATAATACCAAATAAAATCTAATCATAAATTGATAACTCAATAATTAACAATTCAACATGAATAACATACAATAACATCTTACATTATAATCCATAATTAAAGATACCACAATATGAATTAAACATAAAAATAATATAAATTCACAATTTACTTAATAACATCAAATAAAATCTAATTATAAATTTATAATTCAATAATTGATAATTCAACAATTAATAATTTAACATGAATAACATACAATAACATCATAAATTCACAATTGAAATATCACAACATAAATTAAAAATAGAAATAATATAAATTCAACAATTTATCTAATAATACCAAATAAAATCTAATCATAAATTCATAACTCAATAATTAACAATTCAACATGAATAACATACAATAACATCTTACATCATAATCCATAATTAAAGATACCACAATATGAATTAAACATAAAAAATAATATAAATTCACAATTTACTTAATAACATCAAATAAAATCTAATTATAAATTTATAATTCAATAATTGATAATTCAACAATTAATAATTTAACATGAATAACATACAATAACATCATAAATTCACAATTGAAATTATCACAACATAAATTAAAAATAGAAATAATATAAATTCAACAATTTATTTAATAATACCAAATAAAATCTAATCATAAATTCATAACTCAATAATTAACAATTCAACATGAATAATATACAATAACATCTTACATCATAATCCATAATTAAAGATGCCACAATATGAATTAAACATAAAAAAATAATATAAATTCACAATTTACTTAATAACATCAAATAAAATCTAATTATAAATTTATAATTCAATAATTAATAATTCAACAATTAATAATTCAACACGCATAACATACAATAACATCATAAATTCACAATTGAAATTATCACAACATAAATTAAAAATAGAAATAATATAAATTCAACAATTTATCTAATAATACCAAATAAAATCTAATCATAAATTCATAACTCAATAATTAAAAATTCAACATGAATAACATACAATAACATCTTACATCATAATCCATAATTAAAGATACCACATTATGAATTAAACATAAAAAATAATATAAATTCACAATTTACTTAATAACATCAAATAAAATCTAATTATAAATTTATAATTCAATAATTAATAATTCAACAATTAACAATTCAACATGCATAACATACAATAATATCATAAGTTCACATTTTTAGACTTTTTAGCTTATATATATGTATATTATATTAAAATTTAATTAAATTAATAATTAAATACAAAATGCGGATCCGGATATCCGCATTTCCGGATGCAAGTGCATCCGGATCCGGATCCGGATCCGCACGGATCCTAATTCTTAGGATCCGGATCCGGATCTTCCGGATCTTTGCGGATCCGGGCCGGATCCGGATCTTTTTGCCATCTCTAACTCTAGGTCTCAATATTAAGTAAATTTATCTCTTTTTTTAATTATATGAATAAAATCATATTTTTTGTTATGTTTTTGTATTTTTATTTCTAAGTTGTGAATGGAATAAATTTTTGGTTATATATTAGCATACATTATGACAATAGTAATATTGATGAAAGCATTTTTAATAAAAGTTCTTTTGATAAGAGCATCAATAAATATTATAAGTAATTTCATCATTGATAATAATCATAATTATAATCAGCTCATTGCTTTTTAATTTTATATGATAAATATTTAAATTTAACATAAGGGTAAATTTGTCCAAGAAAAAAAAATTCAATTCCTTTCCATCAAGAATTTAATACACAACCGAACAAGAGAAATTAAATTCCTTGTTCTTCTCTTCTCCTTTCCTTTTTCTTCCTCTCTTTTCTTTTCTTCTCCTCTCCCTACTATTCTTTCAATCGAACACAACCTTAGTGTAAAGGTTTATTGACACCTTGGAAGTCAATTGTAAGAACTTGAAGCCTTGGGAAGCTTGGATAGTGAAATCCTCAAACCCGGTATGCTTGGAGGCATGTACGTAGTCGGGGATCGCCGAACCACGTAAAAATCTTTGCGTTTGCTCTCTCTTCCTTTACTCTTTTATTTTGAGAATTTTTAAATTTATTGTTCTTGATTTCATTAAAACATTAGAATTAATTATTGTGTGGTTTGCTTAGCTTAAGTTTTAAAACCCCAATTCACCACCCTTTTGGGTTACTTAGCTTATATTTAAGATAGTTCCACTAACTTGTTGAATTCTTCTTCATCAAAGAATTCCTCATCTCCTTCTTTGATATTCTGATTTGGGATTTTAACGAATTAGGGCTGCCTTTTAGTTTTTGTTCCTCATTTATATTTAAATTATTTATTTATTTTTAATTGGAAGTGTAATCCGATCGAATTAGTTGGATTGATCGGATTAGTAGGATTGATCCGAATATGATCCGATCTGAATTTAGGCCAATCGGATTATAAAATTTTTATCCAATTGAATTTAACTCTAAATCTGAATCCAATCCAATGCCCACCCCTACTTTGTTGTAACACCATGAATGATTGAAAAACCAAAAAACCCCACGTGGATATTGGACTATCGATCAAAGATTTGAACAAGTACTAAGTCATCCTAGAAGAAATTTTTGCTGTGATAGAAGAAATCAATGGCCAAATATGTTAGCAAGATCATACAAAGATAAAAAGATGTTTTTTTTTTATGTTTGGGAAAAGGACAACTAAACCCCTATAGTTTGGAAAAATGATCACGGAGACTCTCAAATTGTCAACGAAGGACAATTTTTACTATTAATTTGGATGAAAATTGTTAAATTTACTATTACATCCTTATGATGCACTTATTTTTTTCCATATGGAATTTTAAAATGAATAAATAAATATTTAATAAATATGACGTGAAAAATGAGTTAACTGCAACATCTTGTGCTCCAAATCGAAATCAAATTCAAGCTTTGAATCAATCCGGCATTGTTGGGATCAAATTAAACAATTACACAAAATTTGTTGTTTATATACTAGTTAGATGGTTACTTTTTCCCAAGAAAAATAATTTCATTTTAATAAAATTCCATTGGTCATTAATGCATCAAGTTCATTTCATGGAAATAAAATTAGTCATGATCAAAATAAATGGAAATTACTCATGAAAAAGTGAAGGCTTGATATTCAACTATTAAAGCATTCCTTTGCAATACTTGAGCTGATTACAAGCAAAATGACCATGATATATCTATGCTATCGGTTAAATTAAAATGCACTACATAGTCTAATTGAAAAATGTCTATAATCCTAATGCAGCATATTCAGATCCATTTATCGAATCAGATTTCATACTATTTGTGGCGGTAGATGTGATTGCCTTTTAGATTTAGGTGCTTTACTGCCTGCACATTACTAGGGGACTTGTGTTTGGGTAATATTGAGTAGGTCTCCTGGAGGCCATTCCAACTCGAATAAAATACCCGGGTCAATCCAACTCGAGCGAAGTCCCGAGCGCCGCATCGAAGATGACCTCACTAAACGTCAAAGTCGGTCAAGGTCGAGGAATTCGAGAGCCGTCCGAGCTCCGAGCTCTCTTATTCGCCGAGGTAATCGAGTCCCGTCAAGGTCGGACAAGGACGAGGAGCTCGAAGGCTGGTCAAGACCCGAGCTCACCTTTTTGCTCGCTGCAGTTAAGTCCTCGAGCACAACTGGGCCACACAAATCATAGAACAAATGGAACGCGAGACCCGGCTCAGGACAGTCCGACCCGTTTTCTTAGAATCTCGCACACCTTTTGATGTCCGATCGAGGCCCCACATGGTATGGTGGCAGTATCGTTGTCGATGCCCTGCGATATGCCCCCACGGTGTCATCATTTCTTACGCGCATGCCCGACATGATGATCCGCCATGTGAACCATGTTAATGAGACAACCGCGCATCCCTAGGGAATATTATGCTAATCCCGGTTGTCGAGGGACCTAGACACCACCGACGCGGAACATATGCTCTCGGAGAGAGTGGGCGGGAAAATGGAGAATAAAAGGAAACGGACGAGTAAATTGCAGTGGTTCTGAAAATTCACGGAGGTTCTTCCGATTCTTGCTTCCTCTATTATAATGTTTTCCGAATTCCATTATTCAGAAAGGAAGGCAAAAATACACCTTTCATTCTTCCGGTCTCGCTAACTAAGAGAGATACATAAAGAACAACCCGATTACTGACTTGATCGTCGGAGGGTTTTCTGTGAGTACAGGTCCGGGAGACTTTTGTTCAGCAAAGATAGAGGAACTGGAATTGGAAGGCGATCCCGCTCGAGTTTGAGCTAGCCATGAGTAGAAGGTTCTTGACACTATTTGAAGGGACGCGGAAAACAAGATCAACATTTTTGGCGCCGTCTGTGGGATCGGCTCAAATAGCTCGATTTTCCAACATGTTCGAGAGACACAACGCAACGATGAAAGGAAACAGCCGAAGAGGAGTGAGTCTAGAGGAATCGGTGACTTTGAGGGAAGTGGCCAATGAGGCTCAGAATAGGGAGATCCAAGAAAGAATGGATCGGATAGAGAAACAAATGGAGACTCTGACCTCCATATTACAAGAACTCAGGGATGGACAGAGAAAAGCATGTAATGACGTCCCTGAATCCAGCCGTGGGAACGCTCCCATTCGGGAAAATGTGGGAGATGGAGTCCAAAGACCTAGGGCACCAAATGTTACCGTGAGGGAGGAGACAAACATGGAGGAAAGAGGGTCTCGTCAGCACTTGTAGGATACAGCCCCAACCTCCCGTGCGGAAGAGCTGGAGGGGGAGGTGCGTAGGTTGGCACAAGTTATGGAGGACCTCCGGGGAAACGGAAAGAGCCCAAGTTGGAGAATAATGCTGGACAACGAGTCCCCGCTCTCAACGGAGATCATGGGTGTCACGATCCCACGTGACTTTCGCTTCCCGAATTTGAAATTTTCAGGAAAAAGTGATCCGTTAGTGCATATAGAGTGGTTCAACGGCATGACACGAGTGTAGGGTCTGTCGGCAACCCAGAGGTGCAGGGCCTTCCCGCTCACTCTTGAAGGAAGGACAAGAGAATGGTACCGCATGTTGCCGCGGGGAAGCATCTTGAGCTTCGAACAGATGTGTAGGGAATTTGCAGAGCAGTTTCGGGGCGCAGTGACTCCGAAGATGATATGATGGAGTTGTCGGAAGTAAGACAGAGAAAGGGAGAACCCCTCCGGGAGTTCGTCAAGAGGTACCACAGATCGGTCCTGGACCTTGGCATGTTTAATCATCCCCAAGCGCTGAGGGGACTAAAGGACGGGATCAGGATGGGAAGGCCATGGTATAATCTACGGAGCCCTTCAATCCGTTCGTATTCAAATGCATATGAGCAGGTGAAGATGGATATGGTGATCGTAGAGGAAAAGGCTGCAAAGCTGAGAAGTGAACAGGGCATGGAGCAAAGATGAAGGAGAAAGGAGGTCCCGCTCGAGGAGCACAAGCATCAAAAGCAACAAGGGATCGAGTTTCCCGTACAACCCTTACCGGAGAGCTCCCCACCGCTGGATGATTCCCTCGCCACCTCGCAGGGATCCGTGCCGAGATCACAGGGAGTATAGGCATCACAACGACCACCCATCCCGTAACCAACCACCAAGCAGACCTGAGACGAACCACAACAGAGTAGATCATCCATTGCCACCCTTACCAAGAAGTTTCCCAAGGGATCGGGCGATATGGATGGTGGAATAGAGCCCGTGCTACGGCAATACACAAGGATGAAGGTATCTCTCAAGAGATACTTCAAGTGGTCGAGGAGCGAGGACTGCTGAGCCCCCCAATGCCAATGGCCAAGTCAGCTGGCAAGCAAGACAAGGGGCGGTTCTGCTGTTTCCATGTTGACCACGGCCATTCCACATCACAATGCCGTGATATATAGAACCAGGTGGAAGATCTGGTTAGGAATCGGTATTTGGATGAGTTTATTAAAGGAGGACATCCGGTGGTTGAGCAGCACCCTGAGGAAGATTATTGAGCTTACGAAATAGACTTGGAACCACCGACTACAAGGGTGATCTCAGGAGGGCCTACGATGGCAGGAAATTCAAATAGGGCTCAGAAGAACTATTGCAAATATGCCGCTGCCGGCTGAGAAGTCCTGTTCACTGCCCCCATTATGTGGATGGAGGAAGACGAGGAGGGGGTGCTGTACCCCCACGAGGATGCCCTAGTTGTGAAAGCCAACATCGCTAATAAGGAAGTTGACCGGATACTGGTAGACTCGAGAAGCTCTGTGGATATTCTCTTCAAGTCCACACTTGATGATTTGGGAATAACAGGCGCGAGCCTCGAACAGACGAGCACTTCCTTGAAAGGATTCGGTGGAGGGAAGCTGATACCTCTAAGAATCATCAAACAGGTTGTAACCATGGGCTCGAGGCCTTTTGAAAAGAATATGATGTTAGACTTTGTGGTGGTGGATGAAGCCAGCCCATACCAGGTGATACTGGGGAGGCCGTTCATGAGGGTCAGCCAGTCCGTGCCATCCACCCACTACTTGGCCCTAAAGTATCGAGCGAATGGGGCTGTAGGGGTCGTAAAAGGCAGTCAGAGGGTGGCAAGGAGCTGCTACGCAGTGGCAGCCAAAGAAACCATGTAGATAAACTCGCTGGACTCGAGGGGGGAGTCAAGGAATGGAAGGCAGGAGCCAGCTGAGGAGCTGGATGAGGTCGAAGTGAGAGAAGACGACCCCAAGAAGAAAATTCGGATCGGATCGGCTCGGGCATTAGCGAGCAGTTGAAAGAAAAGCTACTGGAGTGTTTGCGAGCACACGCGGATGTGTTCAAATGAACGCATGAGATATGCCTGGGATTGACCCAGAAGTGGCGTGTCACAGGCTGACAATACGAAAAGATGCTAAGCTAGTGAGGCAGAAGAGGAGATGCATCAACCAAGAGAGATTTGAGGCCATCAACTGCGAGGTGGAGAAGCTGCTGAAAGCGGGATTCATAAGGGAGGTCTCCTACCCCGAATAGATCTCGAATGTGGTGCTGGTAAAGAAAGCAAGTGGGAAATGGAGAATGTGCGTGGAATTCACAGATGTGAACAAAGCTTGCCCTAAGGATAGCTTCCCATTGCCCAAGATAGACCAACTGGTGGACTCTACGGTGGGGCACGGGCTGCTTAGTTTTATGGATGCGTTCTCACGTTATAACCAGATTCCCATGCACCGATCAGACGAGGAATGCACATCCTTCATCACCAATTAGGGACTATACTGCTACAAGGTCATGCCCTTCGGTCTTAAGAATGCAGGGGCAATGTACCAGAGGCTGGTGAACAAGGTCTTCAAGCCATTAATCGATCAAACGATGGAGATGTATGTGGACGACATGATCACTAAGTTGAAAGACGCGGAGGAGCATGTAAGGCATTTAGAGGAGACCTTTACACTCTTAAGAAAGTACAGGATGAAACTAAACCCAGAGAAGTGTGCCTTTGGGGTTGGTTCTGGACAATTCTTAGGCTTCATGGTCAATCACAGAGGAATCGAGGCCAATCCGGAGAAGATAAGAGCAGTGGTGGAAATGAAGTCCCCCAGTAGCCTCAAGGAGATACAAAGTCTTACCGGTAAATTGGCATCCCTCAACAGGTTCGTGTCTCGATCCACGGACAAATGCCGAGTCTTCTTTCAGGAAATGAAGAAAGGCAAGAAGACAAAGTGGACGCCAGAATGCTTACTGTCTACACCTCGAGTAGGAGAGGTATTATTTCTGTACTTAGCTGTGTCCCAATGGGCAACGTGTTCGGTTCTGGTAAGGGTGGAATCGGGGGTGCAGTACCCCGTTTATTACACAAGCAGAGCCTTGCTGGAAGCTGAAACTCGATATCCGCTGATGGAGAAATGGGCATTGGCCTTGGTAACAGCAGCCCGAAAGCTGAGGCCTTATTTTCAGGCGCATTCGGTAGCGATTCTAACAAACTAGCCACTCAGGCAAACTCTGCACAAGCCAGAGACCTCCGGAAGATTAGTGAAATGGTCGATGGAGCTCAATGAATTCGACATCACCTACCAACCTCGAACAGCTATAAAAGCTCAGTCCTTAGCTGATTTCGTGGTCGAATGTACAGAAAGAAATGGAGAGATGGAGAGCGAGCATCCACCAGATTCCTCAGCCTCAACCAATACATGGACAGTTACGGTCGATGGGTCATGTAGGGACTAAGGAGCAGGAGCAGGAATTGTGCTTCTCAATCCTGAAGGGGTAGAAATGCGATGACGTCGTGAAGCTCGAGTTTGAAGTCACCAACAATTAGGCCGAATATGAGGTTGTCATTCTTGGATCAAGCTCGCCTTAGTAGTAAAAGCAAAAGAGGTGAAGCTTCGACGGACTCACAACCGTGGCCAACCATCTCAATGAAAGTTTCCAAGCGAAAGGTGAGAAGATGGAGGCTTATCTTCTGAAGGTAAGACAGCTGATTGATAACTTCCGAGCAGTCGAGGTAGAGCAAATCTCGAGAGGGAAGAACTTTCGAGCTGATATGATAGCTTGCATGGCCGCTACCTCTAACCCCAAAATACCAAAGTCCATCCCGTTAGAAGTTAAGACCGCTCGAGCCTCGAGCGGGAAGATGAGGTGTTGTGTTTATCGTCGAGCGAGCACTGGATGGATCCAATTATTTCTTACCTCAAGGATGGGACTGTGCTTACCGATAAGAAACAAGCAAGGAAATCGAAGTGTAAAGTATCCGGTACACTCATCGATCGGCATCTTATATAGACGGGTACACCCTCCCTCGTCGTAGTGTTTAGACCAGGAGGAGGCTGATTATGTCCTCCGAGAGATACACGAAGGATTTTGCGGCAATCATTTTGGCGCGAGGTCCTTGGCTTTCAAAGCCTTGAGACAAGGATACTTTTGGCCCCGCATGCATCAAGATGCTCAGGAGAAGACCAGAAGCGGCAAGAGTTGCCAGAGTTTTGCCAATTACCTGACTCAGCCTCCAGAGAACCTTACGGTGATGAACTCACCATGGCCGTTTGCTCAATGGGGAATTGACTTGATCGGGCCACTGCCGAAGGGGAGAGCATCTGCCACCCACGCCATAGTCGCAATCGATTATTTCACCAAATGGGTCGAAGTGGGAGCCTTGAGCAAGATCACGTAAGGTAAAACCACCGACTTCATTTGGAAAATGTGATTTACTGTGTACGGGATTCCTCATGCATTGGTCACGGATAATGGGAGACAGTTTGACAACGGCAAGTTCAGAGACTTCTGCCAAAATCTGAGGATAGAGCTGAAGTTTTGCTCTCCTTCACACCCGCAAGCCAATGGACAAGTGGAAGCCGCGAACAAGGCCATAAAACGTCTCCTAAAGACCAGACTTGGCGAGCAAAAGGGAGCCTGGGTGGACGAGCTGCCTAGCTTCTTATGGGCTTATAGAACCACACATAAATGGCCACAGGTGAGACCCCATTCTCCTTAGCGTTTGGACACGAAGCGGTCATTCCTACCGAAATAGGAATGGGACGCATCGAACTGAATACTTCAATGAGGAGCAAAACAACGACCGATGATGCGCAGTCCGGACTTCATCGGAAGATAAGAGAGAAAGGGTCGCCGCTAAGATCGCAGAATACCAACAGTAAAGTGTCTCGTTATTACAATCGAAATGTGCACATTCGCTCGGCTCCAAGTGGGTGATTGGGTACTCGGAAGAGTCAATCGTAACACGAAGGACCCGAGGCAAGGTGTGTTAGAGTCGAATCGGGAAGGTCCTTATCGAGTCACTAAAATAGCCAGACCAGGAGCATACCGGCTAACCCATCCGGATGGACGAGAGGTCAAGAGGCCGTGGAACGCACAACTCTTGACGAAATACTTCCAGTAAGTTTCTTTGTCTTGTAAGCATTAATGTAAAAATCCTTCCCAAAATGGGGATGTGTAAAAACTTAAATGTATGTAAGAGTAAGAAAAACATTTATAAAATTAATTCAAGTTGAAGCCAAGCAGCTCGTGAAGAACGCTAAGGTCAGAAGTCCCAAAGCCTAAGTCTTAGGCGGGACGGTGCCAGCCGTGACCAGTGCGAGTAGAGCGGAAGAAGCTCGTGAAGAAGCTAAAGTCGAAGTCCCAAAGCCTAAGTCTTGGGTGGGACGGTACCTAGCGAGGCCAATTGCGGTAGAGCGGAAGAAACTCGTGAAGAGCGCTAAGGTCGAGAGTCCCAAAGCCTAAGTCTTGGGCGGGATGGTGCTAGCGAGAGACCAGTGTGGTAGAGCGGAAGAAGCTCGTGAAGACAGCTAAGGTCAAAGTCCCAAGCCTAAGTCTTGAGGCGGGACCGGTTACTAGCGAGGCCAGTGTGGAGTCGAGTAGAAGAAGCTCGTGAAGAGCAGCTAAGGTCGGAAGTCCCGAAGCCTACGTCTTGGGCGGAGCGGTGCCTAGCGAGGCCAATTTTAGGTAGAGCGGAAGAGAGTCGTGAAGAGCGCTAAGGAAAAAGTCCCAAGCCTAAGTCTTAGGCGGGGCCGGTACTAGCGAGGCCAATTGCGGGCACGGCGGAAGAAGCTCGTGAAGACGCTAAGGTCGGAAGTCCCGAGCCTAAGTCTTGGGTGGGACCAGTGCATAGCGAGGCCGATTGCGGTAGGCGGGAAGAAACTCATGAAGACGCTAAGGCCGGAAGTCCTAAGAGTCGAAGCCTTAGCGGGACGATTGTAAGCGTGGCCAATTGTAGGCCTAAGCGGAAGAAGCTCATGAAGAGCAGCTAAGGCCGAAAGTCCCAAGCCCTAAGCACTTAAGCGGGACGGTGCCAAGCGTGGCCAATTGCGGTAGAGCGAGAAGAAGGTCATGAAAGCAGCTAAGGTCGAGAACTCCCAAGCCTAAGTCTTAGGCGGGGCGGTACCTAGCGAGGCCAGTGCGAGGCTCGGCGGAAGAAGCTCGTGAAGAGCAGCTAAGGTCGAAGTCCCAAGCCTAAGTCTTAGGTGGGACGGTACTAGCGAGGCCAGTGCTGGTAGGCGGAGGAAGCTCGTGAAGAGCTCAAGGTCGAGAGTCCCAAGCCTAAGTCTTGGGCGGGATGGTGCTAGCGAGACCGATTGTAGGCCGAGCGGAAGAAGCTCGTGAAGAGCAGCTGAGGTCAAAGTCCCAAAGCCTAAGTCTTGGGCGGGACTGATTACTAGCGAGGCCAGTGTGGGTCGAGTGGAAGAAGCTCGTGAAGATCGCTAAGGTCGGAGTCCCAAAGCCTACGTCTTGGGCGGAGCGGTACCTAGCGAGGGCCAATTTTAAGCGAAGGCGGAAGAAGAGTCGTGAAGAGCAGCCCAGGGAAAAGTCCCAAGCCTAAGTCTTGGGCGGGACGGTACTAGCGAGGCCAATTGCGGGGCCGGCGGAAGAAGCTCATGAAGAGCAGCTAGGTCGGAAGTCCCAAGCCTAAGTCTTAGGGCGGGATGGTCTTAGCAGAGACCAATTGTGGTAGAGCGGAAGAAGCTCGTGAAGCAGCTAAGGTCAAAGTCCCAGAGCCTAAGTCTTGGGCGGGACGGTGCCTAGCGAGGCCAGTTGTGGGTCAGTAGAAGAAGCTCGTGAAGCAGCTGAGGTCGGAGTCCCAAGCCTACGTCTTGGGCGGAGCGGTGCTAGCGAGGACCAATTTGGTAGGCGGGAAGAGTCGTGAAGAGCAGCTAAGGAAAAGTCCCAAGCCTAAGTCTTAGGCGGGACCGGTACCTAGCGAGGCCAGTGCTGAGGCCGGCGGAAGAAGCTCATGAAGGCAGCTAAGGTCGGAAGTCCCGAGCCTAAGTCTTGGGTGGGACGAGTGCATAGCGAGGCCAGTTGCGGTAGGAAGAGAAGAAGCTCGTGAAGCAGCTAAGGCCGGAAGTCCTAAAGTCGAGCACTTAGCGGGACGATTATGACGTGGCCGATGTGAGGCTAGCGGAAGAAGCTCGTGAAGGCAGCTAAGGCCGAAAGTCCCAAGCCTAAGCACTTAGGCGGGGCGGTGCCAGCGTGGCGGTGCGGTAGGCGGAAGAAGGTCATGAAGAGCTAAGGTCGTAGCTCCCAAGCCTAAGTCTTAGGCGGGACGGTGCTAGCGAGGCCGATTGCAGAGCTCGGCGGGAAGAGCTCATGAAGAGCAGCTGAGGTCGAAGTCCCAAGCCTAGAGTCTTGGGTGGGACTGATACTAGTGAGGCCAGATTGCGGTAGAGCATGAAGAACGCAATGTCGGAAGTCCCAAGCCTAAGTCTTGGGCGGGACGATGCATCGTGAGGCCAGTGCTGGGCCGAGCGGAAGAAGCTCATGAAGAACACTATGGTCGAAGTCCCGAAGCTTAAGTGCTTGGGCGGGGACGGTGCTGCGAGGCCGATTGCAGCCAGGCGGAAGAAGCTTATGAAGAGCAGTGGGCCGGAGTCAAAGCCTAAGCACTTAAGCGGGACGGTTGCCAAGCGTGGCCAGTTGCAGGTAGGCGGAAGATGCTCGTGAAGAACACTAAGGTCGAGAAGTCTTAAAGCCTAAGTCTTGAGGCAGGACTGGCACTAGCGAGGCTAATGCGAGGCCGGCGAGAAGCTCATGAAGAGCGCTAAGGTCAGGAAGTCCTAAAGCCTAAGTCTTGGGTGGGACGATACTAGCGAGGCCGATTGCGGTGAGGCGGAAGAAGCTCATGAAGAGCCTAAGGTCGGAGAGTCCCAAGCCTAAGTCTTGGGCGGGACGGTACTAGCGAGGCAAATTATGGTAGAGCGGGAAGAAGCTCGTGAAGGCCGCTAAGGCGGAAGTCCCAAAACCTAAGTCTTGGGTGGGACGGTACTAGTGAGGCCAATTGCAGGTAGAGCATGAAGCAGCTAATGTCGGAGTCCCAAGCCTAAGTCTTAGGCGGGACTGGTGCATAGCGAGGCCAATTCTTGGCCGGCGGAAGAAGCTCGTGAAGAACACTAAGGTCGAGAGTCCCAAGCCTAAGTCTTGGGCGGGGACGAGTACTAGCGAGGCCAGTGCGGTAGAGCGGAAAAACTCGTGAAGAGCGCTAAGGCTAGAAGTCCCAAGCCTAAGCCTTAAGCGGAGACGGTGTCAGCGTGGCCAGTGCAGAGGCCAGCGTGGTGATTGCGAGGCCAGCGGAAGAAGCTCATGAAGCAGCTAAGGCCGAAGTCCCAAGCTAAGCGCCAAGCAGGGACGGTGCCAAGCGTGGCCAGTGCGGTAGGCGGGAAGATGCTCATGAAGAACACTAAGGTCGAGAAGTCTCAAGCCTAAGTCTTAGGCAGGACGGCACCTAGCGAGGCCGATTGCAGGGCCCAGGCGGAAGAAAGCTCGTGAAGACGCTGAGGTCGGAAGTCCCAAGCTTAAGTCTTGGGTGGGACCGGTACTAGCGACATGATTGCGGTAGGCGGAAGAAGCTCGTGAAGGCAGCTGAGGCCGAAGTCCCAAGCCTAAGCGCCTAAGCATGTGCAGTGCTAAGCGTGGCCGATTGTAGGCTAGCGGAAGAAGCTCGTGAAGAGCTAAGGCCGAGAGTCCCAAGCCTAAGCGCTTAAGCGGGACGGTGCAGGTGGCCGATTGCAGGCTCGAGCGGAAGAAGCTCATGAAGAGCAGCTAAGGCCAAAGTCCCAAGCCTGGGCTTTAGGCGAGGCAGTGCTAGCGTGGCCAGTGCGGTCAAGCGGATGGAAGCTCATGAAGAGCTAAGGTCAAAAGTCCGAAGCTTAAGTCTTGGGCGGGATGGTACTATGAAAGCCAATTGCATCTTAGAGCGGAAGAAGCTCATGAAGAGCAGCTAAGGCGGAAGTCCCAAGCACTAAGCCTTAAGCGGGACGGTGTCAGCGTGGTGAGTGCGAGCTCGGCGGAAGAAGCTCATGAAAAGCTAAGGCCGAGAGTCCCAAGCACTAAGTCTTAGGCAGGACGGTGCCAGCGTGGTGAGTGCGGTAGGCGGAAGATGCTCATGAAGAACACTAAGGTCGAGAGTCTCAAAGCTTAAGTCTTAGGCAGGGACGGCACTAGCGAGGCCAGTGCGGGCCGGCGGGAAGAAGCTCATGAAGAGCAGCTAAGGTCGGAGTCCCAAGCCTAAGTCTTGGGTGGGGCCGATGCACTAGCAGCCATGATTGCGGTAGGCGGAAGAAGCTCATGAAGAGCTAAGGCCGGAAGTCCCAAGCCTAAGCCTTAAGCATGGCCGGTGCCAAGCGTGAGCGAGTGTAGAGCTGGCGGAAGAAGCTCATGAAGAACGCTAAGGCCGAAGTCCCAAGCACTAAGCACTTAAGCGGGACGGTGCAGGGTGGCCAGTGCGAGGCTCGGCGGGAAGAAGCTCATGAAGAGCGCTAGGCCAAAAGTCCCAAGCCTAAGCCTTATGCGGGGACGGTGCTTAAGCGTGGCCAATTGCGGTAGAGCGAGATGGAAGCTCGTGAAGACGCTAAGGTCAAAGTCCCAAGCTTAAGTCTTGGGCGGGATGGTACTAGCAAAGCCAATTGCATCTCGAAGCGGAAGAAGCTCATGAAAGAGCTAAGGCCGAGAAGTCCCAAGCCTAAGCACTTAAGCGGGACGGTGTCAAGCGTGGCCAGTGCGAGGCTCGGCGGAAGAAGCTCATGAAGAGCAGCTCAAGGCCAAAGTCCCAAGCCTAAGCACTTACTGCGGGACGGTCTTAAGCGTGGCCAGTGCTGGTAGAGCGGATGAAGCTCATGAAGAACGCTAAGGCCGAAGTCCCAAGCCTAAGCACTTAAGCGGGGCCGGTGTCAGCGTGGCCAGTTGCGAGCCGGCGGAAGAAGCTCATGAAGAGCGCTAAGGCCGAAGTCCCAAGCCTAAGCGCCTAGCAGGGACGGTGCCAGGCGTGGCGAGTGCAGGTAGAGCGGAAGATGCTCGTGAAGAACACTAAGGTCGGAAGTCTCAAGCCTAAGTCTTAGGCGGGACGGCACTAGCGAGGCCGATTGCGAGGCCGGCGGAAGAAGCTCATGAAGAGCGCTAAGGTCGGAAGTCCCAAGCCTAAGTCTTGGGTGGGGCCGGTACTAGCGGCGCCAGATTGCGGTAGGCGGAAGAAGCTCGTGAAGCAGCTAAGGCCGGAAGTCCCAAGCCTAAGCGCCTAAGCATGGCGGTGCCAAGCGTGGCCAATTGTAGGCTAGCGGAAGAAGCTCGTGAAGAGCGCTAAGGCCGGAAGTCCCAAGCCTAAGCACTTAGGCGGGACGGTGCCAGGGTGGCCAGTGCGAGGCTCGGCGGAAGAAGCTCATGAAAGCAGCTAAGGCCAAAAGTCCCAAGCCTAAGCACTTATCGCGGGATGGTGCTTAGCGTGGCCAGTGCAGGCAGGCGGATGAAGCTCATGAAGAGCAGCTAAGGTCGAAAGTCCCAAGCTTAAGTCTTGGGCGGGATGGTACTATGCAAAGCCAATTGCATCTTAGAAGCGGAAGAAGCTCGTGAAGAGCGCTAAGGCCGGAAGTCCCAAGCCTAAGCCTTAAGCGGGGCCGGTGTCAGCGTGGCCAATTGCGAGCTCGGCGGAAGAAGCTCATGAAGAGCAGCTAAGGCGGAAGTCCCAAGCCTAAGCACTTATCGCGGAGACGGTGCTAAGCGTGGCCAATTCTGCTTTCGAAGTTCCTCACGAGAGTCTTGGGTCTTGGCCTTGAGCACAGTCCTGACAGTGAAGCCTGGGAGGAGAGCAGCTTGGAGAGCACTAAATAGCTCGTCAGACATCGTGGGACTCCGAGCTATTTAGGAATCTATCGTCCATCTCCCCGGTAAAGTTCCTCAAGTAGGGTTCGGTGCGGCTAGGCGCCACGATCCTGCACACTTCGGGTCGAGGCGGTGAGACCCATGATCCTCGGCGTCTGCGAGAAAGACCTTATTCAGTTCGTTTTACCTGTTGAGCAGAAGGGGAAGTTCGAGCAGGTGATGGCGGAGCATCTGTTTCAACTCGGGGTCTCTTCGAGGTGCTCACGCCTCCGGCAATCCCTACGCCTATGCATCATCTAGAGTACCCCCTCATGTCTTCCCACGGCACGGACCAAACTCAAAAAAATTTTGGGGTGTAGCGACTCCCTGCATGAGCTCCAGATTGTCAAGTCGCGGTTCTTACGTGTGCTCGAAGCTCTTCCCGATTCGTAGAAGCACCCAAGCTGCAAAAATAGCCGGCCAAGGTAAAATAATGAGAAGCAGATCTGAGCGGAAGAACTAAAATGAGAATTCATCTGGACGGATAAACAACCTAGAGTGCACAAATGCTAGTGGAGCAGGAAGGATCCCTCGATGAGAGGTGCGGCGTGCCCCATTCCCCCAACCAAGAAGAATTTGCTCTTCGGTTGCCACGAGAAGTTGGGAGATCGGTGATGGGCTTTTGCTAGAGGTAAGGTAGTACCAACCAGGCATCCTTGAGACTGTACTTGAGTTGATAAAGGTGATTTATTTCCCTATCGAGGGTTCACAAAATTGCACCATTTCTACGACGTAAAAAGTCAGGAAAGAACCCTCCACCCATTCGGGTTCAAGCGCCACAGGGCGGACGAAATCTGGACAAAACCCGGGTAAAATAAAGTTTGGAGAGGCGGCTGACCCCATTTGAAGCATTCCGGATGGAAGGTCGTATACCCTGAGGGGACGGCTAGGGATATCACCGCCCCCAGAACCAGTAAATCCACACTATCGGGTATATGGTAGGTATGCCTAAGCCTATTCAAATCTAAATGGGTGGTTTCACATCTTATTTGGTCAATGGGGTACCCCCTACCTTCTGAACTTTGGCTGGCCCTCTCCCTCGATGCGGCTAGGCCTCCGCCACTGGCAATGCCCCTTTCGAACTAGAATCCCTCACTGGAACTACACTAAGGGGCTCTACTTCACTAGAAGAGGAAGATTCCTCGGGGGACATCCTACGGCCTTGCTGGGTGTTAGACATTTTTCCCTAAAGTATAATCTACCCAATTAGAATCAAAAACTCGGAAGAAGGAAGAACAGAACTGGTGAGAAAAGAAAGAAGAAGGGTTTGTACCTGAACACAGAGAAAGGTTTATACGGCCGGAAATCGCTTTGACACAGAAGAGGAAGACGAAGAAGCACTTGCAAGAAAATTTTGTGTTTGAGTAAAAATGAGCAATAGGAAGTACAGTGAAGAAATCAAGGGTTTTTAAAAGAAAGGGGAAAGGTGCGTCTCTTCAGCAGACGACACATAGATTAAGGGGCACGACCTTTCGAGTAACGTCCCTTCAAAATTTGAATGCACGGCCAGGATCCGTCCACGTGTCCCACATTAAATTCGAAATGATGGAAGCGGAAGACAGCTGGGAAACGTGGGAAGTGGAAAAGGTCGAAGTCGCCCATCACTAATAAGTTTCCAGTCTTATCTCGTTTGACTCCAAAGACTAGAAACTGGGACTAGTGTTTGGGTAATATCGGGTAGGTCTCCTCGAGGCCATTCCAACTCGAATAAAATACCCCGGGGTCAATCCAGCTCGAGCAGAAGTCCTGACCGCCTGCACGAAGACGACCTCACTAGACATCAAAGCTAGTCTAGGTCGAGGAATTCAGAGCCGTCCGAGCTCCAAGCTCTCTTGCTCACTCGAGGTAATCAGGTCCTGTCAAGGCTGGACAAGGACGAGGAGCTCGAAGGCTGGTCAAGACCCGAGCTCACCTTTTTGCTCGCTGTAGTTAAGTCCTCGAGCACAACTGGGCCACGCTAATCATAGAACAAATGGAACGTGAGACCCGGCTCAGGTCAGTTCTACCTGTTTTCTCAGAATCTCGCACACCTTTTGATGTCTGATCAGGGCCCCAGATGGTATGGTGGCGGTACTGTTGCGGATGGCAGGCACATGCCCCTACGGTGTCATCATTTCTTACGTGCATACCTGACATGATGATCTGGCCATGTGAATCATGTTAATGAGACAGCCGCGCATCTTGAGTGAATATCATCCTAATCTCGGTTGTCGAGGGACCCGGACACCACCGAGCGGGAACGTATGCTCTCGGAGAGAGAGGGCGGGAAAAATGGAGAATAAAAGGAAACTGACAGGTAAATTGCAGTGATTCCGAAAATTCATAGAGGTTCTTCTGATTCTTGCTTCCCTCTATTCTGATTTTTTCTGGAATTCCATTATTCGAAAGGAAGGCAAAATACCCTTTCATTCTACCTGGCTCTCTAACTAAGAGAGATACACAAAGAACAACCCGATTACTGACTTGATCATCGGAGGGTTTTCGCCGGAACAACACTCGGGGACCCCTGACCCTGTTTTCTGTGAGTACAGGTCTGGGAGACTTTCGTTTTGGCAAAGATAGAGGAACTGGAATTGGAAGGCAGTCTTGCTCGAATTCGAGCTAGTCGCGAGCAGAAGGTTCTTGACACTATTTGAAGGGATGAGGGAAAACAGCATCAACATTTTTCTTTCTTGTCTTTTTCATGTAGTTATTAAAATATTTTCATATGTTTATTCTTGCTGTTGACCAAAACAGAGTTATAAACACTTCTTTGAACCATTTACTTCTCACATTTACAAATAAAATGCCTAGCACAATATCTAACAGTAGATTTAGGCTACAACTCTACTAAACTAGCTAATAAATCATTCTGCCTATCTGTCATAAAGGTAATAAGGCCATCATCTTCAATTTCAAGCCACTCTTTTAAAATGCTAAGGAACCACTTTCAAGTCTATGAACTCTCTGTTTCGCAAATGCAGATAGCAATAAGGAAAACAATACTATTTGCATCTACAAAAATTGTTGACAACTTCAAATGACACCCATCAAGACCAATAAACCATCTAACTTGATAAACATATTCTTCAAAGTTGAAAAACTAAGTATAAACCTTTAAAACTTAACTTTGTTAGGTTTACCTCATTATAGCCTGGCAAGTATGCCTGGTTTGTTTATTTCAAGATGGCTTCGTAGTTCCGTAGTAATTGATAGGACTCTGAATGACTTCTACTATTTCTAATCTTGGCAATCTTTATAGTTTTATTAATCTTCTTGATACTATAATAAAATCCATATTTTTGTCTTATCTCTTTGTTCATTGATTTTAGGGGCGTTGTAGGATTATTGCTCAATGAAGTCTAAAAATGATTGGCAATTATAGATGACAAAAAATTTCCGTGAGTACGGGGGCCCGTCATGTTAAGGTCGAGTATCGGGAATATTTTTTCTTTTATTTTATAAAAATCAGGTATTGGTATAATTATTCATATTCGTTGATTAAAAGGGCTGGGTACGGGTATTAAATACTAAATCCGTACCTACTCATAAACCTGTTTGATTATTTATTTATTTATTAAATTTTAAAAGTTAAAATTAATAATTAAACCTAAATATTTAAATCTTAAAAGACTAAAACATGAATAATTAAACATTAGCGGCTTTAAATATTTAATTGCGAAACATTTTGAAACCCTAGAGGATAAAAAATTAATATTTTGAATTTTAATTATCTTTAGAAGATCTTATTCAAAATGATCATTTTGATCATTGTAATAGTGGCTAGAAAAATAGTTAAAAATTGTCCATATTCTTATAGTTAATTTATCTTTGTCTTTGGGAATTTTTTTCCAATTTATTAGGATTTTGGCTCTAAATTGTATTAGCCCTCTTACTACATTATTATTTCAATTATTTAGCAATTTTTATATTTTCTTTTATTTAAATAGATTTAGTATTTTAATTTAATAATATATTAATTAAAGTTACCATTATTAAACTAAAGGGGATATAGGAGATAGAGGACAGGTATATATTTTTTTTAATGGGAAATCCCCGACCCGTACCTATTCAAACCTTGAGTGGGTACGGGTTGGGGACAGGGATGTTTATTATCAATTAGGTACAGGTACGGGTATTGGCATCCTTGTACAACACCCGCCGCTACTGCTCAAAAATAGTCTCAACTCAGCCAAAGAGCTATTGCATCAGAGACAAGAGGCTCCTTAGTAGCTGGCAGCTCATCTATATCAACATCTCATGCTGAAGAAGTCTCAGCTCTAGTAGGACGTACCACAATTTGTGCCCTTGCTCCCAAGCGAAAGTTAGGAAACTGATCAGCAGGATCTATGTTGTTCAGCATCTGATCATCCTTAGCTACAACTAGAGTATTACAATTCTTTCCTGAAGAAGATTTGATCCATTTCCCACTGCATCTATTAAAACCTAAAAAAATGATGGCCTCTCGCCTAAATATCTTGGCTGTTTCAGAAACAGGCCCTTGAACGGGTAAATAGAAGTCTTTAAGGATCCTAGTAATAATTCAGCCATATGGTAATAACCGATTGTTGAGAAATGGAGTACGTAAATATGACAGTAGAATAGTATACCCCATGTTAATTAGTCCGATCCGTAGAATAGAATCTAGCAACTCAACATCCAACCGAGTAACCTCATCAATATGACCTTGCCGAGGAGCATCTATATGCTCGGAGGATACTATAGAGGATTCCAACCAAAAGAAGTAAAAGTTGAGACCCAAAAGAAATTGAGCAGATCTCGTCGGAGAGATTTCTATGCCTATATATGTTACAAACCCTATCGAAATGATGAAATTCGTTAAAATCTAATTCCTTCCTAGAGGTATATAAATCCAAACCATTATTTGAGTCATCGAGAATCTTATGAAAGTCATACTGATTAAATTCAATAACAATTCATCGTACATTAGTAATATGGTGTTCTTCTTGGTTGCCGAAACTTTCATGTTTGAGTAAAAGACTCGAACAAGGTTAGGATACATAGGTTCTTCAATAACCAGGGCTTTCTTCCATCCAACCTTCTCTAATAAGATCCTAATACTACTCACACTAATTACAAGATCATCAAAAGCCTCCAACTTAACATAATAAGAAGAAGTTACCTGACGAGAGCAAAAGTGAGTGTAAAATCATTTCGCCAAGGTAGGAGAGATTAAATGAGTGTGATCAAAGTCAGAAGCATTTCTAGGACTAGATGAACTTCTAATAGCTCTCTGTTTCACCCTCCCTTCAGAATGAGAAATTTCACCAGCCATTAAAGATGAGATTTTTGAAGTTTGTGAAATGATGTGTTTTGAAGAAAAATAAACCAATTAAACAATGATAAAAGGTATATGAATTAATTAAGAGTATTCAATTTGATCAAAAATGGAAGAATATTGAGTTAAAAAGTGAGGAACATAAACTAGGGTTGACAAAAGTTTGTGCCAAGTTTTTTTTGGGGCTTTTTAAGCTTGGATTATATATATATATATTTTTTAAACTTTTATATATATGAATATATTTTTATTTATTTTATAATTTTTAAATTTATTTTAATAAAATCAAACACGAAATATGAACTTCAAATATTTAAATTTTTAAATATATTGAATAAATATATAAAAAATGTAATTATTTAAAATAAAAATATTTTTTATAATATTTTTTTATAAAATTTGGGTTTGAGGTTTCTCAAGTGATACCCAGACCCTGTTCGAAGATTATTTTGGGCCGAGTATTACCTGGCTCACATCACCCAGGTCTGGGCCGGGCGAATATTTTTGCCACCCTTAACATAAACCAGGTTCGTTAGGGTTTTGATTTGAGAATTTATGAATTTGGTAGTGAAAATTTGATTCTATGATGGAAAAATAGAGTTTAGGATGTTTAAAATGATTTAGAGCAAGTGATTTTCCAAGATTAAAGCAATATAATAAATAAATTTAGAGAGAGAAAGTGTAATAGGCTCGGGTGTCGGGTTAGAGAGATAACAGTGAAAGGTTTGCTAAGAATGATGAAGGAGAAGGGTTACTGATCTATTTTCATACGATATTGACAAATTGTTATTGTAATAGGCTCGCGTGAGCCGTTATCATCCAATAACTAAGTAATCTTGACACATGATATTGACGAGCCGTTATCCTATTATCGGCAAACCTTTAGCATCCAGTGGTTACAATATTATGTCCTTGCAATATTGATGAGCTGTTAGTATATAATCGGTGAACCGTTAGTAAACAATGAGGTTCAATAATTTCTCCCCACGATATCGGTGAATCATTATCCTCCAGTTTTCAATTATTAAGTTTTTACTTTATAATGGTGGTCGTTTATTAAATAAACGATTATCCGTTATCCTTAGCTGATGATTTTGCACATTTATTTCAATTTTCAGACAAAGTATGAGTTACTTTAACATTATTTCTTTACCCCAAAATGTTTTAAAGGCCATGTATTGCATGATTTATGAATGCATATGCAATTTATACATGTGAAAAAATATTTAGTAAATCAAATAATAGGATTATCAAGGTGGAACAAACATGATTTCTAGTTCATGACTAATTTTTATGAATTGCTCTTCACTAAGAGGTTTTGTGAAAATATCAGCAAGTTTATTTTTAGTAGAAATAAATTCAATCACAATATTCTCCTTTTCAACATAATCTCTTAGAAAATGATTTCGCATCTCTATATGCTTGGTCTTAGAGTACAGAATGGGATTCTTTGAAAAATTAATAGCATTGGGGTTGCCGAATCTAATAGGAATGTGATTTAACTTAATATTATAGTTTCTAAGTATTTGTTTCATCCATAATACTTGTGCACAAAAACTTCCAGCTGTAATATATTCTACTTCAGTGCTAAATAGTGCAACTGAATTTTGTTTCTTGCTAAACCAAAAGACTAAAGAGTGTCTTAGAAAATGGCATGTACCACTAGTGCTTTTCCTATCAACCTTATAGCTAGTAAAATCGACATCCGAATAACATGCTAAATCTATATGTGTTCCTATGGGATACTAAAGGCTTAGATTAATGGTGCCAATCAAGTATCAAAAAATTCGTTTAACAGCAAGCAAGTGAGACTCTTTAAGACATGATTGAAGTCTAGCGCACAAGCATACACTAAACATAATATCAAACCTACTACCAATCAAATAGAGCAAGGATCCGATCATATCTTGATATGTCTTGATATCAACTTTCTTACCTTTTTCATCCTTATCTACCTTGATGGTTATAGTAATTAGAGTGCTTTTTGTTGTTCTATTTTTATAACCAAACCTTTTGAGTAGTCCGAGAAAGTACTTCAATTCTTCCATCATGCTCATCTTAAATTCTTTGCTCATATAAAAGGAAAATTCCATCTATAATAGCTCATTAGTTGAACCAAAGATAATATTATCAGCAGAAATTTGAACTATAAGAATATTTTTGTTTCCATACTTAATGAAAAGAGTTGTGTTATGTTTACCCATTAAAAAGCCATTTTCCAGTAGAAAATTCTTAATCCTGTCGTACCATGCTCTAAGTGCTTGTTTCAAGCTATACAAAGCTTTTGTCAACTTATAGACATGATTTAAAAGTTTTTATTTTCAAAATTAGGAGGTTATTTCATATAAACATTTTCTATAATTTAGCCATTTAAAAATTCACTTTTAGCATCCATTTAATATAAGATGAAATCCTTATAACATGCAAATACTAATAGCATCCTAATAGATTCCAATCTAGCTACAAGTGCAAATGTTTCATCAAAATCAATTACCTTTTCTTGGTTGTAACCTTGAACCACCAATCTAACTTGATTTCTTACAACTACATCGGTTTCATCCATCTTATTCCTAAATACCCATTTAGTGCTTATGATAGATTAATTTTCTGGTTTAAGAACTAATTCCCACACATTATTTCTCTTAAATTGATTTAACTCCTCTTACATTGCCATAATATAAGATTCATTGGTTTTAACTTTCGAGAAGGATTTTGGTTTAATTTGAGAAATGAATGCGGCATGTTCTCATGTGTTTTTAAATGATAATCTAGTAGTTATTCCTCTAGAAAGATTACCTAAAATCAAATCTTTTTTTATGAGAAGAAACATACCTCCACTCTTTGGGGAGTGTTTGAGAAATACCTTCATTTTGTTTTGCACTTATTTCTTCTTGTTGTTCCTCTTGATTCTCAGGTGACGCATCATTTTACTTGTCCTTTAATTACTCTTTATGTGACTCTTCATCTACATCGTTATCAACAACAACTTACTCTGAAGATGAGGGATTAGATTCATCAAATATGGCATGCATAGATTCTTTCACAACCAACAATCATTTGTTATAGAATCTATAAGCTTTGCTTAAGTTAAATATCCAAGAAAGATGCTAACATCATATTTTGGATCAAATTTAGCAAGATTATCTTTTATGTTCAAATTAAAACATTTACATCCAAAAACTTTAAAATAACTGATGTTTGCTTTTCTGTCTTTTTAAAGCTCACAGAGAGTTTTATTAAGAGAAGGTCTTCTCAACACACGATTTAAAACATAACATGCAGTGTTGACGACTTCGACTAAAAAATACTTAGGTAATGAATTTTCATTAAACATAGTCCTAGCTATTTCTTGAATAGACCTATTTTTTCTTACTACGACTCCATTTCATTGTGGAGTTCTAAGTGAATAGAATTGATGTTCAATGCCATGCTTATTGTAAAAGCATTCAAACGAATGATTTTTAAATTTTTATCGATGATCACTTCTAATGCGTGCAATTCCATAACCATTTTCATTTTGAATCTTTTTACAAACCACCTTAAAAGCATCAAAGGCATCATCTTTATTGACTAAAAATAATACCCATGTGAATCTAGAGAAATCATCAATAATCACAAATTCATAATACTTGCCATTCAAGTTAGCATATCTAGAAGGTCCAAATAAATCTATTTGAAGAAGTTGAAGTGATTTTGAACTAGAGATGTAATTTTTGTTTTTAAAAGAAGTTTTGATTTGTTTACTAAATTAGCATGCTTCATAAATCTTATTTTTTGAAAACTAATTTTCGGAAGACCTTTAACCAAATCAATTTTGGAAATCTTGGAAATTAAATTCATACTTGTTTGTCTTAATCTTCTATACTATAATCAATTATCATAATGTAATGTAAAAAATTATTTATTATTTAAGGATGCACATCCAATATTAATGGTATATACGTTTCCATCTCTATTTCTAATAAACACAATTTTACCATAACATACATACTCTATAACAAATATAGTTTTATAAAAAATAACTCTATAACTCTTATCATATAATTGACTAACACTAATCAAGTTATGCTTTAAATTCTCAACTAAGCACACATTTTCAATTAAGTTAGAGGGAATATTACCAACATTACCAATTTCAAGAATCTTCCGTTTTGAATTTTTTCCAAAGGAAACATCTCCACCGTTTTCAACCTTGGTAAAACTTGAGAACCAAGAATAGTTCCCTGTCACATCCACTGTCCAAATACCATTTATTATTCTTTTTCTTCAACCCCTATAAATGAAATCTCAAGTCTTAGGAACCCAAACCTTTTTGGGTTCTTGAGTGTTAGTAATGGTTCTTTTTGGAACCCAAATATATTTTATTCCATAATATGCATTTTTCATTGCAATAATTACACACAACTTAACCATTAATAGATGTGCTCTTCGTAAAGTAATTCTTTTAATGCTTTTGTTTTAAATTTAGCTTATAGCCAATACCTCCCTTGTCAAATACACATTTTTGTAAACCAAGTAATTTATCTAACATCTTTTGCCCATTTGTGAATTTTAAAACAATATTACTAAGTTCATTATTCCTTTTCATGAGCATCTCATATTTTTTTATCAAATCATCTACATGTGATTCTACATGCTCATGTGATGTGCTAGCTTTCTTATTTGACAAATTAATTTTATCGTGTAATGATTTGTTCTCCAATTCTAGGCATGTAATCTTAGCACCTAAATATTCACTTTCAATTGTGAGCTCTACCATTTTCTTTTTAAAAAATGCATTCTTTTTACCAATATTTATCCAATCATTACGCAATTCCTTAAAAGCATCATACAATTCATCATAGGTAGGATCACTTACCTCGTTAAGTTTATCAAATGACTCATCCCCAAGTGCTATGAGAGCTGAGTTTGACATTTCTTGATATTTGATTCTTCATCACTATCATCCTATGTAGCTACCATGAACTTTTTCTTAAACTTGTTGAGATGAGGACCTTTCGATCGAATGTGTCTAGACTTCTTGCATTTATAGAAAGTGATTTGCTCCTTCTTCTCCTTTTAATTTTTGTAGTTTCTGAATTTTCTTCGCTCATTAATTTTCTTGAAAAGTTTCTGAATCTTCCAGCCATCATTATCATCTCTTCATCATTTAGCTCGCCTTCCTCATCATTCTCATGTTTTGAAACTTTAAGAGCAATGCTTTTCTTTTTCTTCTCTTCGTTTTTTTTCAGTTGTTAAATATTTCTCATAAGAAATAAGAAAACCGATTAAATCATGAATATACAAAGTATTTAAATCTTTAGCTTCATCTATGGCAATTCTCTTAGTTCTCCATTCAGTTGGTAATGACCTAATAATCTTATTAAGCTTTTCACTATTCATAAACATTTTCCCTAGGGCTCCCAAAGTTTTACAATATTCAGTAAATTTAGTATACATGGCATAAACACTTTCGCTTTTGTTCTTTTTGGAACAATTTATATTGCCTAGTGTATCTACTAATTTTGAACTCTTTTACTTAATTTGTCCCCTCATAGACAACTTCAAGTTTGTTCCAAATTTCCTATGCACTCTCACAACTAGATACTCTATAGAATTCTTTCTTATCAAATGCACAAAATAAAAATTTCATGGCTTTGAATTTTAGAGACAATTTTCTTTTCTCTTCCCCACTCCATTGGCTGGATGACTTGAGGATATCTTTACCTTTTCATTTTTCGTAACAGGTAAGAATGGTTCTATTATTAACAATCTCCGTAAAGAATGGTGGCCTAGTGGTAGATTGTTCTTCCGTAAATGTATAATCATATTGGGTTGCCATAAATCTTTAGCTCTAGATGGTTAGGTCAAGAATAAGAGCCCTTTGCTTTGATATCAAATGAAATTATAGCTAAATAATCTAAAAAGGAGTGATTCTAAAAATTTGATCAATTAAAACTTAATGCAATCTTAACAAGGCAGACAAATTTGAAATACTTAAATTGAAAGTACAATAAATATAAAATGAGTAATGGATAGAGAGATGTACTTGATTTTTACGTCAACCAACCTTGCCTATATCTATGCTTCTAAGTTCATTGGGCTTGAGAATTTCACTAAGCTCGCCTCCAAGGTTTACACTTGACTTTCAAGGTGTCAATGGACTTTTACAATAAGAGATTATCCCCAATCTCTTAACCCAAGTTTATCCCCACACTTGCAATTACTCAACTTGATTTTATAATATGGTTTACAAAATGATTTCTCTCATACACATAATCTGAAAGCTCAAAGTGTGTTTCAACAAAATGATTAAAAGTTTAAAGCTAAAGAATAATTGCGTAGTTAGTAGCAAGCTCAAATATATCTCTTAAGATTATTTTTGTTGAACCTAATTGTTTATTTTTATATTTGGAGATAAAAACTAGTTGTTATAGACTTTCTGGGCACTGTTGTACACTATTTTAGAGATATCGATTCACTATTATCTTTGTCAAACTAGCCGTTATGTAGAATTTCAAATTTTTGATTCACCGTTATCTAATGTTGATTCATTGTTAGCTAATGTCGGTTCATTGTTACCTAATGTCGGTTCACTGTTATCTTCCATCTCCAAATGTTAGCTCTTTAGACATTATCGGTTCACAATTATCTTAATAAGAATTTACCGTTTGCTATAGTGAAACTGCTATAGTCCTGCTACAATGAAATCTTTTTAAAATTATAAGTTAAAACTTTTAGAATATGGCCAAAAAACTTTACAAACCTTTTCAAATAGGTCCAATTTTAGACTTTCAAATATTAATTGATTTCAAGGTTTCTAAAAATTTTCAATTTAGTCCGTAAGATTAAAAATAATTAATTTAAAACTTTTTCAAATTTACTCAAATCAAAACATATTTGTTATCATCAAAATTATATTTATGAAAATATATAAGCTAACAATTTGGAGATGAATCATTTAACGAATTTGATGAGGTAAGTGATCCCACCTATGATAAATTATATGATGTTTTAAGGAATAGCATAATGATTGAGTGAAAATTAGTAAAAAGAATGTCTGGCTTAAAAAGAAAATGGTAGAGCTTATAAATGAAAATGAATCAGTAATTAAAAAATTATATGCTTAGAATTATAGAGCAAATCATTGTATAATAAGATTGCTTCATTAAATGAGAAACTTAGTACTTCACATGAGCATGTAGAATCACATGTAAATGATTTGAAAAAGGAAGATGAGATGTTCAAGAAAAAGAATATTGAACTAGTGATGTTTTCTTAAAATTTACAAATGGACAAAAGATGTTGGATAACTTGCTAAGTTCACAAAATTTTGTGTTTGACAAATGAGATATTGGCTAAGCCAAATTTTTTAAAAAAGTATTATAAGAACCACTTTGTAAAAGTACATCCATTAATGATCAAGCTATGTGCGACTATTGCAATCATAATGGTCATATGAAAAATAGATTTTCTTTCAACGTAAATGCTCATTATGGAATGAAATTTATTTCGGTTTCAAAATGAAGTATTGCTAACATTCAAGGACCCAAAAGGTTTGGATACCTAAGACTTTAGATTTTCTCTATAAGATTTTAAGAATAATAATAATAAACGGTATTTGGATGATGGTCGCTCAAGACACATGATATAAAATTATACATGGTTCTCAAGCTTTACCAAAAAAAAAATAGTGGAGATGTTTCTTTGAAGACATTTCAAAAGGAAAGATTATATGAATTGGTAATTTCGATAAAATTTTTTCTACTCTTATTGAAAATGTGTGTTTAGTAGAATTAGCAGTAGCTCTATGAGATTCAATAGTATGGTAGAAAGATTCATAGTAGAAAGATTCATATATGAATCTTTCTACCATACTATCTATTTTGATTATTTTCATGTATAAAGATAGAAACTGAATCGAGATCAATCTACAATATGGATATGGATTCTTATACATGTTAATATATACATAGTATCTCAATTCTATTTCTTTGCTTCGTCTATTTGTATTTTCTTTTCGCTCATTCTAATCAATCGAAATAATCGAAAAGTCTGCTCTTATGATTTTCAAATTTATTTATTTCTGATTATTTTCAATATGAATCTGGGTATCCATTAAAAAGAATCAAATCGATGAAAGAAAAACAAACAATGACTAGGACTCTATTAAATGAGAATGCATTACCTAAATATTTTTGGGTCGAAGCCAAGAACACTCGCATGTTATATTTTAAATCATGTGTTAATAAGACCTATGAACTTTGGAAAGATAGAAAGTCTAACATTGAATATTTCAAAGTTTTTAGATACAAATTTTTATTTTGAACACAAAGATCATCTTGGTAAATGAAATAAACGATATGCAACCCAAGAGGGAGGTAAATTGGGATTTTAAAACTTAAGCTAAGTAAACCACACAATCATTTATTCTAATGCTTTAATAAAATAAATAATAATAAATTTAACAACGCTCAAAATAAAAGATGAAGGGAAGAAAAAGCAAACACAATGATTTTTACATGTTTTGGCAATCTTCGCCTACGTCTATACCTCCAAGCACACCGGCCTTAAGAATATCACTATCTAAGCCTTTCAATACTTGAAGTTCTTACAATTGGCTTTCAAGATAACAATAAACCTTTACAACAAGAGATTGAGAGCTTTTCACGTAAGTGTTTCTCACACTTATATAATCATAACTTTTACAAAGAATTCAAAGATTATAACAAACACTCTCTTTTAGAGTTGATATACAAATGATAGCACAATATAAATTTGATATATGATGATTTGCAAAGTGGGAGCTCAAAATATGTTGCATGCTTGTATCAATCCTTAAAAGTGGATTGGATTTGAGTTGATATAGTTTGGATTAAAAAACTAACCATTATTGATGAAACCCGTAGGGAAGTGATTTGCCGCTTAATTGAACTGGCTAGCCACTTGCTACAGTAAAGTTATAGTTGCAATTTGAATTTTACTACAATAATATTGTTTCAAAAATTATAGTTTGGCTTAAAACTTTTGGTAATTTGACTATGACCCAAAGTATCATAAAGTTTTGCAAATAGGTTCTTTTATATAAATTTTAAATAATATTCATTATTCTTAAAATTGTCTAAATTTAGACTATGGCCTAAAATTTTTATAAGCTTTTTTTAAAAAATATTTTTCAGAATTTTAACCTAATGCTTATTGAATTTAAACTTATCAAAACCTTTTCAACTTAATCCAAAATTTGAAAAATACTCAAATCCACAAAATATTTGTCTTATCAATATAAAACATTTATGAAAAAAATGACTACTTATAAAAAATAAATACTTTGAGATATATATATATATTCTCAAATGCTAAATTATTTATATTAAAATCGGTGATTCCATATCAAATATGACATAGAACCTCTAATATTTCTCATTATTTTGGTATTTAAAATAGTGTGTTGAGTAAAATTAATATTTAAAATTTTATTAGTCTAGTGTTCAAGAGTTAAAAAGTGATAGAGTAAATTTTAGTGTGTAAATAGTCTACCTTATGTTTGAATGGGTGTACAAAAGTAAATAAAGACAATGAAGGTTAAATTTTAGTGTGGAAATATCATTATTTCACTTTAATTCATGAACACCACTAATAAGCCACAAACAATAAAAAAATAATAATCCTTTCCCTAAAATTTTGTGTTTTTCTAACTCGGAAATTCATTACAAATACATTAGTCAACAAACCAGCCAAAAATATAACAAACAATGTTCATAAAAAAAAAAGAGTATTTTTTGAAATTATTCAAAACCACACTTGAAAAAATAATGATTAAATGATTAAAAAAAGAGCAAAATCAGAGAAAGCAAAATCTGATTCAAGCCCTAAATTTAATGTAAAGAGATAATGATTAGCAAGTAAAGAACATGATCATCAACAACCCGATTGCAAAAGAGAGAATCTATCTTTGCTTTTGATCTCTAACTGGTCTTTTGGTGGTCAATCGATTTAGTTCACCAACCTATGTGCGCGAGCATGTGTATGTGTATAGTGCATTTACTAATCAGTAATATGAATGAGCTGGAATTAGAATAAAAAATAAGAATAAAAATAAATCGTTCACTTTCGTTGTGGATATTAGAATCGAAATGAATTGTATTGCTATTTACGTGTTTATTTATCTTGAAATCAAAATGAATTGGTGCAAATTACTAGTCTGACCTTAGTTGATTATTATCATTATTTATTTATTTATTATTATTATTATTATTATTATTATTATAAGTAATATTGTTATTAATAAAAATAATTATTGTTAATAATTATTATTAATATAGTTACTATTATAATTATTAATCATTATAATTAATAATAACAATTATTATTATTCCCGATAACATCAACAACAACAACAACAAAAACAATAATAATAATAATAATTATTATTATTATTTCTATTATTATTATAATTTATAATAATAATAATAAATAGTATAATAATTTTGATAATAGTAATTATAATAATAATAATTATTATTATAATAAAAATAATAGTAATTATCAATCATTATAATTAATATTAATAATAAAATTATTGTAATAATAATAGTAATATATAAGGAATCATAAAATGAGATTTCAAAATTTAACTAATGGTGATATGGTCATTTCAAGGAATGAGAATCTCATTCCCATCTTTTCCTATGAGAATGGGAACTCTGGTAATTACTCCTAATTTTAGGTGGTGCCAGCCACTTTGATTTTCATTCCACCTCTCATTTAAGTAAGTAAACACATTATTCATTCACATTCCTTAATTGCTATTCTCATTACTAATAATTAAATACACCAATAGTGATAACCAAAATAATGGTAGGTCCTATTAATACCATAATAACATTGAAATTACTTAGGCCTCTTTTATTTTATTTTGTAGTTCTTATTTTCATTTTTGTTTGTGTTATTTAGCATCAGCCACCACATGTTTCAACCATGTGTGCACCCATTGCTGTTAAAAAAACTGTTATTTATAACAATGGACACTACTAAAAAAATGCTTGTAGTGATACTAAAATTGTGTCACTAATTACTTTTAGTGACACTTATTAATAGTGTCAGTGATCTGGGAGTCAGAAAATTAGTGACACTTGAAAGTGGTGTTAGGGATTACTATTACTATAGTATTACAGATTTTATGACACTGTAGGGATAGAAATTACTAATAATTATTACATGTCAAAAGTTCGTATCACTATAGTATTACTAATATAGTAACACTCTTGTAACAGTATTTACAAACAATTATTACATGTCAATAGAATACAAATAGTAATACTTTAGTGTCAATAATTATTATTACTATAGTATCACGAGTTAGTAATATCAATGAAACAATAATTTCAAGACAAGATTATAGTATATCTTCGGATCGATGAGAAATGTGCTGTGAAATCAATTTCCAATCAAGTAAATCCATAACCATGAATAAGAAGATATAGAAGAATCATAGCATTCGCCAACAGGACAGCAGCAAGACTACAAAGAAAATGTAAGCCGTCACAAATGGTCTAAACAAGTTGCTTCTTTACATTCTCATTTCCACACTAGTGTATGGTCACATAACCGAACAAAGGTCACCTAGTTGCGAGATCCACTTTACGCCTTTCAAACACATATATCTAGAGATTTCGACGCTCACATGTCGAAGAATAGGCTCCTTAACTTGTAAAGATGATAAAAATAAAACCAACAAAGCCATTAGAATCACCATGTTTTCACTATCAGAGGACATTTCATTCGGCAGCAACTTACTTGGCATTCCATGGTTTTTAAAAAATAAAGGGAACAAGAAATGAAACATACCGTGCTTGTTTTCCTTAATCTTTTATCTTGAGTGGATCTACTATAGATAATATCATCAACCTCATTACAATTATTTGTGCTTCCATTTGTTATGATTTTCTCATTTCCTGGTATGAAACTCTCTCTTGAAGCTACCGGCTGCGCAATTTCAACAATAAACTATGTCATTGAGCTACAAAACGTCAAAAATCATAGAAAATTATCGATAGAAGTAAAAATCTTTTGATAGCATGCTAACCGCGACTCGGCTTGTTGGAGTGTTTCGACTTTTGCCTTGGAGATAGTCTACTCACTCCGAAAGAACCACTTTGATGAATGTCGGATCCGCCCTTTGTGTGAGTGACATCGGATCCAACCGAGTGAAGAGCACCACATGTAGACGTGTCCATGTGCTTGCTTCTTGATTACAGAAGAATCATTTTTTAACATCATTACAACCATTAGATGTTGATGAGATTACCAATTGGCGCTACCATATATTGATCCTCTTGTGGTTGGCTAACCTGAAATAAATAACATGCTTTCCAAACTCAATAGTCACTATGCACAAATTTGTAAAACAAAACTTAGCTTCATTACTTCACCTCATTGTCAGAATCAGAAGACTCATCCCTTTGTACAGAATCTGCCCCTAAGCTCACTTCATCATCCCTTTGGCTTCAACATAACCTTCTTGGATCATTTTGTCTATTAATTTGAGGACAGTTGATTGATTGGCATCTTTATCCAACTTGTTCTGAAGCTTTGCTATGGTTACATAGTTCATCGGAAGAGCAAGATACAAAGCCTGATTCGACAATAATAACTTGAAAAAATAACTTAAATTAAGTTCTCAATCTTTGTGTTTCCAGGAAAAATAACCAACTCGACTAAGTCCTGCAAATACACTTAGCCAATTGTCATATTTCCACTGGAACTAAACTGCAGATGGTTGACGCGTTTCTTTTCTTTCTTATTACTTGAATATTCTCGGACAAAAATCAGTTTTCATCCATAATGAAAAATAAAGAAGAATTCAACAAAAATACACAGAAACTAGAAAACTACAATAGGCAATCACATAAAAGTTCAAAACTGCAGTTGCTTTAGCTATTTTTCATCAAAATCCATCCTACACAAGTACCATAACTCTACACACAAATGCACTCCTCATTCTAAGCATAATAACTCAATCCATAACACGCACTAAAATCCCATTTCTACTGACAAGAAGCAATCCAAAAAAAAAAATGAAACAAATAAAAAACCCATCATCGGTAGTCGCAAAAACATCCAAACAAATACACCAAATCCAACATTAACCACTACAAAATCAAAATTTATTGACATAAGAATAAAAAAAAGTTAATAAAAGACTGAACACATGCTTCAACGATACTTCATGGTGTACGGGCCACTCTCTAACGCCCGATCAAAATAACTATGAACTTCATGCTTTTCTTTCCCACTTTGGTCAACCAAAGTCAACTCAAACAGCGCCCTCACGTCCGTTCCTTCACTCACCAACGCAATAAACACTAAAACATACAAAGTTCCATCTTCCGGGATTTTGCCGTCTGGGTAAAAGTAAATCGCCCAATCGTAACTGCCCACAGTAAAAACGTCGCTCGATAAGCACTTGTCAGGGCCCATTCCCTTCGCCCATTAGCACATTGGCGATAGTATATATTGATATGCATTTCGATTTCAATAGCTATATTTTATGATTTAAATTTGTAAAGTTGTGATTTTAAATTTCATTCTTTTATAAAATGTTATAGTCGTTGGTTTTTTTGCTATTCGATTAAAATATTTGGTTTTTTATAATTAATTATAGCTTATCTAGAGAATGTTGAGCTGATTGCTAATAGTTTATTAGGTCAATGCCTTTAATTGATCAAATTTACATGGATTTACTTGTTTAATTTGTGAGCAAAACCAATATCTTTGTAACTTGTTTAATTTGTGAGCAAAACCAATATCTTTGTAACTTACAATAATAAGAAACATAACCTTGGTGTTATTGATCAAGACAAATTCAGTAATGTTTCTTTGATCAACAAAGTTATGGTGAGAGTTTATGGAATAAAGATACTATTTGACGAGAAGTTCAATTTGAATGTTTGGCAACCATAGAAGTATATGTATGCATATATTAATACTGGTAAAGACCTCATATTTCAGCTGAAAGAGTAAAATTATCACTAATCTTACTATATGAAGCTATATGTTGACAAAATACCTCAAAGCCATGACTTTGCAGTAAAGAGAGTTGTTGATACGGTTTTTCTACGTGCCCTCAAATAGTGTCCGAACCTTCTGCTCGCGGATAGCTCGAGCTCGAGCAGGACTACTTTCCAACTTTGATTCCTCCGTCTTCACCGTAACGAGAGTCTTCCGAGGCCTGTAGTCATGAGAACCGGGTCGGGGATCGCCGGATGTTGTTTCAGCGAAACCCCTCCGACGCTCAAGTCAGTGATCGGGTTATTCTTTTTGTATCCCTCTTAGTTAGAGAGACCGAAAGAATGGAAGGGGTATTTTTGTCCTACTTTTGTAATAATAAATCTCCCTTAAAAAATTAAAGTGGAGAAGGGAAGAAGAAGAAGAAGAAGAAAGAACTCATGATCCAATTTCTTCGAACCTTGCCATTTACACGTCTCTTTCCTTTTATTCCCCATTTTCCCTCCCTTTCTCTCTGAGACCATCCGTTCCCGTGCCTGTGGTGTCTGGGTCCCTCTAACAGCCGAGATTAGAGTGATATTCCTTGGGGATGCGCGACTGTCTGGTGGGTATGGTTCACATGGCCAGATCATAATGTCCGGTGTGTGCGCAAGGAATGATGACATTGTGAGGCGTATGCCGCCATCGATAATGAGGCCACGCCATACCGTGTGGGCTGTCGGTCAGACATCGATCGGCACTCTGAATTATCAAAAGGGGGGGATTTAACTGTTCCAAGTCAGCAATGCTCGGATCTTGTCTTCTCTCCGCGTCGTCGCTGGTGCCGCTGGGTCATGGCTGGGGATTTAAAGACCTCGAGCAGGAGGATGAGCTCGAATTTCGACCAGCTTCAATACTCTTCGACATTGACCAGCTTTGACGGGGCCATGAAGACCTCAAGCAGAAGAGTGAGCTCGGGCTCGACCAGTCTTGGACTCCTCGACCTTGATCAGATTTAACGCCTAATGAAGTTGTCTTTGTGCTAGCGGTAGGGTCTTTTGCTCGAAATAGGTTGACTTCGAAGTCTTTTGCTCGTGCTGGGTTGGCCTCGAGGAGGTCTACTCGATATTACCCTAACACCAGTCCCCCAGTTTCTAGTCTTTTGAGTGAAGGAAGATAAGACTAGAAACTTCTCATTTAAGCTAGCTTCACGACCTTTTTACTTTCCCGTGTTGAGCTGTTTTCTGCTTCCATCATTTCACATTTAATGCAGGACACGTGGATCAATCCGGGCCGTGTGTTTGAATTTTGAAGAGACGTTACTTGAACGGTTACATCTCTTGAGATGCGTGCCGTCTGCTGAAGAGACACACTTTTCCCTTTAAAAATCGATTTCTTCACTGTGCTTCATATTGCTCCTTTTTACTCAGACCCGAGAATTAACCCGCTTGCAAGTGTTTTTTTCGTCTTTCTCTTCTGCGTTAGAGTGATTTCCAGCCGTATAAACCTCTCTCTTTTCTCTTATTTCCATTCTGTTCTTCCTTCATTTGGGTTTCTGATTTCAACCGGGTAGACCGTAACTCTAGGAGACAATCTCAAACACCAAACAACCCAGTAGGATGCCACCGAGGAATCTTCCTCTTCCAAGTGAAGTAGAACCCCTTAGCATAGTCCCGTGAGAGATTATAGTTCTGGAAGGGCGTTACTCGTGTCGAGACCCACCAGCATCAAAGGGAAGGGTCACCGATGGTCGAGGGTAGGGGTATCCCATTGACTCCATGAGGTGTGAAATTACACACCGGATCCGGATAGGCTTAGGGACACCTACTGCATACCCGATAATGTAGATTTGCAGGTGCCGGGCAAGGGTGACATACCTAGCCACCCTCCTCAAGGGTATCTCACCTTCCACGTGGATTGTTTTAGGTGGGGGGTCAGGCTGCCTCTGCAACCCTACTTTGCTCGAGTTCTGTCTAGATTTCGATTGGCTCCGGGCAATCGAACCCAAACCGGTGGAGGGTCTTGTCCGGCCTCTTTGTTTTATGGAAATGGTGTAACTTGGGTGAACCCTCAGAGAGAGATAAAGCACCTTTATCGCTTGAAATACGACTGAAAGATGTCTGGGTGGTACTACCTCACTTCCAGCTTGAAGGGTAAGAAACCCATAACCGGTCTCCCTACTTCTGGTGGCAACTGGAAGAGAAAATTCTTCTTTGTTGGGGGAGATTGGGGGCATGCTGCACTTCTCTCTGAGGGGATCCCTCCGGTTCCACGACATTTTTACACTCCAGGTCGTTTATCTGTTCATCAAATTTTTATTTTGTTCACCTGCTCGCGTTTGTTCTCACTATTTTGCTCTGATTGTTCTTGCAGTATCCTAAGGTGCCTCTTTCAGGATTGGAGACGAGATCCGAGCATACCTTAGCACAGCACTTGATAACGCGAGCTCATGTAGGGAGCTACTTACAGCCCAACAATTTTTGGAGTTCGGTCTGGTGTCAGAGGAAAGGATGAGGGGGGTGCTCGGTATGATGCAGAGGCCTATAGGGACCTCAGGAGATGCGAGCAGCTCTTTAGCGAAAAGGCCCCGAGCTGATGCCCTCATTTCACCGGTTAGAGTCGCCCTTCCGCTCAAGAGGTAGAGTGAACGAAGAGAGTCCACCTCGCAGGCGTCCAAGGACTGCAACCCCGGCCTCGCTCGACCCGAAAGTGTGTAGGAGCAGGATCGGTCTAGCCGCATCGAACCCTACATTCGTGGATTTCACCGGCGGATGAACGACGTGTTCCTCGGATGGGATGAGTAGTCCACACGCCTCTCTTCTAGTCACTCGCAGTCCGCTGTTACAAGATTCAAGACCAAGACTCGTGGATTCACAGCGAAGCTTCGAGGAGAGATTCGAGCTCGAGCGTAGTCTTGAGCGGAAGGACGAGGAGAAGGCAGCAATGTCAGACTCGCGGGCTCATCAGCTCGAGAGGGAGCTAACAGTTGTCCGCGAAGAGTTACTCCATGCTCGGAAAGACTTGGACGTGCAAAGGTTCTCCCTCGGGAAGTCCATGGAGGATGTTGCTTCTCGCCTCCAGAAGAAGGTGGACTATTTGAAGGCCCAGCTCACCACCGAATACAACGATGGAGCATCCCAAGGTGGACTCGGATAATGTCGAGGCGTGTATGGCAGAGTACATACACGAGCATGATATGCCAATTCAAGGGTAGAGAGTCTCCCCATCTGAGGTCCTTACCGAGCCTAGAGAAGCTGCTACTGACACCCTCCTACTGCTGATGCTCCTCCTCCTGCTGCTAATCCTCCTACCGCTGCTGCTGATGCCCCTACTAGCCCTAATCTCCCGAAAGCTTGATTTGCTTTTTTTTTTCTTTTATTTTATTTTATTTTTAATTGTAATCTTCAATGAATGAATAAAGAGCATATTTTAAGCAACTTGCTTTTTAGTCTATGTGTATAAACTCGCATTTTACATTTATGCATGAGATTGACTCCGTGCACTTGCCAAGTAACAATTTTATAAGTGTTGGGCCTTTCTTTTTCTCCCCAAGTTATTACTACTCATATCGTCTTTTCACTCATGTGTGGAAAAATCTTTCCTTGAGCTAGGCTGAAAGCTTTCCGCTTATCTTGTGAGCTCGGTCCACTCGAACCGATGTTTGGCTTGTGCTCGGTAGCTCATTCGGCTCGAGCCTGATATTGGCTCATGTTTAACTTTTGCGTTTTCTCCTCAAGCTTTTCTTGCTTGAGCCAGTGGTTGGATCATGCTTGGCATCGTCTCGCCTTAAGCTAGGCTCTGGGACTTCTAGCATTCGTGTCATCTTCACGAGCTTCTTCTGCTCGAGCCTGCAATTGGCCACGCTTGGCACCGTCCCACCTAAAGCTAGGCTTTGGGACTTCTGGCCTTTGCGTTGTCTTCACGAGATTATTCTGCTCGAGCCTGCAGTTGGCCACGCTTGGTACCGTCCCACTTAGAGCTAGGCTTTGGGATATTTGGCCTTTGCGTTGTCTTCACGAGCTTATTCTGCTCGGGCTTGCAGTTGGCCACGCTTGGCACCGTCCCGCCTAGAGCTAGGCTTTGGGACTTCTAGCCTTTGCTTTGTCTTCGCGAGCTTATTTTGCTCGGCCTGTAATTGGCCACGCTTGGCACCGTCCCGCCTCAAGCTAGGCTTTAGGACTTCCGTCCTTTGCGTTGTCTTCACGAGCTTATTCTGCTCGGGCCTGCAGTTGGCCACGCTTGGCATCGTCCCGCCTAGAGCTAGGCTTTGGGACTTCTGGCCTTTGCTTTGTCTTCACGAGCTTCTTTTTCTCGGGCCTGTAATTGGCCACGCTTGGCAGCGTCTCGCCTAAAGCTAGGGTTTAGGACTTACATCCTTTGCATTGTCTACACGAGCTTATTCTGCTCGAGCCTGTAGTTGGCCATGCTTGGCACCGTCCCGCCTAGAGCTAGGCTTTGGAACTTTTGGCCTTTGCGTTGTCTTCGCGAGCTTCTTCTGCTCGGGCCTGTAATTGGCCATGCTTTTTACTGTCCCGCCTAAAGCTAGGCTTTGGGACTTCTGGCCTTTGCGTTCTTCTTTGCGAGCTTCTCTTGATCGAGCCTGCAATTGGCTCACGCTTGGCATCGTCCCGCCTTAAGCTAGGCTTTGGGACTTCTGGCCTTTGCGATCTTCTTTACGAGCTTCTTGGCTTCAACTTGAATTAATATTACAAATATTATTCTTACTTTTACACACGTTTAAGTTTCTACACATCCCCACATAGGGAGGAATTGGACATTAATTCTTCCAGTACAAGGAAACTTACTGGAAGTATTTCATCAGGAGTTGTGCGTTCCATGGCCTATTGGCTTCTCGTCCATCCTGATGAGTTAACCGGTATGCTCCTGGTCTGGCTATTTGAGTGACTCGATAAGGACCTTCTTGTTTTGATTGACTTTTCTGAGTACCCAATCCCCCACTCGGAACCGACAGATGTGCACATTCCGGTTGTAATAGCGAGCCACTTTCTGTTGGTACTCTGCGATCTTTGCAGCGACCCTTTCCTTTTTCTCCTCCAGCGTGTCTATGCCTGCACACATCTGCTCGTTGTTTTGCTCCTTGTTGAAGTGCTATGTTCGGTGAGTCCCCATTCCTACTTCAGAAGGAACAACTGCCTCATGCCTAAACGCCAAGAAGAATGGGGTCTCTCCTGTGGCCGTTTTGTGTGTAGTTCTATAAGCCCACAAGACGCCAGACAGCTCGTCCACCCAGGCTCCCTTCTGCTCGCCGAGTCTGGTCTTCAGGAGACGTTTTATAATCTTGTTAATGGGTGTGAGGGAGAACAAAATCTCAACTCTATCCCCAGGTTTTGTGAAATAATCGATTGCTACTATGGCGTGAGTAGCAGATACCTTCCCCTTAGGCAACGTCTCGATCAAGTCGATCCCCTATTGAGCAAATGACCACGGTGAATTCACTACCGTGAGGTTCTCTGGAGGCTGAGTCATATAGTTGGCAAAGCTTTGGAACCTCCTGTACCTCCTGGTCTTCTCTTGTGCATCTTGGTGCATGCGGGGCCAAAAGTATCCCTGCCTCAAGGCCATGAAAGCCAAAGACCTTGCGCTTGAATGGTTTTCGCAAATCTCTTTATGTATCTCTAGGAGGACATAATCAGCTTCCTCCTGGTCTAAACACTGCAACAGTGGGAGAGTGTATCCCCGTCTGTACTGGACCCCATCGATCAGAGTGTACCTGGCCGCTTTACATTTCAGCTTCCTTGCTTGCTTCTTATCGGCAGACAGCACTCCTTCCTTGAGGTAAGAGACGATTAGTTCCATCCAAGTGCTGCTCAATGATAAACTCATCACTTCATCCTCCTACTCGATGCTCGAGTAGGTTTTGACTTCTAATGGGATGGATTTTGGTATCTTGGGGTCGGATGTGGCGGCCATGCGAGCTATCATATCAGCTCAAAAATTCTTTTCCCTTGCGATTTGCTCCACCTCGACTGCTCTGAAGCTATTAATCAGCCGTCTTACCTTCTGAAGGTAAGCCTCCATCTTCTCGCCTTTTGCTTGGAAGCTTTCGTTGAGATGGTTTGCAACCAGTTGTGAGTCTGTCTGAAGCTTTACCTCTTCTGCCTTTACCACCAACGTGAGCTTCAACCCTGCGATTACAGCTTCATATTCAGCTTGATTGTTGGTGATTTCGAATTCCAGTTTCACAGCATACTGCATCTCTACCCCTTCAGGACTGAGAAGCACAATTCCTGCTCCTGCTCCTTGATCCCTACATGACCCATTGACTATGATTGTCCATGTATTGGTTGAGGTCTGGGAGTTTGATGGGTGCTCGTCTTCCCTCTCTTTGTTCCTCTCTGTGCATTCGACCATGAAGTCAGCCAAGGACTGAGCTTTTATAGCTGTTCGGGGTTGGTAGCTGATGTCGAATTTGCTAAGTTCCATCGATCATTTCACCAACCTTTCGGACGTTTCTGGCTTGTGCAGAGTCTGTCTGAGTGGCTTGTTCGTTAGAACCGTTATCAAATGCGCTTAGAAATAAGACCTCAACTTTCGGGCTGCTATTACCAAGGCCAATGCCCATCTTTCTATTGGTGGGTATCGAAGTTTCGACCCCAACAAAGCTCCGCTCGTGTAATAGATGGGTATTGCACACCGATTCTTCTCTCACCGGGACCGAGCTTGTTGCCCATTGGGACACGACCAAATCACAGAACAGAACCTCCCCGCTCGAGGCGTGGACAACAAAAGGGCTCTTAGCAAGTACTCCTTCAACTGTTGAGCGCCGCTCACTATCCTGGTGTCCATTTTGTCTTCCCGCCTTTCCTCATTTCCCGGAAAAAGACTCGGCATTTATCCGTGGGCCCGAGATATGAACCCGTTGAGGGATGCCAGTCCATCGATGAGACTTTGTACCTCCTCGAGGGTACTGGGGGACTTCATTTCCACCACGCTTATCTTTCGATTGCCTTGATCCTTCGAACCAACCCCAAAGGCACACTTCTCCGGGTTTAGTTTCATCCGATACTTTCTTAAGAGTGCAAAGGTCTCCTCTAAATGCCTTACATGCTCCTTCGCGTCCTTCGACTTGGTGATCATATCATCCACATATACCTCCATCGCTCAACCAATCAATGGCTCGAAGACCTTGTTCACCGACCTCCGGTATGTTGCCTCCGCATTCTTCGAGCCAAAGGGCATGACCTTATAGCAAAACAGCCCCGGTTGGTGATGAAAGTCATGCACTCCACGTCCGATCGGTGCATAGAAATTTGGTTATAACCCGAGAATGCATCCATGAAACTAAGCAGCTCGTGTCCCACCGTGGAGTCCACCTATTGGTCTATCTTTGGTAACTGGAAGCTATCTTTAGGGCAATCTTTGTTCACATCCGTGAAGTCCATGCACATTCTCCATTTCCCACTTGCCTTCTTTACGAGCACCACGTTCGAGATCCATTCGGGGTAGGAGACCTCCCTTATGAATCCTGCTTTTAGCAGCTTCTCCACCTCGCATTTGATGGCCTCATATCTCTCTTGGTTGACGCATCTCCTCTTATGCCTCATTGGCTTAGCGTCTTTCCGTATTGCCAGCTTGTGACACACCACCTCTGGGTCGATCCCATGCATATCCTCATGCGTCTAGGCGAATACATCCGCATGTGCTCGCAAACACTGCACCAGCTTTTCTTTTAACTGCTCACTAATTCTTGAGCCGATCTAGATTTTCTTCTCGGGGTCGTCTACTCTCACCTTAACCTCCTCTAGCTCCTCAGCTGGCTCCTGTCATCAATTCCTCGACTCCCCCCTTGAGTCCAGTGAGGTTATCTGCATGGTTTCCTTGGCTGCCACAGCGTAGCAGCTCCTTGCTACCCTCTGGCTGCCTTTTACGACCCCATAGCCCAATTCACTCGATACTTCAGGGACTGGCTGATTCTCATAAAAGGCCTCCCCAATATTACTTGGTAGGGGCTGATTTCGTCCACCACCACGAAGTCCAGCATCATGTTCTTTTCAAAAGGCCTCGAGCCCATAGTCACAACCAACTTAATGATTCCCCGAGGGATCAGTTTTCCTCCTCTAAACCCTTTCAAGGAAGTGTTCGTCTGTTCGAGGCTCACACCTGCTACTTCCAAATCCTCGAGTGTGGACTTGAAGAGAATGTCCACCGAGCTTCCCGAGTCCACCTGTATTCGGTCAACTTCCTTATTAGCGACGTTTGCCTTCACGACCAAGGCATCCTCGTGGGGGTATAGCACCCCCTCCACGTCCTCCTCCGTCCACATGATGGGCACCTGCGGAACCTTGGCCTTTATCGCACCGGGCGGAGAACAGGACTTCTCTGCCGGCAGCGGCGTATCTGCAATAATTTTTCCTATCTCTGTTCGAGCTCCCTACCATAGAGGGTCCTCCCGATATCACTCTTGTAGCCGGTGGCTCTAGCTCCATGTCATAGTCTCGGTCATCCTCCACTGGTTGCTGCTCGACCACTAGATGTCCTCCTTCAATGAACTCATCTAAATATCGATTCCTAACCGGATCCTCCACCGGATCTTCAAATCTCTAGCATCGTGGACGTGGAGTGACCGTGGTCACCGTGGAAGTGGCAAAATCATCCCCTATCTCGTTTACCGGCCGGTTTAGTCATCGGTGTTGGGGGGCTCAACAGTCCTCGCTCCTCTGCCACTTGAAGAATCTCTTCGAGAGACACCTTTAACCTGTGTATTGGTCATAGGCGGGCTCCGCTCCACCACCATGATCGCCCGATCTCTGGGAAACTCCTCGGTGGGGTGGCAGCGGACGGTCCACTCGATGTGGTCTAACGCAGTCCGCTTGGTAGTTGGTTACGGGATGGGCGGTCGTCGTGACGCTTGTGCTCCTTATGATCCGGCTACGGAGACCGCGGGGTGGCACGAGAATCATCTATGGCTGGGGAGCTCTCTGGTAAAAGTGTAGGGAGGAACCCGGTCCCTCATCGCTTTTGGAGCCAACGTCCCTCGAGCAAGACCTCATTTTTCCTTCCTCTTTTCCTCCTCAATGACCATGCCCATTTTCACTTGCTCATACGCATCTGAATATGAACGGATCGAAGGGCTCCATAAGTTGTACCACGGTCTCCCCATTCTGACTCTGTCCTTCAACCCCTCAATATTTGGGGATGATTAAATGCACCAAGATCTAGAACCAATCTGTGGTACCTCTTGACAAACTCCTGGAGGGGTTCTCCCTCCCTCCCCCTTATTTCCGATAACTCTATCATATCATCTTCGGGGGTTACTGCACCCCGAAACTGCTCTGTAAACTCTCTGTACATCTGCTCAAAGCTTAGGATGCTTCCTCGTGGTAGCCTGTGGTACTACTCTCTTGCCCTCCCCTCAAGAGTGAGTGGGAAGGCCCTACATCTCTGGGCTGCTGACAGGCCCTGTACTCCTGTCATGTCGGTGAATCGCTCTATTTGCACCAACGGGTCACTCTTCCCTGAAAACTTCAAATTCGAGAAGCGGAAGTCACGTGGAATCGTGACGCCTATGATCTTCGTCGAGAGTGGGGAGGTTGGTGCTGTATCCTGCAAATGCCACCACCAATATCATGAATTGTTTGAGAATAACTAATATTATAATCATTTGGTTGAGGCGTGAAAGCTGCCTCTTTCTTATCAAAGAAGAATTATTGAGCATATATGTATACCAGGCTGCTTGATTTATCTTCTAGCACAATTGCAATAAACGAAAAGGGCATTGTCTATAAGCCCTCAAAATCTCTACAAATCAAAAAGAAAATCGACTCACATAAGTGAATATCCCGCATCATTGATGCATATTCTCCAAAGTCAGAAAAATAAGTGCCCATGTACGATGGGATCAACATTATGTGGTAGTGAAAGGACTCAGTGATTTGAGTATAAGGGCTCATGTATAATGGGATCAACCTCACATGGCGATGAAGGGACCCAGTTATCTCTCGTATTAGAGACCATACATGATGAGATAAACCCTACATGGCGATGAAGGAACCCAATAATCTATAGTATAAGGGCTCACACATGATGGGATCAATCTACATGGCATGAAGGAATTTGAAAATGCCTATTATAAGGCCATGCATGATTGGATCAACCCCACATGGTGTTCAAGAGCCTACAATCTCCAATATCTCTATAATAAATTCCTCACATGATGGAAACACCCCACATGACATTTAACAAACCCTCTATCTCCAACATATCTATGATAAGGGCTCGAGAATAATGGGAACACCCCATATAATGTTCAAGGGATACTGGAATCTCTATTATAAAGGCCCGTACATTATGATAGGAACACCCTACATGACGAACAAGGGAGCACGCAATCTCTATAGAAGTAATACGAGTTCTACGCATGAGGGGGACACTCCTCATAACTATGAGTGGATCCCACTTGATCTCCAAGAAACTCATGTATATTCGGGTTTATCCTTTGTGCCCCAAGCGCAGAAAAATTATACATGTCCCAAGCATGGAAAAAACATACATGCCTCAAGCACAATAAATAGTCCACAGCCCTAAAACTATACATGGCCCAAAAGCTGCAAATAACATTAATGCCCCAAGTGCACCAAAATATACATGCCCTGGCGTAATGAAGAGCCTTAAGTATGGCAAAAATATACATGCCTCAAGCACGGTAAATAATATAAATGCCCCAAGCGGTTCTGAAAAATATCAATGTCCCAAGCGCAGTGAAGAGCCCGATCGTGGCAATAACATAAAAGCCCGCTAGCAATAACATAAAGCCCCAAGCGTGGCACATACTACATATGTCCCAAGCACGATAATAGTTCCCCATGCATAACATATATTTAAAATGCTCTAGGTGCGACACATACTACAAATGCCCTAAGCAATGTTTCCCTAAAAGCTATACATACTACAAAAGTCCCGGATACGACAAATACAATAAATGTCCCAAGCATGACAATAACACCACGAGCACAGTAAATAATGCGATGCCGCCAAGTATTACAAATAAAGCAAGCATCCCCGAGCTGGGTAAGATACAGAACTGGCCTCCTTAACTGCAAGGACGCCACTGATAACTACTCTTCATGACCTTCTTCTCCTATCTCATGCCCTCTATCCGCGATAGTTTTGCCTGGAGCAGATCTCATGGGACTATATTTCTTACACTAAGATGATAAGTGGAAGTCGAACTTAGATTACGAGGAGGGTCAGTACTTCTAAAACCATTCCCTTAGAAATTTACTGTAAATTGCCCTTTCTTTTACAGAAGATTTAAGGATTCCCTCCATATTGTAAAATCTTCACGTCACTTGAATGCAAAAAAAATGTAGAGGGTATTTTTCCACAACTGCTTTGGGATAGTCCATCCTGACAGCATAGAGAAAATTAAGTACAATATGTTGAGCCGGATACTTTGAATCGAGTGCCTCCACTTTAGCCTACTCTTCAGTCCTCTTTGTTTCGCTATAGACAGAATCCAGTTTCTTTCTTAAGGGTTCCTCTCTACGTAGGACTTCTGTTGGAGATCGACTACCTCTTTGTGGAGTTTTCCCACCCCCGACAACTTCTGGGAATTTTTTTCTGAGATGCTGTCAATAACTTATGCATGAAGCATGAAAACTGATGGGGGAAGAAAGGGGAAGGGTCTCTTACGTGAGATATCTGCTTGCCAAAAGCATAACAATATAACTAAGACCAGCTGACAACCAACCTCTAAGAACCCTTTGTGACTTCATCTTCTACGTAATCTAGAGAGTATCCTCATTCTGAGCTTACAAACCCCTTTTATAGAGCTCGATACTTTATTCCGCCGACTTAAAGAGAACTTTCTCCTTTCTTGGATGTCTTCCCTTGAAAAAGCTATATGACATACAAAAGAAGAAAGTTGTAAGAAAGTTACTGAAAGTGGCATGAGAAGTAATAAAGAGACTGTTGATGCTGCTTTTACGCATGCCTTCGAATAGTGCCAAAACTCCCGCTCGCGGTGTGCTCGAGCTCGAGCGGGACCGCTTCCAACTTTAGTTCTCTGCCGTTCACCGAACGGCAATCTCTTCGACACTGTGCTCACAAAAAAAGGTCGTGGGTCGCCGATCGTTGTTCCGCAGAAACCATCCGACGCTCAAGTCACTGATCGAGTTATTCTTTTATATCCCTCTATTATAGAAAAACTAGAGAAATATAAGGAGTATTTTGTCTTTTTGTGATTAGACTGGCTTATGAGAAATCCCAAGGAAAAAATGAGATGGAGAAGAAGAAGAATCTCTCAAAAATTTTTTGAACCCTGCACCTCTGTTTCCATTTTCCTGCTCATTATTCTTTGGGGCTTTCGTTCCGTGACTATAGTGTCCGGGCCCCTCGGCGATACGGGATTACTGTGGCATTTCTTGGGAATGCGGGATCTGTCTCAGTGGGCATGGTTCACATGGCCTCGATCATAGTGTCAGGCGTGTGCGCATGGAATGATGACATCGTAGGGCGTGTCCGCCATCTAGTAACGATCGTGACACCATACCGCGTGTGGTATTGATCGAGCATCGATCATCGTGTTGAGTTGTTGAGAGATGGGTCGGACCGTCTCGAATCGGCTGTATTTGGATCTTGCCTTTCCTCCGTGCCATGACTGGTATGATTTAACAGTGCTCGGAGGGCTTGAAGACCTCGAGCAAGAGGACGAGCTTGGTTTTTGACCATTCTTGATGCTCCTCGACCTTAACCAGCTTTGATTGGGCTATGAAGACCTCGAGCTGGAAAGTGAGCTCGGGCTCGATCAGTCTTGGACTCCTTAAACTAGGCTTTGAGACTTTCGACCTTTGCATTGTCTTTACGAGCTTATCTTGCTCGAGCCTGCAATTGGCTCACGCTTGGCACCGTCTCGCCTTAAGTTAGGCTTTGAGACTTCTAGCCTTAACGTTGTCTTCGCGAGCTTATGTTACTCGAGCATACAATTGGCTCATGCTTGGCACCGTCTCGCCTTAAGCTAGGGTTTGAGACTTTTGCCCGTTGTGTTGTCTTCGCGAGATTATCTTGCTCGAGCCTGCAATTGGCTCACGCTTGACAACGTCTCGCCTTAAGCTAGGCTTTGAGACTTCTGGCCTTTGCGTTGTCTTCTCGAGCTTATCTTGCTCGAGCCTGCAATTGGCTCACTCTTGGCACTGTCTCGCCCTAAGCTAGGCTTTGAGACTTATGACCTTTACTTTGTCTTCGTGAGCTTATCTTGCTCGAGCCTACAATTGGCTCACGCTTAGAACCGTCTCGCCTTAAACTAGGCTTTGAGACTTCCGGCCTTTGTGTTGTATTCGCGAGCTTGCTCTGCTCGAGCTTGGAATTGGGTCACGCTTGGGATCGTCTCGCCTTGAGCTAGGCTTTGAGAGGTCCGGCCTTTGTGTAGTATTCGCGAGCTTGTTCTGCTCAAGCTTGTAATTGGCTCACGCTTGGGATCGTCTAACCTTGAGCTAGGCTTTGAGAATTATGGCCTTTGTATTGTCTTTGCGAGGTTATCTTGCTCGAGAATGTAATTGGCTCACAGTTACCACCGTCTTGCCTTAAGCTAGGCTTTGAGACCTCTGGCCTTTGCCTTGTCTACGCGAGCTTATCTTGCTGGAGCCTACAATTGGCTCACGCTAGCAACTGCCTCGCCTTAAGCTAGGCTTTGAGACTTCTAGCCGTTGCGTTGTACTCATGAGCTTGTTCCGCTTGAGCCCGCAATTGGCTCACGCTTGGCAACTGCCTCGCCTTAAGCTGGGCTTTGAGACTTCTGGCCTTTGCATTGTCTTCGCGAGCTTATGTTACTCGAGCATACAATTCGCTCATGCTTGGCACCGTCTCGCCTTAAGCTAGGGTTTGAGACTTTTGCCCTTTGTGTTGTCTTCGCGAGCTTATCTTGCTCGAGCCTGCAATTGGCTCACGCTTGACAACATCTCGCCTTAAGCTAGGCTTTGAGATTTCTGGCCTTTGCGTTGTCTTCTCGAGCTTATCTTGCTCGAGCCTGCAATTGGCTCACTCTTGGCACTGTCTCGCCCTAAGCTAGGCTTTGAGACTTCTGGCCTTTGCTTTGTCTTCGTGAGCTTATCTTGCTCGAGCCTACAATTGGCTCACGCTTGGAACCATCTCGCCTTAAGCTAGGTCGTGAGACTTCGGCCTTTGTATTGTATTTGCGAGCTTGCTCTGCTCGAGCTTGGAATTGGCTCACGCTTGGGATTGTCTCGCCTTGAGCTAGTCTTTGAGACTTCTGGCCTTTGCATTATCTTTGCGAGGTTATCTTGCTCGAGACCGCAATTGGGTCATGCTTGGCACCGTCTCGCTTTAAGCTAGGCTTTCGACCTTTTGGCCTTTGCGTTGTCTTCACGAGCTTGTCTCGCTCGAACCTGCAACTGGCACACGCTTGGCAACTGCCTCGCCTTAAGCTAGGATTAGAGACTTCGGCCTTTGCGTTGTCTTCACGAGCTTATCTTGCTCGAGCTCAGCAATTGGTCGACGCTAGCACCTGCTTCGCCTTAAGCTAGGCTTTGAGACTTCGGCCTTTGTGTTGTATTCGTGAGCTTGTTCTCGCTCGAGCTTGAATTGGCTCACGCTGACAGCGTCTCGCCTTGAGCTAGGCTTTGAGACTTCGGCCTTTGCTTTGTTCTCGTGAGCTTATCTTGCTCGAGCCCGCAACTGGCTCACGCTTGGCAACCGTCTCGCCTTAAGCTAGGCTTTGAGACTTCGGCCTTTGGGTTCTATTCGCGAGCTTGTTCCTGCTCGAGCACTGCAATTGGCACACGCTTGGCACCATCTCGCCTTAAGTTAGGATTAGAGACTTCTGGCCTTTGCGTTGTCTTCATGAGATTATCTTGCTCGAGCCGGCAATTGGCTGACGCTTGGCACCGTCTCGCCTTAAGCTAGGCTTTGAGACTTCCGGCTTTTGTGTTGTATTCGCGAGCTTGTTCTGCTCGAGCTTGGAATTGGCTCACGCTTGACAGGTCTCGCCTTGAGCTAGGCTTTGAGACTTCTGGCCTTTGCTTTGTCCTCGTGAGCTTATCTTGCTCGAGCCTGCAATTGGCTCACGCTTGGCACCGTCTCGCCTTAAGCTAGGCTTTGAGACTTCTGGCCTTTGCATTGTCTTCGTGAGCTTATCTTGCTCAAGCCTGCAATTGGCTCACGCTTGGCACCGTCTCGCCTTAACCAAGGCTTTGAGACTTTTGGCCTTTGTGTTGTATTCGCGAGCTTGTTCTACTCCAGCCTGCAGTTGGCTCACGCTTGGCACCATCTTGCCTTAAGCTAGGCTTTGAGACTTCGGCCTTCCGTTGTCTTCGCTGAGCTTATCTTACTCGAGCCTGCAATTGGCTCACGCTTGGCACCGTCTCGCCTTAAGCTAGGCTTTGAGACTTCTGGCCTTTGCATTGTCTTTATGAGCTTATCTTGCTCGAGCCTGCAATTGACTCAGGCTTGGCACCGTCTCGCCTTAAGCTAGGCTTTGAGAGTTTTGCCCTTTGTGTTGTCTTCGTGAGCTTATATTGCTCGAGCCTGCAATTGGCTCACGCTTGGCACCGTCTCACCTTAAGCTAGGCTTTGAGACTTCTGGCCTTTGCGTTGTCTTCTCCAGCTTATCTTGCTCGAGCCTGCAATTGGCTCACTTTCGGCACTGTCTCACCCTAGGCTAGGCTTTGAGATTTCTGGCCTTCGCTTTGTCTTCGTGTGCTTATCTTGCTAGAGCCTGCAATTGGCTCACGCTTGGCACCATCTCGCCTTAAGCTAGGCTTTGAGACTTCCGGCCTTTGTGTTGTATTCGCGAGCTTGTTCTGCTCGAGCTTGGAATTGGCTCACGCTTAGGACCGTCTCACCTTGAGCTATGCTTTGAGAGGTCTGGCCTTTGCATTGTCTTTGCGAGGTTATCTTGCTCGAGACTACAATTGGCTCACGCTTGCCACCGTCTCGCCTTAAGCTAGGCTTTGAGACCTCTGGCCTTTGCCTTGTCTTCGTGAGCTTATCTTGCTTGAGCCCACAATTGGCTCACGTTTGGCACCGTCTCGCCTTAAGCTAGGCTTTGAGACTTCTGGCCTTTGTGTTTTATTCGCGAGGTTGTTCTGCTCGATCCTGCAACTGGCTCACGCTTGGAACCGTCTCGCCTTAAACTAGGCTTTGAGAATTCTGGCCTTTGCATTGTCTTCCTGAGCTTATCTTGCTCAAGCCTGCAATTGGCTCACGCTTGGCACCGTCTCGCCTTAACCAAGGCTTTGAGACTTTTGGCCTTTGTGTTGTATTCGCGAGCTTGTTCTGCTCCAGCTTGCAGTTGGCTCACGCTTGGCACCATCTTGCCTTAAGCTAGGCTTTGAGACTTCTGGCCTTTCCGTTGTCTTCGCGAGCTTATCTTGCTCGAGCCTGCAATTGGCTCACGCTTGGAAACGTCTCACCTTAAGCTGTGGCTTTGAGACTTCGGCCTTTGCATTGTCTTCCGAGATTATCTTGCTTAATCTTGTAATTGGCTCACGCTTGGCACCGTCTCGCCTTAAGCTAGGCTTTAAGACTTCTGGCCTTTGCATTCTCTTTACGAGCTGATCTTGCTCGAGCCTGCAATTGGCTCACGCTTGGCACCGTCTAGCCTTAAGCTAGTCTTTGAGACTTTTGCCCTTTGTGTTGTCTTCGCGAGCTTATCTTGCTCGAGCCTGTAATTGGCTCACGCTTGGAAACGTCTCACCTTAAGCTAGGCTTTTAGACTTCTGGCCTTTGCATTGTCTTAGCGAGCTTATCTTACTTGAGCCTGCAAGTGGCTCACGCTTGGCACCGTCTCGCTTTAAGCTAGGCTTGAGACTTCTGGCCTTTGTGTTTTCTTCGCGAGCTTATCTTGCTCGAGCCGACAATTGGCTCATGCTTGGCACCGTCCCGCATTAAGCTAGGCTTTGAGACTTCTGGCCTTTGCATTGTCTTTACGAGCTTATCTTGCTCAAGCCTGTAATTGGGTCACGCTTGGCACCGTCTCGCCTTAAGATAGGCTTTCAGACTTTTGGCCTTTGCGTTGTCTTCACGAGCTTGTACTGCTCGAACCTGCAATTGGCACACGCTTGGCACCGTCTCGCCTTAAGCTAGGATTTAAGACTTCTGGCCTTTGCGTTGTCTTCACGAGCTTATCTTGCTCGAGCCTGCAATTGGCCGACGCTTGGAACCGTCTCGCCTTAAGGCAGGCTTTGAGACTTCTGGCCTTTACGTTGTATTCGCGAGCTTGTTCTGCTCGAGCCTGCAATTGACTCACGCTTGGTACCGTCTCGCCTTAAGCTAGGCTTTGAGACTTCTAGCCTTTGCGTTGTCTTCGCGAGCTTATCTTGCTCGAGCTCGCAATTAGGCTCACGCTTGGCACCGTCTCCCCTTAAGCTAGGCTTTCAGACTTTTGGCCTTTGCGTTGTCTTCGCGAGCTTATCTTGCTCAAGCCTGTAATTAGGTCACGCTTGGCACCGTCTCGCCTTAAACTAGGCTTTCAGACTTTTGGCCTTTGCGTTGTCTTCACGAGCTTGTTCTGCTCGAACCTGCAATTGGCACACGCTTGGCACCGTCTCGCTTTAAGCTAGGCTTTGAGACTTCTGGCCTTTGCTTTGTCCTCATGAGCTTATCTTGCTCGAGCCTGCAATTGGCTCACGCTTGGCACCGTCTCGCCTTAAGCTAGGCTTTGAGACGTCCGGCATTTGTGTTATCTTCGCGAGCTTGTCTTGCTCGAGCCTGCAATTGGGTCACGCTTGGAGCCGTCTCGCCTTAAGCTAGGCTTTGAGACTTCTGGCCTTTGCATTGTCGTCCTGAGCTTATCTTGCTCAAGCCTGCAATTGGCTCACGCTTGGCACCGTCTCGCCCTAACCAAGGCTTTGAGACTTTTGGCCTTTGTGTTGTATTCACGAGCTTGTTCTGCTCCAGCCTGCAGTTGGCTCACGCTTGGCACCGTCTTGCCTTAAGCTAGGCTCTGAGACTTCGGCCTTTGCGTTGTCTTCGAGAGCTTATCTTACTCGAGCCCCGCAATTGCCTCACGCTTGGCACCGTCTCGCCTTAAGCTAGGCTTTGAGACTTCTGGCCTTTGCATTGTCTTTACGAGCTTATCTTGCTCGAGCCCGCAATTGACTCGAGCTTGGCTCAGTCTCGCTTAAGCTAGGCTTTGAGAGTTTTGCCCTCTGTGTTGTCTTCGTGAGCTTATTAAGCTAGGCTTTGAGACTTCTGGCCTTTGCGTTGTCTTCTCGAGCTTATCTTGCTCGAGCCTGCAATTGGCTCACTGCTTGGCACTGTCTCACCTTAAGCTAGTCTTTGAGACTTCGGCCTTCGCTTTGTCTTCGTGAGCTTATCTTGCTCGAGCACTGCAATTGGCTCATGCTTGGCACCATCTCGCCTTATGCTAGGCTTTGAGACTTCCGGCCTTTGTGTTGTCTTCGCGAGCTTATTCTTGCTCGAGCTTGCAATTGGCTCACGCTTGGCACCGTCTCGCCTTAAGCTATGCTTTGAGAAGTCTGGCATTTGCATTGTCTTTGCGAGGTTATCTTGCTCGAGACTACAATTGGCTCACGCTTGCCACCGTCTCGCCTTAAGCTAGGCTTTGAGACCTCTGGCCTTTGCCTTGTCTTCGTGAGCTTATCTTGCTTGAGCTCACAATTAGCTCACGTTTGGCACCGTCTCGCCTTAAGCTAGGCTTTGAGACTTCCGGCCTTTGTGTTGTCTTCGCGAGGTTGTTCTGCTCGAGCCTGCAACTGGCTCACGCTTGGAACCGTCTCGCCTTAAGCTAGGCTTTGAGAATTCTGGGCTTTGCATTGTCTTCTCAAGCTTATCTTGCTCGAGACTGCAATTGGCTCACTCTCGGCACTGTCTCGCCCTATGCTAGGCTTTGAGACTTCCAGCCTTTGCGTTGTCTTCGCGAGCTTATCTTGCTTACGCCTACAATTGGCTCATGCTTAGCACTGTCTCACCTTAAGCTAGGCTTTGAGACTTCTGGACTTTGCGTTGTCTTCTCGAGCTTATCTTGCTCGAACCTACAATTGGCTCACTCTCGGCACTGTCTCGCCCTAAGCTAGGCTTTGAGACTTCTGGCCTTTACTTTGTCTTCGTGAGCTTATCTTGCTCGAGCCTGCAATTGGCTAACGCTTGGCACCGTCTCGCCTTAAGCTAGGCTTTGAGACTTCTGGCCTTTGACTTGTCTTCGTGAGCTTATCTTGCTCGAGCTCGCAATTGGCTCACGCTTGGCACCGTCTCGCCTTAAGCTAGGCTTTGAGACTTGTGGACTTTGCATTGTCTTCGTGAGCTTATCTTGCTCAAGCCTGCAATTGGCTCACGCTTGGCACCGTCTTGCCTTAAGCTAGGCTTTGAGACTTTTGGCCTTTGCATTGTCGTTCACGAGCTTATCTTGCTCGAGCCTCGCAATTGGCTCACGCTGGCAACCGTCTCCCCTAAGCCAGGCTTTGAGACTTTTGGCCTTTGTGTTGTCTTCACGAGCTTATCTCGCTCCAGACTGCAGTTGGCTCACGCTTAGCACCGTCTTGCCTTAAGCTAGGCTTCGAGACTTCCGGCCTTTGCATTGTCTTCGTGAGCTTATCTTGCTCGAGCCTGCAATTGCCTCACGCTTGGCACCGTCTCGCCTTAAGCTAGGCTTTGAGACTTCTGGCCTTTGCATTGTCTTTATGAGCTTATCTTGCTCGAGCCTGCAATTGACTCACGCTTGGCACCGTCTCGCCTTAAGCTAGGCTTTGAGACTTTTGCCCTTTGTGTTGTCTTCGTGAGCTTATCTTGCTCGAGCTCTGCAATTGGCTCACGCTTAGCAACGTCTCACCATAAGCTAGGCTTTGAGACTTCTGGCCTTTGCATTGTCGTCCTGAGCTTATCTTGCTCGAGCCTGCAATTGGCTCACGCTTGGCACCGTCTCGCCTTAAGCTAGGCTTTGAGACTTCCGGCCTTTGTGTTGTATTCGCGAGGTTATCTCGCTCGAGCTCGCAATTGGCTCACGCTTGGAACCGTCTCGCCTTAAGCTAGGCTTTGAGACTTCTGGCTTTGCATTGTCTTCGCGAGCTTATCTTGCTCGAGCTCGCAATTGGCTCACGCTTGGCACCGTCTTGCCTTAAGCTAGGCTTTGAGACTTTTGGCCTTTGCATTGTCGTCCTGAGCTTATCTTGCTCAAGCCTGCAATTGGCTCACGCTTGGCACCGTCTCGCCCTAACCAAGGCTTTGAGACTTTTGGCCTTTGTGTTGTATTCGCGAGCTTGTCCTGCTCCAGCCTGCAGTTGGCTCACGCTTGGCACCGTCTTGCCTTAAGCTAGGCTCTGAGACTTCGGCCTTTCCGTTGTCTTCGGAGCTTATCTTACTCGAGCCCGCAATTGCCTCACGCTTGGCAACCGTCTCGCCTTAAGCTAGGCTTTGAGACTTCGGCCTTTGCATTGTCTTTATGAGCTTATCTTGCTCGAGCACTGCAATTGGCTCGAGCTTGGCACCGTCTCGCCTTAAGCTAGGCTTTGAGAGTTTTGCCCTTTGTGTTGTCTTCGTGAGCTTATTTTGCTCGAGCCTGCAATTGGCTCACGCTTGGCAACGTCTCACCTTAAGCTAGGCTTTGAGACTTCTGGCCTTTGCATTGTCGTCCTGAGCTTATCTTGCTCAAGCCTGCAATTGGCTCACGCTTAGCACCGTCTTGCCTTAAGCTAGGCTTCGAGACTTCGGCCTTTCAGTTGTCTTCGCGAGCTTATCTTGCTCGAGCCTCGCAATTGCCTCACGCTTGGCACCGTCTCGCCTGTAAGCTAGGCTTGAGACTTCGGCCTTTGCATTGTCTTTATGAGCTTATCTTGCTCGAGCCTGCAATTGACTCAGGCTTGGCACCGTCTCGCCTTAAGCTAGGCTTTGAGAGTTTTGCCCTTTGTGTTGTCTTCGTGAGCTTATTTTGCTCGAGCCCGCAATTGGCTCACGCTGGCAACGCCTCACCTTAAGCTAGGCTTTGAGACTTCTGGCCTTTGCATTGTCGTCCTGAGCTTATCTTGCTCAAGCCTGCAATTGGCTCACGCTTGGCACCGTCTCGCCTTAAGCTAGGCTTTGAGACTTCCGGCCTTTGTGTTGTATTCGCGAGGTTGTTCTGCTCGAGCCTGCAACTGGCTCACGCTTGGAACCGTCTCGCCTTAAGCTAGGCTTTGAGAATTCTGGGCTTTGCATTGTCTTCCTGAGATTATCTTGCTCAAGCCTGCAATTGGCTCACGCTTGGCACCGTGTCGCCTTAACCAAGGCTTTGAGACTTTTGGCCTTTGTGTTGTATTCGCGAGCTTGTTCTGCTCCAGCCTGCAGTTGGCTCACGCTTTGCACCGTCTTGCCTTAAGCTAGGCTTTGAGACTTCTGGCCATTGCGTTGTCTTCGTGACCTTATCTTACTCGAGCCTGCAATTGGCTCACGTTTGGCACCTTCTCGCCTCAAGCTAGGCTTTGAGACTTCTGGCCTTTGCATTGTTTTTAGGAGCTGATCTTGCTCGAGCCTGCAATTGGCTCACGCTTGGCACCGTCTAGCCTTAAGCTAGTCTTTGAGACTTTGCCCTTTGTGTTGTCTTCGTGAGCTTATCTTGCTCGAGCTCGCAATTGGCTCACGCTTGAAACGCCTCACCTTAAGCTAGGCTTTGAGACTTCCGGCCTTTGCGTTGTCTTCTCGAGCTTATCTTGCTCGAGACCGCAATTGGCTCACTCTCGGCACCTGTCTCGCCTTATGCTAGGCTTTGAGACTTCCGACCTTTGCGTTGTCTTCGCGAGCTTATCTTGCTTCGACGCTCACAATTGGCTCATGCTTGGCACCTGCCTCGCCTTAAGCTAGGCTTTGAGACTTCGGCCTTTGCGTTGTCTTCTCGAGCTTATCTTGCTCGAACCTGCAATTGGCTCACTGCTCAGCACCTGTCTCGCCTTAAGCTAGGCTTTGAGACTTCGGCCTTTACTTTGTCTTCTTGAGCTTATCTTGCTCGAGCCTGCAATTGGCTAACGCTTGGCACCGTCTCGCCTTAAGCTAGGCTTTGAGACTTCCGGCCTTTGACTTGTATTCGCAAGCTTGTTCTGCTCGAGCCTGCAATTGGCTCACGCTTGGAAACGTCTCACCTTAAGCTAGGCTTTGAGAGTTTTGCCCTTTGTGTTGTCTTCGTGAGCTTATTTTGCTCGAGCCTGCAATTGGCTCACGCTTGGCAACGTCTCACCATAAGCTAGGCTTTGAGACTTCCGGCCTTTGCATTGTCGTCTCGAGCTTATCTTGCTCGAGCCTGCAATTGGCTCACGCTTGGCACCGTCTCGCCTTAAGCTAGGCTTTGAGACTTCCGGCCTTTGTGTTGTATTCGCGAGGTTGTTCTGCTCGAGCCTGCAACTGGCTCACGCTTGGAACCGTCTCGCCTTAAGCTAGGCTTTGAGACTTCGGCCTTTGCATTGTCTTCCCGAGATTATCTTGCTCGAGCTCGCAATTGGCTCACGCTTGGCAACTGCCTCGCCTTAAGCTAGGCTTTGAGACTTTGGCCTTTGCATTGTCGTCCTGAGCTTATCTTGCTCAAGCCTGCAATTGGCTCACGCTTGGCACCGTCTCCCCCTAACCAAGGCTTTGAGACTTTTGGCCTTTGTGTTGTATTCACGAGCTTGTTCTGCTCCAGCCTGCAGTTGGCTCACGCTTGGCACCGTCTTGCCTTAAGCTAGGCTCTGAGACTTCTGGCCTTTCCGTTGTCTTCGAGAGCTTATCTTACTCGAGCCTGCAATTGCCTCACGCTTGGTACCGTCTCGCCTTAAGCTAGGCTTTGAGACTTCTGGCCTTTGCATTGTCTTTATGAGCTTATCTTGCTCGAGCCTGCAATTGACTCAGGCTTGGCACCGTCTCGCCTTAAGCTAGGCTTTGAGAGTTTTGCCCTTTGTGTTGTCTTCGTGAGCTTATTTTGCTCGAGCCTGCAATTGGCTCACGCTTGGCAACGTCTCACCTTAAGTTAGGCTTTGAGACTTCTGGCCTTTGCATTGTCGTCCTGAGCTTATCTTGCTCAAGCCTGCAATTGGCTCACGCTTGGCACCGTCTTGCCTTAAGCTAGGCTCTGAGACTTCTGGCCTTTCCGTTGTCTTCGAGAGCTTATCTTACTCGAGCCTGTAATTGCCTCACGCTTGGTACCGTCTCGCCTGTAAGCTAGGCTTGAGACTTCCGGCCTTTGCATTGTCTTCATGAGCTTATCTTGCTCGAGCCTGCAATTGACTCAGGCTTGGCACCGTCTCGCCTTAAGCTAGGCTTTGAGAGTTTTGCCCTTTGTGTTGTCTTCGTGAGCTTATTTTGCTCGAGCCTGCAATTGGCTCACGCTTGGCAACGTCTCACCTTAAGCTAGGCTTTGAGACTTCTGGCCTTTGCATTGTCGTCCTGAGCTTATCTTGCTCAAGCCTGCAATTGGCTCACGCTTGCAACTGCCTCGCCTTAAGCTAGGCTTTGAGACTTCCGGCCTTTGTGTTGTCTTCGCGAGGTTATACTTGCTCGAGCTCGCAATCGGCTCACGCTTGGAACCGCTCTCGCCTTAAGCTAGGCTTTGAGACTTCAGGCTTTGCATTGTCTTCCCGAGATTATCTTGCTCGAGCTCGCAATTGGCTCACGCTTAGCACCGTGTCGCCTTAACCAAGGCTTTGAGACTTTGGCCTTTGTGTTGTATTCACGAGCTTATCTCGCTCCGAGCTGCAGTTGGCTCACGCTTTGCACCGTCTTGCCTTAAGCTAGGCTTTGAGACTTCTGGCCATTGCGTTGTCTTCGTGACCTTATCTTACTCGAGCCTGCAATTGGCTCACGTTTGGCACCTTCTCGCCTCAAGCTAGGCTTTGAGACTTCTGGCCTTTGCATTGTTTTTAGGAGCTGATCTTGCTCGAGCCTGCAATTGGCTCACGCTTGGCAACTGCCTCAGCCTTAAGCTAGTCTTTGAGACTTTTGCCCTTTGTGTTGTCTTCGCGAGCTTATCTTGCTCGAGCCTGCAATTGGCTCACGCTTGGAAACGTCTCACCTTAAGCTAGGCTTTGAGACTTCTGGCCTTTGCGTTGTCTTCTCAAGCTTATCTTGCTCGAGACTGCAATTGGCTCACTCTCGGCACTGTCTCGCCCTATGCTAGGCTTTGAGACTTCCAGCCTTTGCGTTGTCTTCGCGAGCTTATCTTGCTTACGCCTACAATTGGCTCATGCTTGGCACTGTCTCACCTTAAGCTAGGCTTTGAGACTTCTGGCCTTTGCGTTGTCTTCTCGAGCTTATCTTGCTCGAACCTACAATTGGCTCACTGTCGGCACTGTCTCGCCTAAGCTAGGCTTTGAGACTTCGCCTTACTTTGTCTTCTTGAGCTTATCTTGCTCGAGCCGCAATTGCTGACGCTTGCACCGTCTCGCCTTAGCTAGGCTTTGAGACTTCGCCTTGACTTGTTCATGAGCTTGTTCCGCTCGAGCTCGCAATTGGCTCACGCTTGGAACGCCTCACCTTAAGCTAGGCTTTGAGACTTCGGCCTTTGCGTTGTCTTCTCGAGCTTATCTTGCTCGAGGCTGCAATTGGCTCACTCTCGCGACCTGTCTCGCCTCTATGCTAGGCTTTGAGACTTCCGGCCTTTGCGTTGTCTTCGCGAGCTTATCTTGCTTCGAGCCTACAATTGGCTCATGCTTGGCACCGTCTCACCTTAAGCTAGGCTTTGAGACTTCTGGCCTTTGCGTTGTCTTCTCGAGCTTATCTTGCTCGAGCCTGCAATTGGCTCACGCTCGGCACCGTCTCGCCTTAAGCTAGGCTTTGAGACTTCTGGCCTTTACGTTGTCTTCGTGAGCTTATCTTGCTCGAGCTCGCAATTGGCTCACGCTGGCGTCGTCTCGCCTTAAGCTAGGCTTTGAGACTTCCGGCCTTTGCGTTGTCTTCGCGAGGTTATCCTGCTCGAGCCTGCAATTGGCTCACGCTTGGAACCGTCTCGCCTTAAGCTAGGCTTTGAGACTTCTGGCTTTGCATTGTCTTCATCGAGATTATCTTGCTCAAGCTCGCAATTGGCTCACGCTTGGCACCGTCTCGCCTTAAGCTAAGGCTTTGAGACTTTGGCCTTTGTGTTGTCTTCGCGAGCTTATCTTGCTCGAGCCTGCAATTGGCTCACGCTTGCACCGTCTATGCCTTAAGCTAGGCTTTGAGACTTCGGCCATTGCGTTGTCTTCGTGAGCTTATCTTGCTCGAGCCTGCAATTGGCTCACGCTTGGCACCGTCTCGCCTTAAGCTAGGCTTTGAGACTTCTGGCCTTTGCATTGTCTTTACGAGCTGATCTTGCTCGAGCCTGCAATTGGCTCACGCTTGGCACCGTCTCAGCCTTAAGCTAGGCTTTGAGACTTTTGCCCTTTGTGTTGTCTTCGCGAGCTTATCTTGCTCGAGCAAGCAATTGGCTCACGCTTGGAAACGTCTCACCTTAAGCTAGGCTTTGAGACTTCTGGCCTTTGCGTTGTCTTCTCGAGCTTATCTTGCTCGAGACTGCAATTGGCTCACTCTCGGCACTGTCTCGCCCTAAGCTAGGCTTTGAGACTTCCGGCCTTTGCGTTGTCTTCGCGAGCTTATCTTGCTTACGCCTACAATTGGCTCATGCTTGGCACTGTCTCACCTTAAGCTAGGCTTTGAGACTTCTGGCTTTTGCATTGTCTTCTCGAGCTTATCTTGCTCGAGCCTACAATTGGCTCACTCTCGGCACTGTCTCGCCCTAAGCTAGGCTTTGAGACTTCTGGCCTTTACTTTGTCTTCGTGAGCTTATCTTGCTCGAGCCTGCAATTGGCTCACGCTAGCAGCCGTATCGCCTTAAGCTAGGCTTTGAGACTTCGGCCTTTGACGTTGTCTTCGTGAGCTTATCTTGCTCGAGCCTGTAATTGGCTCACGCTTGGCACCGTATTGCCTTAAGCTAGGCTTTGAGACTTCTGGAATTTGCATTGTCTTCGTGATCTTATCTTGCTCAAGCCTGCAATTGGCTCACGCTTGTCACCGTCTTGCCTTAAGCTAGGCTTTGAGACTTTTGGCCTTTGTGTTGTCTTTGCGAGGTTATCTTGCTCGAGACTGCAATTGGCTCACGCTTGGCACCGTCTTGCCTTAAGCTAGGCATTGAGACTTCTGGCCTTCGCGTTGTCTTCTCGAGCTTATATTGCTCGAGCATACAATTGGCTCATGCTTGGCACCGTCTCGCCATAAGCTGAGCTTTGAGACTTCGGCCATTGCATTGTCTTCGTGAGCTTATCTTGCTCGAGCTTGCAATTGGCTCACGCTTAGCACCGTCTCGCCTTAAGCTAGACTTTGAGACTTCGGCCTTTGTGTTGTCTTCGCGAGCTTATCTTGCTCGAGCTGCAGTTGGCTCACGCTTGGCAGCCGTCTCGCCTTAAGCTAGGCTTTGAGACTTCGGCCTTTGCATTGTCGTCTCGAGCTTATCTTGCTCGAGCACTGCAATTGGCTCACGCTTAGCACCGTCTCGCCTTAAGCTAGGCTTTGAGACTTTGGCCTTTGTGTTGTCTTTGCGAGCTTATCTTGCTCGAGCCCTGCAATTGGCTCACGCTTGGCACCGTCTTGCCTTAAGCTAGGCTTTGAGACTTCTGGCCTTTGCGTTGTCTTCGCGAGCTTATCTTGCTCGAGCCTGTAATTAGCTCACGCTTGGCACGTCTCGCCTTAAGCTAGGCTTTGAGACTTCGGCCTTTGCGTTGTCTTCGTAAGCTTATCTTGCTCGAGCCTGCAATTGGCTCACGCTTGGCACCGTCTCGCCTTAAGCTAGGCTTTGAGACTTCTGGCCTTTGCGTTGTCTTCGCGAGCTTATCCTGCTCGAGCCTGCAATTGGCTCACGCTTGGCACCGTCTTGCCTTAAGCTAGGCTTTGAGACTTCTGGCCTTTGCGTTGTCTTCGCGAGCTTATCTTGCTCAAGCTCGCAATTGGCTCACGCTTGGCAACCGTCTCGCCTTAAGCTAGGCTTTGAGACTTTGGCCTTTGTGTTGTCTTCGCGAGCTTATCTTGCTCGAGCACTGCAATTGGCTCACGCTTGGCAGCCGTCTTGCCTTAAGCTAGGCTTTGAGACTTCTAGCCATTGCGTTGTCTTCGTGAGCTTATCTTGCTCGAGCATGCAATTGGCTCACGCTTGGCACCGTCTCGCCTTAAGCTAGGCTTTGAGACTTCGGCCTTTGCATTGTCTTCATGAGCTTTTCTTGCTCGAGCCCTGCAATTGGCTCACGCTTGGCACCGTCTCGCCTTAAGCTAGGCTTTGATACTTTGCCCTTTGTGTTGTCTTCGCGAGCTTATCTTGCTCGAGCACTGCAATTGGCTCACGCTTGGCAGCGTCTCGCCTTAAGCTAGGCTTTGAGACTTCGGCCTTTGCGTTGTCTTCTCGAGCTTATCTTGCTCGAGCACTGCAATTGGCTCACTGCTTAGCATCGTCTCGCCTTAAGCTAGAGCTTTGAGACTTCGGCCTTTGCGTTGTCTTCGCGAGCTTATCTTGCTCGAGCCTGCAATTGGCTCATGCTTGGCACCGTCTCGCCTTAAGCTAGGCTTTGAGACTTCTGGCCTTTGCGTTGTCTTCTCGAGCTTATCTTGCTCGAGCCTGCAATTGGCTCACGCTTGGCACCTGTCTCGCCTTAAGCTAGGCTTTGAGACTTCGGCCTTTACGTTGTCTTCGTGAGCTTATCCTGCTCGAGCACTGCAATTGGCTCATGCTTGGCACCGTCTCGCCTTAAGCTAGGCTTTGAGACTTCGGCCTTTGTGTTGTCTTCGCGAGCTTATCTTGCTCGAGCTCGCAATTGGCTCACGCTTGGCACCAGTCTCGCCTTAAGCTAGGCTTTGAGACTTCCGGCCTTTGCATTGTCTTCGTGAGCTTATCTTGCTCGAGCCTGCAATTGGCTCACGCTTGGCACCGTCTCGCCTTAAGCTAGGCTTTGAGACTTTGGCCTTTGTGTTGTCTTTGCGAGCTTATCTTGCTCGAGCACGCAATTGGCTCACGCTTGGCACCAGTCTCGCCTTAAGCTAGGCTTTGAGACTTCGGCCTTTGCGTTGTCTTCGTGAGCTTATCTTGCTCGAGCACTGCAATTGGCTCACGCTTGGCAACGTCTTGCCTTAAGCTAGGCTTTGAGACTTCGGCCTTTGCGTTGTCTTCTCGAGCTTATATTGCTCGAGCACTACAATTGGCTCATGCTTGGCACCGTCTCGCCTTAAGCTAGGCTTTGAGACTTCTGGCCTTTGCGCTGTCTTCGCGAGCTTATCTTGCTCGAGCATGCAATTGGCTCACGCTTGGCACCGTCTCGCCTTAAGCTAGGCTTTGAGACTTCGGCCTTTGCCTTTTCTTCGCTGAGCTTATCTTGCTCGAGCACGCAATTAGCTCACGCTTGGCACCGTCTTGCCTTAAGCTAGGCTTTGAGACTTTGGCCTTTGTGTTGTCTTCGCGAGGTTATCTTGCTCGAGCCTGCAATTGGCTCACGCTTGGCAGCGTCTCGCCTTAAGCTAGGCTTTGAGACTTCGGCCTTTGCGTTGTCTTCTCGAGCTTATCTTGCTCGAGCACTGCAATTGGCTCACTGCTTGGCACCGTCTCGCCTTAAGCTAGGCTTTGAGACTTCTGGCCTTTACTTTGTCTTCGTGAGCTTATCTTGCTCGAGCCTGCAATTGGCTCACGCTTGGCACCGTCTTGCCTTAAGCTAGGCTTTGAGACTTCTGGCCTTTGCGTTGTCTTCTCGAGCTTATCTTGCTCGAGCCTGCAATTGGCTCACGCTTGGCACCGTCTCGCCTTAAGCTAGGCTTTGAGACTTCTGGCCTTTGCATTGTCTTCGTGAGCTTATCTTGCTCGAGCCTGCAATTGGCTCACGCTTGGCACCGTCTTGCCTTAAGCTAGGCTTTGAGACTTTTGGCCTTTGTGTTGTCTTTGCGAGGTTATCTTGCTCGAGACTGCAATTGGCTCACGCTTGGCACCGTCTTGCCTTAAGCTAGGCATTGAGACTTCTGGCCTTTGCGTTGTCTTCTCGAGCTTATATTGCTCGAGCATACAATTGGCTCATGCTTGGCACCGTCTCGCCTTAAGCTAGGCTTTGAGACTTCTGGCCTTTGCATTGTCTTCGTGAGCTTATCTTGCTCAAGCCTGCAATTGGCTCACGCTTGGCACCGTCTCGCCTTAAGCTAGGCTTTGAGACTTCCGGCCTTTGCATTGTCTTCGCGAGCTTATCTTGCTCGAGCACTGCAATTGGCTCACGCTTGGCACCGTCTCGCCTTAAGCTAGGCTTTGAGACTTTGGCCTTTGTGTTGTCTTCTGAGCTTATCTTGCTCGAGCACTGCAGTTGGCTCACGCTTGGCAACGTCTCGCCTTAAGCTAGGCTTTGAGACTTCGGCCTTTGCGTTTTCTTCGCGAGCTTATCTTGCTCGAGCCTGCAATTGGCTCATGCTTGGCACCGTCTCGCCTTAAGCTAGGCTTTGAGACTTCTGGCCTTTGTGTTGTCTTCGCGAGCTTATCTTGCTCGAGTCTGCAATTGGCTCACGCTTGGCACCGTCTTGCCTTAAGCTAAGCTTTGAGACTTCTGGCCTTTGCGTTGTCTTCTCGAGCTTATCTTGCTCGAGCACTGCAATTGGCTTATGCTTGGCACCGTCTCGCCTTAAGCTAGGCTTTGAGACTTCTGGCCTTTGCGTTGTCTTCGTGAGCTTATCTTGCTCGAGCCTGCAATTGGCTCACGCTTGGCACCGTCTCGCCTTAAGCTAGGCTTTGAGACTTTGGCCTTTGTGTTGTCTTCGCGAGCTTATCTTGCTCGAGCACTGCAATTGGCTCACGCTTAGCACCGTCTTGCCTTAAGCTGGGCTTTGAGACTTCGGCCTTTGCGTTGTCTTCGCGAGCTTATCTTGCTCGAGCACTGCAATTGGCTCACGCTTGGCAACGTCTCGCCTTAAGCTAGGCTTTGAGACTTCGGCCTTTGCGTTGTCTTCGTGAGCTTATCTTGCTCGAGCACGCAATTGGCTCACGCTTAGCACCGTCTCGCCTTAAGCTAGGCTTTGAGACTTCGGCCTTTGCATTGTCTTCGTGAGCTTATCTTGCTCGAGCACTGCAATTGGCTCACGCTTGGCACCGATCTCGCCTTAAGCTAGGCTTTGAGACTTTGGCCTTTGTGTTGTCTTCGCGAGCTTATCTTGCTCGAGCCTGCAATTGGCTCACGCTTGGCACCGTCTCGCCTTAAGCTAGGCTTTGAGACTTCTGGCCTTTGCGTTGTCTTCTCGAGCTTATCTTGCTCGAGCATGCAATTGGCTCATGCTTGGCACCGTCTCGCCTTAAGCTAGGCTTTGAGACTTCGGCCTTTATGTTGTCTTCGTGAGCTTATCTTGCTCGAGTCACGCAATTGGCTCACGCTTAGCACCGTCTTGCCTTAAGCTAGGCTTTGAGACTTCGGCCTTTGCGTTGTCTTCGCGAGCTTATCTTGCTCGAGCCTGCAATTGGCTCATGCTTGGCACCGTCTCGCCTTAAGCTAGGCTTTGAGACTTCTGGCCTTTGCGTTGTCTTCTCGAGCTTATCTTGCTCGAGCATACAATTGGCTCATGCTTGGCACCGTCTCGCCTTAAGCTAGGCTTTGAGACTGATGGCCTTTATGTTATCTTCGAGAGCTTAACTTGCTCGAGCCTGGAATTGGCTCACGCTTGGCACTATCTCGCCTTAAGCTAGGCTTTGAGACTTCTGGCCTTTGCGTTGTCTTCGCGAGCTTATCTTGCTCGAGCCTACAATTGGCTCATGCTTGGCACCGTCTCGCCTTAAGCTAGGCTTTGAGACTTTTGCCTTTGCGTTGTCTTCGCGAGCTTATCTTGCTCGAGCCTGCAATTGGCTCACGCTTGGCACCGTCTCGCCTTAAGCTAGGCTTTGAGACTTCTGGCCTTTGCGTTGTCTTCGCGAGCTTATCTTGCTCGAGCATACAATTAGCTCATGCTTGGCACAGTCTCGCCTTAAGCTAGGCTTTGAGACTTCTGGCCTTTGTGTTGTCTTCGCGAGCTTATCTTGCTCGAGCCTGCAATTGGCTCACGCTTGGCACCGTCTCGCCTTAAGCTAGGCTTTGAGACTTCTGGCCTTTGCGTTGTCTTCGCGAGCTTATCTTGCTCGAGCCTGCAATTGGCTCACGCTTGGCACCGTCTCGCCTAAAGCTAGGCTTTGAGGCTTCCGGCCTTTGCGTTGTCTTCTCGAGCTTATCTTGCTCCAGCCTGCAATTGGCTCATGCTTGGCACCGTCTCGCCTAAAGCTAGGCTTTGAGACTTCTGGCCTTTGCGTTGTCTTCGCGAGCTTATCTTGCTCGAGCCTGCAATTGGCTCACGCTTGGCACCGTCTCGCCTTAAGCTAGGCTTTGAGACTTCTGGCCTTTGCGTTGTCTTCGCGAGCTTATCTTGCTCGAGCCTGCAATTGGCTCACGCTTGGCACCGTCTCGCCTTAAGCTAGGCTTTGAGACTTCTGGCCTTTGCGTTGTCTTCGCGAGCTTATCTTGCTCGAGCCTGCAATTGGCTCACGCTTGGCACCGTCTCGCCTTAAGCTAGGCTTTGAGACTTCTGGCCTTTGCGTTGTCTTCTCGAGCTTATCTTGCTCGAGCATACAATTGGCTCATGCTTGGCACCGTCTCGCCTTAAGCTAGGCTTTGAGACTTCTGGCCTTTATGTTGTCTTCGTGGGCTTATCTTGCTCGAGTCTGCAATTGGCTCACGCTTGGCACTGACTTGCCTTAAGCTAGGCTTTGAGACTTCTGGCCTTTGCGTTGTCTTCTCGAGCTTATCTTGCTCGAGCATACAATTGGCTCATGCTTGGCACCGTCTCGCCTTAAGCTAAGCTTTGAGACTTCTGGCCTTTATATTGTCTTCGTGGGCTTATCTTGCTCGAGTCTGCAATTGGCTCACGCTTGGCACTGACTTGCCTTAAGCTAGGCTTTGAGACTTCTGGCCTTTGCGTTGTCTTCGCCAGCTTATCTTGCTCGAGCCTACAATTGGCTCATGCTTGGCACCGACTCGCCTTAAGCTAGGCTTTGAGACTTTTGCCCTATGTGTTGTCTTCGCGAGCTTGTTCTACTCCAGCCTGCAATTGGCTCATGCTTGGCACCGTCTCGCCTTAAGGTTGGCTTTGAAAGTTCTGGCCTTTGCGTTGTCTTCGCGAGCTTATCTTGCTCGAGCATACAATTGGCTCATACTTGGCACCGTCTCGCCTTAAGCAAGGCTTTGAGACTTCCGGCCTTTGTGTTGTCTTCGCGAGCTTATCTTGCTCGAGATTGCAATTGGCTCACGCTTGGCACCGTCTCGCCTTAAGCTAGGCTTTGAGACTTCTGGCCTTTGCATTGTCTTCGCGAGCTTATCTTGCTCAAGCCTACAATTGGCTCATGCTTGGCACCGTCTCACCTTTAGTTAGGCTTTGAGACTTCTGGCCTTTGCGTTGTATTCGTGTGCTTGTTCTACTCGAGCCTGCAATTAGTGCACGCTTGGCACCGTTTCACCTTAAGCTAGGCTTTGAGACTTCTGGCCTTTGCGTTGTCTCCGCGAGCTTATCTTGCTCAAGCCTATAATTAGCTCACACTTGGCACCGTTTCGCCTTAAGCTAGGCTTTGAGACTTTTGGCCTTTGTGTTGTCTTCGCGTGCTTGTTCTGCTCGAGCCTGCAATTGGCTCAAGCTTGGCACCGTTTCGCCTTAAGCTAGGCTTTGAGACTTCTGGCCTTTGCGTTGTTTCATGAGCCTGTTCTACTCGAGCCTCTAATTGGATCACGCTTGGCACCGTCTCGCCTTCAGCTAGGCTTTCAGACTTCTGGCCTTTGCGTTAACTTCGCGAGCTTATCTTGCTCAAGCCTGCAATTGGCTCACGCTTGGCACCGTCTCGCCTTAAGCTAGGCTTTGAGACTTCTGGCCTTTGCGTTGTCTTCGCGAGCTTTTCTTACTCGAGCTTGCAATTGGCTCACTCTTGGCACCGTTTCGCCGAAATCTAGGCTTTGAGACTTCTAGACTTTGCAAAGGCCAGAAGCTTATCTTGCTCAATCCTACAATTGGCTCATGCTTGGCACCGGCTCACGTTAAGCTAGGCTTTGAAACTTCTGGCCTTTGCATTGTAGTCGCGAGCTTGTTCTGCTCGAGCCTGCAATTGGCTCACGCTAGCATCACCTCCTAAGCTAGGCTTTGAGACTTCGGCCTTTGCGTTGTCTTCGTGAGCTTATCTTACTCGAGCCTGCAATTGGCTCACGCTTGGCACCATCTCGCCTTAAGCTAGGCTTTGAGACTTCTGGCCTTTGCGTTGTCTTAGCGAGCTTATCCTGCTCGAGCCAACAATTGGCTCATGCTTGACACCGTCTCGCCTTAAGCTAGGCTTTGAGAATTCTGGCCTTTGCGTTGTCTTTGCGAGCTTATCTTCCTCAAGCCTGCAGTTAGCTCACACTTGGCACCGACTCGCCTTAAGCTAGGCTTTGAGACTTTTGGCCTTTGCATTGTCTTCGCGAGCTTGTTCTGCTCGAGCCTGCAATTGGCTTACGCTGCATCGCTCTCGCCTTAGCTCAGGCTTTGAAACTTCCGGCGCTTACGTTGTCTTCGTAGTTTATCTTGCTCAAGCCTGCAATTGGCTCACGCTTGGCACCCGCTCTCGCCTTATGCTAGGCTTTGAGACTTCTGGCCTTTGTGTTGTATTCACGAGTTTGTTCTGCCCCAGCCTGCAATTTGCTCACGCTTGGCACCGTCTTGCCTTAAGCTAGGCTTTGAGACTTCTGGCCTTTGTGTTGTCTTCGCGAGCTTATCTTACTTAAGCTCGTAATTGGCTCCACGCTTAGCACCGTTTCGCTGAAATCTAGGTTTTGAGACTTCTGGACTTTGCTTTGTCTTCGCGAGCTTATCTCGCACAAGCCTACAATTGGGTCACGCTTGGGACCGTCTCAGCTTAAGATAGGCTTTGAGACTTCTGGCCTTTGCATTGTCTTCGCGAGGTTATCTTCCTCGACCCTACAATTGGCTCACGCTTGGGACCGTCTTGCCTTATGCTAGGCTTGGAGACTTCTGGCCTTTGCGTTGTCTTCGCGAGCTTATCTTGCTCGAGCCTCGCAATTGGCTCACGCTTGGTCTCGCCTCGCCATAAGCCGAGCTTTGAGACTTCGGCCTTTGCATTGTGTTCGCGAGCTTATCTTGCTCGAACCTCGCAGTTGGCTCACGCTGGCAACCGTCTCGCCTTAAGCTAGGCTTTGAGACTTCTTGCCTTTGCTCGTATTGAATTAATATTGAAAACATTTTCTAATTTTTATTTATGTTCGAGCTTTTACACATCTCTACTTTTGGGGGAAGTTGAATATTGATGATTGAATTACAAGGGAACTTACTGGAAATACTTCATCAAATGCGGCACGTTCCGTGGCCTCTTGACTTCTCTTACGTCTGGGTGGGTCAGCCTGTATGCTCCCGGGCTGGCCATTTGAGACACCCTATAGAGACCTTCTCACTTCAGGCTTAACACACCTTGCTTGGGGTCCTTAGCGTTCTGGTTGACTCTTCTGAGTACCCAATCTCCCACCTGAAATCGGCGGATGTGCACATTCCGATTGTAATAACGGGTCACTCTTTGCTGGTACTCCGCTATCTTTGTAGCAGCTCTTTCCCTTTTCTCTTCCAGCAAGTCCAAGCCTGCACACATCTGTTCATCGTTTTGCCCTTCGTTGAAGTGCTCTGTCCAGTGTGTTCCCATCCCTATTTCAGCGGGGACAACTATTTCATGCCCGAATGCCAGAGAGAAGGGGGTTTCCCCTGTGGCAATTTTGTGTGTGGTTCTGTAAGCCCACAAGACACCAGGCACACTCGTCAACCTGGTCTTCAAGAGACGCTTGTTTGCGGCTTCTACTTGTCCGTTGGCCTGGGGGTGTGAGGGATAGCAAAACTTTAGCTCTATTCCCATGTTTTTGCAGAAGTCTCTGAACTTGTTGTTATCAAACTATCTCCCGTTGTCCGTGACTAATGCGTGGGGAATCCCATACCTGCAAATCACATTTTTCCAAATGAAGTTAGTGGTTTTACTCTCTGCAATACTACTCAAGGCTCCCACTTCGACCCATTTTTTAAAATAATCAATTGCCACCACGGCATGTGTTGCAGACGCTCTCCCCTTTAGCAGTGGCCCGATCAAGTCAATTCTCCACTGAGCAAACGGCCATGGAGAATTCATCACCGTGAGGTTCTCGGGGGGCTGGGCTATGTAGTTGGCAAAGCTTTGACAGTTCTTGCAAGTCTTGGTCTTCTCTTGTGCGTCTTGATGTATATGGGGCCAGAAATATCCCTGCCGTAAGGCCTTGAAAGCCAAAGACCTTGCACCAGCGTGGTTCTCGCAGATCCCTTCATGTATCTCTCAGAGGACATAATCAGCTTCCTCCTGGTCTAAGCAGCATAATAGTGGGAGAGTATATCCCCGTCTGTACAAGACCCCATCGATCAGGGTATACCTAGCCACTTTACACTTCAGCTTCCTTGCCTGCTTCTTATCGGCAGGCAATACCCCTTCCTTGAGGTAAGAAACAATTGGCTCAATCCAGGTGCTGCTCGACGATAAACTCATCACCTCGTCGTCCTGCTCGATGCCGAGCAGGTCTTGATTTCTAAGGGGATAGACTTTGGTATTTTGGGGTCGGATGTAGTGGCCATTCGAGCTATCAAATCAGCTCGAAAATTCTTCCCCTCGCGATTTGCTCCACCTCGATCGCTCGAAAATTATTAATTAGTCGCTTCACCTCGAATGCCTCCATCTTATCGCCTTTTCCCGGAAGCTTTTGTTAAGGTGATTCGCTATCAGTCGTGAATCTGCTCGAAGCCTCACCTCTTCCGCCTTGACTACTGTGGCGAGCTTTAACCTCGCAATCACGACCTCGTACTCGGCTTGGTTGTTGGTGACTTCAATTCTAGTTTTACTGAGATATCGTGCATCTCCGCCCCTTTAGGACTAAGGAGCAAAACTCCTGCTCCAGCTCCCTGATCTCCACACGATCCATCCACTGTGACTGTCCATGCATTGGTCGAGACAGAGGAGTTTGGTAGATGCTTGTCCTCCGTCTCTTCATTCCTTTCCGTGCATTCAACCATGAAGTCAGCTAAGGACTGAACTTTTATTGTTGTTCGGGGTTGGTAGTCGATGTCGAAACCGCCACCGAATGATCTTGGAAGTAAGGTCTCGGTCTGGTCGCGTCACTAGGGCCAACGCCCACCTCTTCATTGGCGGATACCGAGTTTCAGCCCCTAATAAGGCTCTGCTCATGTAATAGATGGGGTATTGCACCCCTGACTCCTCTCTTACCAGAACCGAGCTCGTTGCCCATTGCAACACATCTAAATACAAATACAGGACCTCCCCTGCTCGAGGTGTTAACAGCAATAGGGCTTTTAGCAGATATTCCTTCAACTGCTGGAATGCCGCCTCGCATTCCGGTGTCTATTTTGTCTTTCTCCTTCTTTTCATTTCTTGGAAGAAGACGCAGCACTTGTCTGTGGCTCGAGAGATAAACCTATTTAGGGATCCTAGTTTCTCCGTCAGGCTCTGTATCTCTTTGAGGGTACGCGGGGACTTCATCTCCAACACTGCTCTTATCTTTTCTAGATTGGCTTCGATCCCTCGATGACTGACCATGAAGCCCAAAAATTTCCCCGAACTGACTCCAAAGGCACACTTCTCTGGATTAAGCTTCATCCGATATTTTCTTAGGAGCGCGAAGGTTTCATTCAAGTGCTTTACATGTTCCTCCTAGTCCTTTGACTTGGTGATCATATCATCCACATAAACCTCCATTGTTCTGCCGATCAGTGGCTTGAAGATTTGTTCACCAGCCTCTGGTAGGTTGCCCCCACATTCTTCAGGCCGAAGGGCATGACCTTGTAGTAAAACAGGCCTTGGTTGGTGATGAAAGTTGTGCACTCCTCGTCTGGTCGGTGCATGGGAATTTGGTTATAGCCTGAGAATGCATCCATGAAACTAAGCAGCTCGTGCCCTGCTGTTGAATCCACCAGCTAGTTTATTTTTGGCAATGGGAAGCTATCTTTTGGGCAGGCTTTATTCACATCTGTGAAGTCCATGCACATTCTCCATTTCCCACTTGCCTTCTTTACTAACACTACGTTTGAGATCCATTCGGGGTAGGAAGCTTCCCTTATGAATCCGGCTTTCAGCAGCTTCTCCACCTCGCAATTTATGGCCTCGTACCTTTCTTGGTTAACACATCTCCTCTTCTGCCTCACTGGCTTTGCATCCTTCCATATTGCTAACCTATGACACGCTACCTCCGAGTCAATACCGGGCATATCCTCGTGTGTCCAGGCGAATACATCCGAGTGTGCTCGCAAACACTCGACCAGATTTTCCTTCAACTGCCCGCTGACGCCCGAGCCGATTCTGACTTTCTTCTCAGGGTCGTCTATTCTCACTCTAATTTCCTCCAGCTCCTCAGCGGGCTCCTGTCCTCCATTCCTCGACTCCCCCCTCAAGTCCAATGATGTTATCTGCATAGTTTCTTTAGCCGCCACAGAGTAGCAACTCCTCGCGACCCTCTGGCTGCCCTTGACGACTCCCTCAATTCACTCGACACTTCAATGCTAAGTAGTGGGGTAGATAATACCGATTAGCTGATCCTCATGAAGGGTCTCCCCATTATTGCTTGGTAGGAGCTGACTTCATCCACTACAACAAAGTCTAGCATCATGTTTTTTTCAAAAGGTCTCGAGCCCATAGTCACAGCCAGTTTAATGATTCCCAGAGAGACCAGCTTTCCTCCCCTAAACCCTTTTAGGAAGTGTGGACTTGAAGAGAATGTCCACTGAGCTTCCCGAGTCCACCAGTATTCGATCAACCTCCTCATTAGCCACATTCGCCTTCACGACTAAGGCATCCTCATGGGGGTATAACACTTCTTCCTCAACCTCCTCCGTCCACATGATGGGTACTTGCCGTACCCTGGCCTTCTTTGCAGCGGGTGCGGTGAATAGGACTTCTCGGCTAGCAGCGGCATATCTACAATAGTTTTTCTGAGCCCTGTTTGAATTCCCTACCATCGTGGGTCCCTCTAAAATCACCCTCGTGGCCGGTGGTTCTTGATCCATGCTGTAGGCTTGGTTGTCTTCCTCTGGCCGCTGCTCCACCACTGGGTGTCCCCCTTCAATAAACTCATCTAAATATCAGTTTCTAACCAGATCTTCCACCTGGTTTTTTAAGTCCCGGCACTGTGACGTTGAGTGGCCGTGGTCCCCATGGAAGCGGCAAAACCTTCCCCTATCTCGTTTACCAGATGGTTTAGCCATTGGTGTTGGAGGGCTCAACAGTCCTCATTCCTCTGCTACTTGGAGTATCTCTTCAAGTGATACCTTGAATGTTGTGTATTGCCTATAGGCAGGGTTCTACTTACCATCTGTATCACTCGATCCCTTGGAAAGCTTCTCGGTGGGGGTGGCAATGGACGGTCAGCTCTGTTACGATCCTACATAGATTGGCTCGGTGGTTAGTTGCAGCCTGGAGACCTGTGAAGTGGGGCAGGAACCATTTGTGGCTGGGGAGCTCTCTAGTAGGGATTATAGGGGGCAACCCGCTCCCTCATTACTCTGGAAGTTTGTGCTCTTCGAGCAACACCTTCTTTTTCTTTCCTTTTTGCTCCGCTGCCCTGCTCACTCCTTAACTTCGCAGCCTTTTCTTCCTCAAAAATCATGTCCATCTTCACCTGCTCGTATGCATCAGAGTACGAACGGATCGAGGGCTTCGTAAATTGTACCATGGCCTCCCCATCCTGATTCCGTCTTTTAGTCCCCTCAACGTCTGAGGATGGTTGAATGCCCCAAGATCCAGGACCAATTGGTGGTACCTCTTAACAAATTCTCAGAGGGATTCTCCCTCTCTCTGCCTTATCTCTGATAATTCCATCATGTCATCTTCGGAGGTCACTGTGCCCCGAAACTGCTCTGCAAATTCTCTGCACATTTGTTCAAAGCTCAGAATGCTTCCCCGAGGTAACCTGTGGTACCATTCTCTCGCCCTTCCCTCGATAGTAAGTGGGAAGGCTCTGCACTCCGGTTATGTCGTTGAACCGTTCTATGTGCACCAACGGATCACTCTTCCCTGAAAACCTTAAATCCGGGAAACGATAGTCTCAGGGAATGGTGACGCCCATGATCACCGCTAGGAGTGGAGACTCGTTATCCAGCATTATCCTCCAACTCGGGCCTTTTCCGTTTCCTCCGAGATCCTCCACAACTCGCGCCTAACCTTCAGATTCCCTCCAACTCCTCCGCATGAGAGGTAGGTGCCGTGTCCTGCAAATGCTGACGGGATCCCCTTTCCTCCAAGTTCGTCTCCTCCCTCCCGGTAACATTTGGTGTCTTTGGTCTCTGGCTTCATCTCCCATATGCTCTCGACGGGAGCATTCCTACTACTGGACTCGGGGATCTCGTTACTTGCTTTCCTCTGTCCCTCCCTGAGTTCTTGCAGGAGGGACGTCAATGCTTCCATTTGTTTCTCCATCCGATCCATTCTCTCCTGGATCTCTCTATTTTGAGCCTCATTGGCCACTTCCCTCAAAGTCACCGAATCTTCTGGACTTATTCCCCTCCTGCTATTTCCTCTCATTGTTGTGTTGTGTCCTCCGAATGTATTGGGAAATCAGGCTTTCGAACCGATCCCCGCAGCACGGCACCAAGATGTTGATGCGGTTTTCTGCGTGCCTTCGAATAGTGCCAAAACTCCCCGCTCACGGTGTGCTCGAGCTCGAGCGGGACCGCTTCCAACTTTAGTTCTCCTCCGTTCACCGGACAGCAATCTCTTCGGACTGTGCTCACAAAACCAGGTCGGGGTCGCGGGTGTTGTTCGCGAAAACTCTCCAACGCTCAAGTCGTTGATCGGGTTATTCTTTTTGTATCCCTTTATGTTAGAGAGACTGGAGAAATATAAAAAGTATTTTGTCTTTTTGTGATCAGAATGGCTTATGAGAAATCCCAAGGAAAAAATGAGATGGAAAAGAATAAGAATCTCTCAAAAATTTTTTGAACCCTGCACCTCTGTTTCCGTTTGCCTCTTATATTTTCGTTTTCTCGCTCTTTTTTCTTCGGGGCTGGCATTCCCGCGTCTATAATATCTGGGCCCCTCTGACAACCGGGATTACTGTGGCATTTCCTGGGAATGCAGGACTGTTTGGTGGGCATGGTTCACATGGCCTGATCATAGTGTCGGGCATGTGTGCATGGAATAATGACACTGTGGGGGCGTGTGCTAGCCATCGGTAACAGTCGTGACACCATGCTGCGTGGGGTATTGATCAGGCATAGATCGTCGTGTTGAGTTACTGGAGACACGGGTCGGACAGTCTCGAACCGGCTGTATCTGGATCTTGCCTTTCCTCTATGCCATGACTGGTATGATTTAACCGTGCTCGGAGGGCTTGAAGACCTCGAACAGGAGGACGAGCTTGGGTTTCAACCAGCCTTGATGCTCCTCGACCTTGACCAACTTTGACGGGGCTATGAAGACCTCGAGCTGGAAAGTGAGCTCAGGCTCGACCAGTCTTGGACTCCTCAACCTTAACCAACTTTAACGCCTAATAAGGCTGTCTTCGTGCCGGCGGTCAGGTCTTCTGCTCGAGATGAGTTGACGTCGAGGTCTTTTACTCGAGCTAGATTGGCCTCGAGGAGACCTGCTTGATATTACCCAAACAGAGACAATCACTCGAGACAAAAGACATTTTCTAAATAAAATGGAAAATCTCGAAATAGTAATGGACATTTCCCAAATCAGTGGAGACAAGCCCCGAACCAACTAGGGTCGATCCCTAAAGACAAGCCCTAGACACTATGAGAGGCAATCTCCTAAATATTAGAGTTGGTCCCTTGAATGAAATATGAAAATATCTCTAACACCTTCCATGTTAGGATTCTTCCTGAACACTTACTATTTTTTAGGCCAGAAGGTTTCCTAAGGCCTTCACATCGACCTCGATCTTAAGTTTCTTGACATTTGCAAAAAGACACATAGATACCCTCAAAAGCACTTCACCTTAAAAGGCCGAGTTGACCTTATAAAAGAGATAAGTTCATTCACTCACAAACACTCAAAATCTCATATTTTATGGTTTCTCCGAAAACCTATCACTCCTTCAATATCCTACTCGACTTGACTATCAAAGTGTCCTCCAAAGGTGAGTTTGTTGACTAATACAGTTATGCAATCTTTCAATTTTGATGCTAACAAATCATATGTCAAGGGTCGAGTAGCAAATACAAATGTATCATTTAAATAAATAAATGATTGAATACTAAAAAATTAAAATATTTTTACTGTATTTTTAAGAAAAATTCTTTTATGTGGATCTATATTCTTATAAAATGAGTTACTAAAATTTTTAAAACATATGTTGTTTTCAAATCTAAAAAGTAAGCTTTTTTCAGTTTTGTAAAATTTTTTGAATAAACTTACACTTCCAGTTAGCCAACCAGAGTTTTTGGATACAAGCTGGATCATACAACTAAAGTTAAAACAAGAAACAAACTTTAACTAGTGACATTTTGGAAACCATATAGCATACCACCAAACTTGAAATGGCAAACCAATTGCAACTCGAATGACTCATTGGAATCTATATCTGTAAATCACTAGACTTAAAATGGTAAATCGATTAGAATAATTGAATGACTCTCTGGACTCCAAACAGTACACCATTTGACCTGAAGCAGCAACCAATTAAAAAATGATGACCCTCTTGAATAAAAACAACAAACTAACTACTTTCAAGCAGTAAATCGACTTCGATCAGATAAGGCTTCAAAATCAAATAGTAAACTGACATCTTACAAGCAATAAATGATTTTGCCTTAATTTCAAATTCAGCAATAATAATAACTTGCCACATAAGTAAATAGCAAACCGTTTTCCAATAAGCCGAAAATGAAGTATGCTAAAAAAGTGTTAGTTTTATTATTCAATCTATAAATAGTTATGGTAAACTTATTTCAATTAGAGAAGCTTTGCAATCTTTGTCAGGGGTTTAAATGTATCTTGAGCTTTAAATTTGCTTATTTACATTCATTGATTTATGAGCTAGTACATTCTCTTATAGAGAGCAATCTTTGATTGATTGTAAATGTGAGAAACACTTAGAAAAAAAGGCTTTTGAGTTTATCTCGATTTGTAAAGGTCTATTAATACTTTAGAAGTCAATTGTAAAAATCTTGAAGTATTGGATAGTGGAATCCTTAAGCTTAAGTTGCTTAGAATTATGAAGGTAAACGAGTTTTACCAAACCATATAAAAATATGACATTTGCTTTCTTTTCCCTTATCTTTTCAAATTTATCTACTGTTATATTTACTATTATTAAAATTCTTAAAGCATCAATTTGAATTGTTTTATAATTTTTTGTCTACTTTTTAAATACCTAATTCATGCTCCTCTTGGGTTGCTTAGGTATAATTTTATTCAGTATCAGAGTAAGGTTCTCTTTTTAGCACTTAACCGTCTAAAGTAAAATATCTATGGCAACCTAAATGACTTAACCTTTAAGAAAGAACAATCCGCAACTAGATTTTTATTTTTTGATGAAAATGACTACCTTTATTGAAAAGGTAGGATGAGAATTAATTTCAAGCATTAGATTATGAAATATGAAAAGTTATTTTTGGTGATCCATTGACACAAAAAATGAAAAATAAAAAAGGGAAGAAATTTCATAACCTTTAAGTCAATAGAGTGACCTAGAAAATATAATAGTTTCTTTAAATTCCAAAACCATGAATGCTCTGTTTTGTGTTCTAGATAAGAAATAATTTAATAGAGGTTTAAGTTGCTCAAAATCTTATGAAATTTGGACAGAACTTGAAGTTGTTTACGAAAAAATAAATTAGATTAAAGAGTCCAAAATTAATAGATATACTAAGCAATATGAGTTATTTCAAATGCAAAAAAATAAGTGTCTATTCCATGTACATTTGATTTACAAACATTGTAAACACTCTAGGAGCCTTATGAATCTCAAATAGCAAAAAGGTAAAAAAATCATTAGGGCTTATTAAAAGAACAGTCATATATTAAGCTAAAGATTTAAATGTTTTATCTATTGATGATTTAATTGGCTCTCATATTTTATGATGAAGATTTAGTTAGAGTTACCAAAAATGTCGGGACAACTAAGGCCCATGGGCTTTAAGTCCAGCTCATATTGTGAAGCCTTGGATATGGAATAATAAATTTAAAATGCATTATGAATGGGCTTGGTTAAGGGCTTTTGCAAAACAAATTAGTAGAAATTATGGGATTAATCTTAATCACATACCTATCTTGTGTGATAACACTAGTGTTATAAACTTGTGAAAGAATCTCATTCAACACTCTAGAACAAAGCACATAGAAATTAGAAATTATTTTTTGAGAAATCATATTTAAAAGATGACATTACAATAGAATTTGTTTCCATGAAAAAATAACTTGCTAATATTTTTACAAAACCCTTATGTGAAGATCAGTTCACAAAAATCTAACAAGAACTTGGAGGATGATGTTTTTGCATTAGCATATTATTATATCATATTAAGACTGCTAGCTAGCATAAATGATGTTCTATTTTTGTTACTGTGCTATATATTTGTAATAATATGATTTTTGATTGTTTATTATTATATTTTATGCATAAATTGACTTTCTAATGAATTTCGGATCACAAAATGATTTTGGAATCAATCATTATTTAGCCAAAAATCAAAATTGGTGTGTAAAATACAGAGGAAATGGCTAACCGCTTGGTCAAAGTGATTAACCTCTTGAAAACAAAAAGACTATCAGATTGTAAAAGTAAATCACTATAGGAAACGGTAAACTGCTTTCGTAATTTTCACCCACTGGAATGAAGTGGCGTGCTATTTATTTTGAAATGGTTCACCAATTTTACGATTCTTAGTCAATATTTATAGTTTTCATCATTATTTTTGGCAAACCATTTTCTCTCTCTCTCTCTCTCTCTCTTAAACCGATGGTAGCTCCTAGTACACATAAGTTAATAGATCCTAGGAATGCCCATATTACCTTTTCTGTCTGAGAGAGATTATTTCAAGCTCATGTCTTGTTATTCTATTGCTTCAGTCTTGGTTATCAATTCCGAAAAAGGAAGCATCCAGCCATTGAATGAAACAACGAACGGGAGACCTGTAATAAACCTGTGCTTTTGTTGATGATTGTGCAGTCACTAATGTTGTATTTTTAATTTATGGGGTAATTTCAGCCGGCACCCATATGTTTAGGCATTTTGCTGCACACCCACAACTTACGCACCAAAAAGGCTAATGTAATATTTTTGTAACTTAGATCCTAATTTATCGCGCAAGGTTTTATTTGATTGTTAAATTCATGTCTGACTACTACCTGATCTTGTAAGCGGATGTACAATTGTGAATAAAAGTGCTAGAGGGTTTTAATAACTCTTCAGTTGCAGGAAACTTGTTACATCTATAAAGATTTTGTTGATCTCATGATTTAATTGTTTTCCTGGTAACTAACAAATTTTGAGTGCGTTTGGGGCGCCGCCCTGTGTGCTCATTACATTGCATTGTATTAAGCTGTAACATAACATCAAGTATTGGGTGGTATGGACTTAGTAATATTTTAATTGATAAAATTTAAGTCTATGAATAGATTATGTTGATCAAATTTTTTGGTTGTTTGTATGGTAACTTGCAAAACATTAAATGCGTTTTTTTAATCCTATTTTGATTTTGTTTGTTTGTTTGTTTGTTTTGTTTTTTTTTTTCCCCAGATTTCCGTGTTCTCTTTTGTTTGTAAATGGTATTACATTCATTTTATGATATTTTACAACGGACAGCACTAACTACACGAATTAGATGAAACATAGCCTTGGGTCCTTGCGTATCTAATTGTCGACAAATCATCAAGTCTGAAACCTCTACAAAAATGGGGTATGATACAATCATATGGTGAGATCATATGAATTTTGTTTTATAATAAAATATATACCTACTTGTTTGTCAAGTTTTTAACCTAATAAAGGTGATGACTTGATATCCCAAAGTGTATTCTAGGATTTCTCAAAATTTTATATGAATTTTTTATTTCAATCAACCGAAAGCAAGATGAAATTTAAAAAGAAAATTTGTGTATACTATCTTTGTTGTAAGAGTACTTTGGCAATTAATTTTGATTGATTTGAAAGATTTACTGGATGATATTCGTAGCTACATAAAAATCAACGTAAGGCCTAAAGACCCATTTTGACCCTTCAACGTAAGGCCTAAAGACCCATTTCGACCTTTCATGTATGTATTTTATGGTGGACTGAAGTTATTATGTAGAGGCAATCATTATGCATTATGGATTGGAAGACACAAAAATACCAAAGTGAGGCCAATTGGTATCTAATCAATGGGTAAGCTCACTATGGGGATTTCACCGGTAAGGAAATACCATTCACTTGGGGCACCTTAACTCATAAGGGAACACCTTGTGAAACTGGTAATGGAAAACTAGTCACCCAAGAGGCTTAAAACTATTCATAACCTTAAAAAAATTTTGTTCTTATCTCATGTTGTATTAAGTAGCCTTCTAAAAATTCTTTCCAAATTCCAATTTTGGGTTGCACCATCTTAATGTCTTAAATCACATTAGAGCTTTTTTTTGAGTTATATCATCGTATTAGATGTTGTATCCTGATTTTCTGTTGTTTATTGCTGCAATATGCTTCCACACCACTACTCACAAAAGGTACCAATATTGCCCAGGTCTAGAACGGCTTTTTAATGAGCTAACCGTAGTCAAAACTTCAAACCGAGTTTACCTAAGCTAGATTAACACTTGGAAAATTTGTAGACCTTACTCCTCAAACCAAAAATAGAACAATGGGTTCTCAAACCACATTCTATCTAGGCGTGGTAATGGGATGGGGTGGGGGTATGAGGCCTACCCCATTATCCACCGTATTAAAAATTTTGCTCTCATATTTTACCTTATTCTTCAGTATATTTAGTAGGGTGGGGATAGAAATCCCTATATAAGGAATGATCTACCCATCCTTATCGCATTCCTTATTCACTTATTTTAAGTATATTTGTATATATAATTTCAGTAAATTAAAAATTAAAAACTTAAATAAAATTATTACCATATTATAAAATATTTAAATTATTAAAACAATTTTAGAAGTTTGGAATAATATCTTGAAATGATATCAAAATTGAAAAACGTTTGAAGAGAGCGGTGTCTTAAAAGAGACAATAAAACATAGCAATATTTTAAAATTAAGTGATGATTATATTGTATAATTTTCTTTTAGTTATAGTATTTTTATATTAGGTAAAAATAAAATAAAAATTTATCAACTAACATTGCAATTGATGAAATAAAAATTAAAAAATATTTACACATATGGAGATTAGAGTGAGGGTGAGGTGGAAAGTACAAAATTGAACATTATCTTATTAAGAATTTGAAGATTACTCTTTTCCTATTCTCGTCTCATTTCTAAAAAATATTTAAATTTCACTCTATTTAAGATAGAGCTCTATAAAACCCTAGACTCGTGGAAGATTTCGTCAATCTTTAATTCAGCAAGTCCTATTTCCAGTTGAATAAGATTGTCATCAGCTAATTTAGAAGCTACATGTGGACGAATTCTACCAAAACATTTAGAGACTCCATTTGAGAGTTTGGTTAGGGATTTGCTATGGTACGCAGTCAACATAGTGAGGGAGCTAATTCTACAATAGGATCGAAGAAGAGTAGGAAGATCGACTTATCGCCAGGAACATGGGCGAAATGAAGAAATATGTATATATGAGAACAATCACTAAGGCATTTGCCCAACAATAATTACTATAAAACGTTGCCGGGCAGAATGAGCCTCTAATCCAACAGTAAGAGTGTGATCCTGCTCTGTAATGAGAACCACTAATTGATCCTCCCAGAGAAGAGCAACCATATCCTCTAATTCTTCCAAGGCAAGAGTTGCCTTTAACCCTAAGGGAAAATCAGCCTATCCAGCCCAAAAGACAACTAGTGTTTCCCCTGATTGGACAACAACCTACTCTGCCAATCTCTCAAGGAACTCCTGAATAGAGAAGGATTTTTCGACCTACAACGTATGCAGGATGTATGATGTAATCTAATCATATCCAGACCTCAACGGACGGCAATGATGTACTATCTGAGTACCATCATGCCCGGAGCTACACGGATAGACGAAAGGACGTACCATCTCATGTTTATCAGCGTAACTCATACCCGGATCTCAACAGATGTGCTATGATGCGCTATCTGGCGACATCGTGTCTGGACCACTCGGTCTTATATTTCAAGATATGTCTGCATGCATATGCCCCCAAAGGGCGAAAGTGCCCAAACACACAGCCCAAAGCCTATATGTGTGTTCAGACGGGCCCAAAAGCCTACTATCTCATCTCATCTCATCTGGAGGGAACGGGTATTTGCTTAAAACTTAAAATCATGCTCGAAATCAATATATACACATTTTAAGTCATGCTCAAAATCAACATATATATACTTGAAATCATGCTCGAAGACCATATATAAACACTTTAAATTATTCTCGAAATCAATATATAAATACTTTGAATCATGCTCAAGATCAATTATATACTCTTTAAATCATACTCAAAATCAACATATATAAACTTTTAAATCACGCTCAAGATCAAATCATATACTCTTTAAATCATGCTCGAAATCCACATAAAGACACTTTAAATCATGTTCGGAAATTAATCATCTCTTTTACTATTTTAAAATCAATACGGAACATAAATGAATAAATATAACTTAACAAAATATTTATCCGTAATAAACATTTATTTCGGAGAACCATTAAATGAAAACACATTAAATATTCATTTCAGGAACAAGCTTTACTATATAAAAATCAAATAATTTTAATATATTCCACTCACAGTGACAAAATCAGACTCGGCTATCACCCAAGTCTACAGGTAGATTTTTGTCCGCAGATCCACCTATTTTACAGAAATGATATAATTACTTTCCATAATTATAATTCGAACTAATCTCATGAAAATAACGTTTAAAATAAATATTCGTTCTAACATTACAACTCTCAATTTCCTCGACTTATCGTATTAATCCACTATTCGTAATTTACTAATATAATCTGAAATTATACTACCCTCAATTTTATAATTTAATAATTTATCCTCAACATCATAAAATTACCAATTTACCCTTAATTCATATTGCAAAAAATCCTCAAAGCTAGAAATTATGAAATTACCCTCTATACGTGAAATTACCAAAATGCCCTTAAGGTCAACGTTGGCCGGAATTCACCCAACGGCGGTGGGGAAGCTCGGGCTAGAGACTTCTTGTCGAGGTGAGTTCAACGGTGTTGGTGGTGACCTCCCACGCTCGGCAATGGCACCGGATCAAGACCGTGAAGCCGCGGCACTTAGGGTGAGGAACCTTTTCACCAGTGGCGCGACCAAAGATGGTCGGAATTGGCGACGATCGTCCGCAAAACCCGTGGATGTTTCGAGCTTCACCGACGGCTGCGAAGGTGGGGTGGACGGCCTACCACAAGCTTCTGCTTGACACCTTGCTCTACCAGTGAGGCTACCGTAAATGGAAGAAAAAGGTAGGTCAGTCGAGGGTCACGGTCGAGTCAAACGGGTTCACTTCTCTCTCTCGATTTTGCTCCAATTTCTCCAAGTTTTCCTCTTTTAAATACACCCACAAAATA
>CM046814.1:21488433-21604412 GCA_025617385.1 Murraya koenigii
TTACAAGAAGGTACTGTTGATACGATTTTACTGCGTGCCCTCGAGCGGTGTCAAAACTCACTGCTCACGGTATGCTCGGCGGGTGCGCTCAACTTCAATTCTCCTTTATTCAGTCGGAATAGCGATCTCCTGCAGTGCTGTACTCACAAAAATAAGGTCGAGGGGTCGTGGGATGTTTTCAGTGAAACCCTACGATGCTCAAGTCGATGATCGAGGTTATTCTTTTTTGTATCACTCTTTGTTAGACAGACCGGAGGAATGAAAATGATATTTTTGTCTTTTTGTGATCAGAATAGCTTATGAGAAATCCAAAGGAAAAATAAAATGGAGAAGAAGAAGAAGAATCTCTGGAAAATTTGGGAACCCTCAACCTTTACTTCAATTTTTCCTTTATATTTTCGTTTTCCCGCCTTTTTTTCTTCAGGAGCAGCCGTTCCCGCGTCTTTGGTGTCTGGGTCCCTCTGACAGTGGGATTACTGTGACATTCCCTGGGAATACGTGACTGTCTGGTGGGCATGGGTTCACATTCCTGATCATAGTGTCGGGCGTGTGCGCACGAAATGATGACACTGTAGGGAGTGTACCGGCTATCGGTAACAGTCGCGACACCATACCGCGTGGGGCATGGGTCAAGCATCGATCGTTGCGTTGAGTTACTGGAGAGAATGGTCAAACCGTCTCGAACCAACTGTACCTGGATCTTGCATTTTCTCCGTGCCGTCACTGGTGTGGTCGGGTCATACCTGGGGATTTGAAGACCTCGAGCAGAAGAAGGAGCTCGGGGCTCGACCATTTTAGAGGTTCTCGACCTTGACCGGCTTTGACGCTTAATAAAGTCGTCTTTGTACCAGCGATCAAGTCTTCTGCTCGAGATGGGTTGACCTCGAGCTGGATTGGCCTCGAGGAGACCTGCTCGATATTACCCAAACATCAATCCCCCAGTTTCTAGTCTTTAGAGTGAAACGAGATAAGGCTGAAAACTTCTTGTTTAGGCCGGCTTCCCAGCCTTTTTACCTTCCCGTGTTGAGCTGTCTTCCGCTTCCATCACTTCATTATTTAATGTGGGGCACGTGGGCGGATCTGGGCCGTGTGTTTGAATTTTGAAGAGACGTTACTTGAACAGTCGCGTCTCTTGAGATACATGCCGTCTGCTGAAGAGACGCATTTTCCCTTTAAAATCCCTCGATTTCTTTACTGTGCTTCCTTATTGCTCATCTTCGCTCAAACTAAAATCAATTGCTTGCAAGTGCTTCTCATCTTTTCTTTGCCGCCGCTGCCATTTCCGATCATCGACTTTTGCTCAGGTATAAATCTCTTTCTTTTTCTCGTTCTTTTCCTACTCTTCGTTCATTTGAGTTTTCGATTCCCACTGGGTAGATTGTGCCTATAAGAGACATGTCAGAAACCCAACGACCCCGTAGGATGTCGTCTGAGGAATCGTCCTCTTCAAGTGATGTTGAACCCCTTAGGATGATTCCTGTGAGAGATTCAAGTTCAGAGGGGATGTTGGTTGTGGCGGGGGACCAGCCGTAACAGGGGGGAAGGGTTAGTCAACGGTCAGAGAGAAGAAGGTATCCCATTGACTCCATGAGGTGTGAAACTTCACACCAGGATCTGGATAGGCTTAGGGACACCTACCATATACTGACTAATGTGGACCTGCGGGTGCCCGGCAAGGGTGATATGCCCAGCCGTCCTCCCCGGGGGTATGTCACCTTCCATTTTGTCTTTCTCCCTTTTTTCATTTCCTAGAAGAAGATGCAGCACTTATCTGTAGTTCGGGAGATAAACCTGTTGAGGGATGCCAGTTTCCCTATTAGGCTTTGTATCTTCTTGAGAGTATGCGAGGACTTCATCTCCACCACTGCTCTTATCTTTTCCAGATTGGTTTCGATTCCTCTATGACTGACCATGAAGCCCAAGAATTTTCCCGAACTAACTCCAAAGGCACATTTCTCTGGATTAAGCTTCATCCGGTATTTTCTTAGGAGCGCGCAGGTTTATTCCAAATGCTTTACATGTTCCTCCTCGTCCTTTGACTTGGTGATCATATCATCCACATAAACCTCAGTTGTTCGGCCGATCAGCGGCTTAAAGACCTTGTTCACCAGCCTCTAGTAGGTTGCCCCCGCATTCTTCAGGCAGAAAGGCATGACCTTGTAGCAAAACAGGCCATGGTTGGTGATGAAAGCTACGTACTCCTCATCTGGCCGGTGCATGGGAATCTGGTTGTAACCCGAGAACGCATCCATGAAACTAAGTAGCCCATGTCCCGCCGTGAAGTCCACCAGCTGGTCTATCTTCGACAACGGGAAGCTATCTTTAGGGCAAGTTTTATTTACATCCGTGAAGTCCATGCACATTCTCCATTTTCCACTTGCCTTCTTTACTAACACTACGTTCGAGATCCATTCAGGGTAGGAAACTTCTATTATGAATCCCGCCTTCAGCAACTTCTCCACCTCACAGTTCATGGCCTCGTACCTTTCTTGGTTGACGCATCTCCTCTTCTGCCTTACTGGCTTGGCGTCCTTCCGTATTGCTAGCCTGTGACACGCTATCTCCGTGTCAATTCCGGGCATATCCTCGTGTGTCCAAGCGAATACATCCGAGTGTGCTCGCAAACACTCGACCAAATTTTCCTTCAATTGTCCTCTAATGCCCGAGCTGATCCGGACCTTTTTCTCGTGGTCGTCTCCTCTTACTCTAATTTCTTCCACCTCTTCAACGGGCTCCTGTCTTCCATTTCTCGACTCCCCCCTCGAGTCTAATGATGTTACCTGCATAGTCTCCTTAGCCGCCACAACGTAGCAACTCCTCACGACCCTCGGCTGCCCTTGACGACTCTTATAGCTCCATTCACTCGATACTTCAAGGCTAAGTAGTGGGTGGATAATACCGATTGGCTGATCCTCATGAAGGGTCTCCCCAATATTGCTTGGTAGGGCTGACTTCATCCACCACCACAAAGTCTAGCATCATATTCTTTTCGAAAGGCCTCGAGTCCATAGCCACAACCAGCTTGATGATTCCCAGAGGGGTCAGCTTTCCTCCCTCGAACCCTTTCAGGGAGAAGTTTGTTTGTTCGAGGTTCACAGCCGTCATCCCCAAGTCATCGAGTGTGGACTTGAAGAGAATGCCCACCGAGCTCCCTGAATCCACCAACATTCGATCAACCTCCTTATTAGCGACTTTTGCCTTCACGACCAGAGCATTTTCATGGGGGTACAGTACCCCTTCTTCATCCTCCTCTGTCCACATGATGGGCACCTGCCGTACCTTAGCCTTTTTTGTAGCTGACAAGGTGAACAAGACCTCCCAGCCAGCAATGGCGGCGTACCTGCAATAGTTTTTCCGAGCCCTATTTGAATTCCCTGTCATCATCGGTCCTCTTGAGATCACCCATGTAACCGGTGGCTCCAGGTCCATGCCATAGGCTCGATCATCCTCCTCTGGCTGTTGCTCGACCACTAGATGGCCCCCTTCAACAAATTCATCTAAATATCGATTTCGAACCAGGTCCTCCACCTGGTTCTTCAAATCCCGGCACTGTGACGTCGAGTGGTCGTGGTCACCGTGGAGCGACAGAAACCGTCCCTTATCTCGTTTGCCAGCTGGTTTAGCTATCGGTGCTAGAGGGTTCACCAGTCCTCGTTCCTCTGACACTTGGAGTATCTTTTCAAGTGACATCTTCAATGTTGTGTATTGCCCGTAGGCGGGGCTCTGCTCAATCATCTGTATCGCCCGATCCCGAGGGAAGCTTCCCGAAGGAGGTGGTAACGGGCGGTCAGTTCTGTTGTGGTTCGGCATAGGTCGGCCCGGTGGTTGGTTGCAGGATGGGTGGTCATCGTGCTGCCTGTATTCTCTGTGGTCTCGGCCTGAAGACCTGGGAGGTGGTGCGGGAATCATTCGTGGTTGGGGAGCTCTTTGATAGGGTTATAGGGGGCAATCCGTTCCCTCATTGCCCTGGAAATTGGTGCTCCCCGAGCAGCACCTCCTTTTTCTTTCCTCTTTGCTCCACTGCCCTGCTCACTTCTTAGCTTCGCAGTCTTTTCCTCCTCGATAATCATGTCCATCTTCACCTGTTCATACGCATCAGAATACGAACGAATCGAGGGACCCCATAAATTGTATCATGGCCTCCCCATCCTAATTCTGTCTTTCAGCCCCCTCAGCGCCTGGGGATGATTGAATGCCCCAAGATCCAGAACAGACCGGTGGTACCTCTTAACAAATTCTCAGAGGGGTTCTCCCTCCTTCTATCTTATCTCTGACAATTGCATCATGTCATCTTCGGGGGTCATTGTGCCCCGAAATTGCTCTCAAATTCTCTGCACACCTGCTCAAAGCTCAGAATGCTTCCCCGTGGTAGCCTACGATACCATTCTCTCGCCCTTCCCTCGAGAGTAAGTGGGTTGCCGTCAAGCCCTGCACTCCGGTCATGTCGTTGAACCGTTCTATGTGCACCAGCTGGTCACTCTTCCCCGAAAACCTTAATCCGGAAACAAAAATCTTGAAGGATTGTTACGCCCATGATCTCCGCTGAGAGCGAGAACTCGTTGTCCAGCATTATCCTCCAGCGCGGACCTTTCCCGTTTCCCGGAGGTCTTCCACAACCTATGCCAACCTCCAAACTTCCCCTTCCAGTTCTTCTGCACAGGAGGTGGGTGCAGTGTCTTGCAAGTGCTGACGGAACCCCCTTTCTTCTAGGTTCATCCCTTCCCTCCTGGAAGTATTCAGCGTTTTCGGTCTCTGGGCTTCATCTCCTACATGCTCCCGGATGGGGGCGTTCCCTTTTTCGGTCTCTGGATTCATGGATGTCATGGCTTGCTTTCCTCTGTCCTTCCCTGAGTTCCTGTAGGATGGATGTTAGCGTCTCCATTTGTTTCTTCATCTGATCCATCCTCTCCTGGATTTCCCTATTTTAGGCCTCGTTTGCCACCTTCCTCAAAGTCACCGACTCCTCTGGACTCACTCCTCTCCTGCTATTTCCCTCATTGTTACTTTTATGTTTTCTGAGTGTGTTGGGAAGTTAGGCTTTTTGTACTGATCCCCACAGACAGTGTTAAGATGTTGATACGGTTTTCTGCGTGCTCTCGAACAGTGTCAAAAACTCATGCTCACAGTATGCTCGAGCAGGACTGCTTTCCAACTTCAATTCTCCTTTATTCGCCGGAATAGCGATCTCCTCTGGCCTGCACTCATAAAAACAAGTTCAGGGGTCGCCGGATGTTTTCCGCGAAAACCCTCCAACGCTCAAGTCAGTGATCGAGTTATTCTTTTTTGTATCCATCTCTATTAGACAGGCCGAAGGAATGAAAAGTATATTTTTATCTTTTTTTATCAGAATAGCTTATGAGAAATCCAAAGAAAAAATAAGATGGAGAAGAAGAAGAAGAATCACTGGAAAATTTGGGAACCCTCAACCTTTACTTCAATTTTTTCTTTTATACTTTCAATTTCCTGCCTTTTTTTCTTCGGGAGCAACCGTTCCCGCGTCTTTGGTGTCTGAGTCTCTCTGACAACCGGGATTACTGTAACATTCTCTGGGAATGCGTGACTGTCTGGTGGGCATGGGTTCACATGGCCTGATCATAGTGTCGGGCGTGTGCGCACGAAATGATGACACTGTGGGGGCGTGTGCCGGCCATCGGTAACATCCGCGACACCATACCGCGTGGGGCATGGGTCAGGCATCGATCATCGCGTTGAGTTACTGGAGAGAAGGGTCAAACCGTCTCGAACCAGCTGTACTTGGATCCTACATTTTCTCCTTGCCGTCACTGGTGTGGTCGGGTCATACCCGGGGATTTAAAGACCTCGAGCAGAAGAAGAAGCTCAGGGCTCGACCAGTTTAGAGGTTCTCGATTGTGAGTTATTCTAGTTTTGTCTGTTGTAGTTGCCCATATAATTAACTGAGATAGGATTCTTATAACAACTATCAAATAAATGTCCTTTTCTATAATAAGCATAACATGTCGCAATAACTTTATTGACAATTGTTGGAACAATGGACATAGAATTTACCATATTTATCAATGAGGTTACTTGGGCTGATAACGTTGTTAAGGCATCTATATTGTAAATTCCTCTTTTTGTACCTTGCTTAGTAGATGGCCACTGATAGTTGCTATTGACTATTCTTTTCAAAATATCATAAGCTTCATTATAAGACTTAATTAACATGGCCCTACTTGCTAAAGCATCTACCATCAATCTAGTGCTTAAGTTCAAACTATTGTAAAAAGTTTTCAACTGTATACAACAAGGAATACTATAATGAGGACATTTTTTAAGCAATTCATTGAATCTTTCTCATGCATCATACAAGCTTTCATCTTCAAGTTAATGAAAATATGTAATCTCATTCAACAACTTTGCATTCTTGCTGGGTGGAAAGTACTTCATCAGGAATTTGTCAGCTAAGTCATTCTTGCTCGATCCCTAGAAGAAAATAAGAAGAATATTAGCCTCATGCTTTCTATGATGCTCCAGCAATCTTGAAAGCCTCTAAAAATAGTTTAAGGTGGAGATGGAGTTCTTCTAATGGCAGTCCATTAAATTGTCCTACTGTTTGCAGCATCTAAAACATTACTGGTTTAAGCTTCATTTATTATGTTTTTATGTTTATTCTTCTTCCTTGCTTCCCATTTTCGCATTTTGCTTGTATTTTTGCTCATTTTTCAATTTGGTTTGAACTTCAATATTGGGTGATACTTTTGCAATTTGGTTTGAACTTCAATATTGGGTGATACTTTTGCAATATAAGAAAGATATATAGATAGATAGATATATATATATATATATATATATATTAGATGCCCCTTTGACCCTTCTTTTTTTACAAATACTTTTTGAACTATTTGTATTTTTTTGAGTTATGGTTTGACAATTTAGGTTAAGAGTGCGTATGAGATTAAAACTGGACAATTGTAGTTTTTAAGTTATAACACTAAAGTGTTTGATAAAAATTTATTATGTCTTTAATAATTTTATTAAAATTATTATTTAAAAATTATATTTACTACATACTATTAATTGTTATTTCATAATTATAATTTTTTTTCACAGTAATTGTAGTTTAAAAACTATAATACCTCAATTTCAAACGGACATTAAGTAGTTCACTGCTAACACTTGGGAAGGCATAACACTATCCATCCCAAGTGTTTGTCTAAGTTTTCATATCACGTACTGCTGCATTCTCCAAATTGGTTGGTGGCATAACAAGCTATCTTTGAAGTTCAAAAAAGTTATCATCATATTAATGTCACATTGTTAGAGATAGAAAAGTTGTGATGTTTTTTTTTTATTTTTATTTGACATGATGAAAGACCTCCTTACTAATGGTGTTATACAATCTTAATTTGTTAGACATTTTCTTTTCATATGTGCCCAAATTATAATCATTATCAAGTGACATTTTATATGCGCTTTAGTCGTAAACTAGATGCATTACCTAAGTTATGAGGCATTAGCCTTATCTATGCTTTCTTAGAATCGCTGATGCAATCCACTCAGAATATAATTTGGTTTATAGAATATACAGATGCAATGAGTTTTTGGTTTAGGTTGTGCACATCATAATCACAAGCCTTCCTGCTACTAATCTATTGCAGATGCCTGTGCACACTATTGCTTCAAATGCTGGCTTGAGGGCTCATTTGCAGGCAAGCTATTAGCGCTAGAGAATCATGATCTTGCATGTCATATTACTAAAGGGTTCTTTTTACTCTTTTTTTTTATGTAAAGGTAAATGCATTTGCAGATGCCTGTGCATAAGTGTGGAAAGAATTGTCAGCACATAGCTTATAACTTCTTGAGGAATTTGAAAACCTGTCAAAGTCTCGTTAATTTTCGAGGCTAAACAGACTTTGATTGGAACTTTGCAGGAAGACAAAAAATACTAGGTGGAAAGATCGTTCTTCAGAGAAACAAAATTTAAGAGTGAGTTTTATCAAATATTAACATCTTTTTAGGTAATTTAACTCTGTTGGTAAAAACGTTAAAAATGAAGAGAGATTTTACAAAAATTTTAGAATCTGGAAATCAAGTCATATTATGAAAAACCTTCATAATATGTTGAGACTCATAACATTACCATTCGCTAGCATTACTAGAAACAACAGTCACACAGTCCCAAGGAGAAAAAAATATTAACCTGCGGCGAGAATTCTCAGTATTATTGACATCAATGAACAGTCCAACACCATTACCGGCGGTGAGTACTAGTGGTGGCGGACTGAATAGCTTCTATTTTAAATAAAAATATATATATATTAATTTAACAAAAAATAATAATATAAAACATTAAAATATACACCAAAGACCAAATACAATTCAGTATAAATTTCATATGCATTAGTTACAATAACTTACAACTATACAGCAATAAATTAATTCAATGCACATTAACACAATAGATTACAACTAATTCTAATTCATTTTATTTTACAGTGGTAAACACACCTTATTCCATTCCAAATTCATGGCGTGCACCCAAAATATAGCTCCCTTCTGATCCCATCTTTCATAAACAAATATCTCGACGTAGAAACAGCAACGAATCTAAAAATATGAAATTCTTAAATCATTATACATACTCATAATTTTAATCCTCCATTTTCGGAATAGAAATTGAACCAAACAAGGAATAAGCTTGAGATTAGACAAAAGGGAAATAATGTCAAATCACACACTTTATGTTGCAACAATTTGACCCTCTAGAATTTAACATAGGTTAAAGTTTTTGCATTTAAGGAAGATGTCATGTACATCTAATAACAGGGAATGAGAAATTTAAGAGATAAAACAATGTACATCTAATAACAGGGAATGAGAAATTTAAGAGATAAAACAATTACCTCCTCAGATTATCTAATTCAAGGTCTGTTATTTTCAATGGGTCAACAATTCCAGAGGCTATCATATCAACATATCCACCTGTGTGAACAAAAGATGAAAACATTCATGTCCAACTCATTACAAAAAAACAAGCATATATATGTATATACTTTGCTTTTCTTTATTTGAGAAGCCAACCTTTAGCTGGATCGTACCCAAGATCGGGATTGTCCTGCTTCAGTAACTTTTCAACAACAACTGAACCGTCAAATCCAGCAACAGAAGCAATTGTGAAGACTGGCATCTGCAAACTCACGCTCAAATTACTAATCAAAACATTAAATGAGAACATAAATTGTCCATTTTTTCTTAGACAAGCTAATATTAAGAACACTTTGAAAACACCGAAACATATACAGCCGATTACAAAAATAACATTGACAAGCTTAGAATCTCATAACCCATTGTTCCCAATGATATGTTCAAATGCCTGAGTTTTCTTTTCTTTAATCTTTTATTGTTTTTGGTTGTTTTTCAAAATCCAAATTAAAACAGATTGTTTTAAAACTTTTGAAACCAAATTTCAAACCAAACTGTTTGGGAGTTCAAGATGGCCAATTCAATGAGCTTGGCTTGATTTGGTTGGGGCTATGACTAAAGAACAAAACTTCCAATCCATGAAAATGGATAAAGCCACTAGAAATGAAGTTTATCATGGCATTAACAAGTTTTCATTACAAAGTTCAAGTTCTTTATTCCCAAAAACTAACACATCTTTTGTGCTCTGTTAAACATATGCAATTTATCAACTATTGATCATAACTTCTTTATGTGTGTATATTAAATGTATTATTTTAATCCTTCGTAACTTAAATTTATGCCTTTTTATTATTTTGTTATACTATTTTTTGTCTTAATTTTTATGTTTTGTCATTATAGGTGTATTTTGGGAATGAGGAAATCAACTGGAGCTTAAGAATAATGTGGAAACAAATATTTGATTGCCAATTTAGCAAAGCACGTGGAATGTCAAACCATAAGAATGAATTTGTGAAGACAAAAGGGCAATAACTTCTAGTTTTAGGCTATTCACGTGGAGAGCACTAAGGAATTAATTGATAAGTTATATATAGCAAGCATGTGACATTTAAATGGGATGTTGATGGCTTTTAGATCCGAAGGCTTGGAGGAATTCAATTTCAATAAACATTGGGATTAAAAGCTGGTGGCTAAGTATATAAAAAGGAGGATAATGACAGCCACAAGAGGCAACCACACAAAAGAAAGCAGAAACCGACAGAGCGAGAATTGAGGACAGCCGCATGCAAAAGAATTTTCTTTTTTTTGGTAAACAAAATACTTATATTAGATGTAGGATATGTACATAGAGGAGGGATAAGAAGTCCATAGAAACAAAAGTCAAAATTCCCCAGGCCCAAGAACTATAATCCTATAAGATCAAAAGTTCTAACTAATGAAATTACAGCATAGCTGCTTCCCAATTAATCAAAATAAACATGTAACCCGCATGCAAAAGAATTAAGAGAACCCAAAAGCCGAGCAGCACATTAGAGGAAGTAGATGCCACAACTCACTGAGTTTTCCTTTTCTAATTATGCCGTTTGAATGTTCCCAACTACAATTATGGATTCTCTTTATATGCTCATGAACTACTTTATTTTGCTAGGTCTACGATGCAGCCTAACTATGAACATTTATTTCGATAAGTTTGTGTTATTTTTAGTTTATTATTCCATAATTGAGAGTTCATTATTGTGCTTAATGCTTTTAAATATCTTATCAATATTGAATTGATTTGAGAATGCATAATAAGACCGATATGTGATTTATGTATTATTGCACTATGTAATGGATGTTATGAATTATATGGGAGACAGAAATGTACTATAACCTGAATCATGCAACTAATTTAAGAATAGAACAGAATGAATTTTCATATATTGTAATGCACATAGAGATATAGTGAATTTTCATATATTCTAATGCGCATAGAGATATGGTGTATTAGTATATAGAAATATAATTGACATTGCTTGAGAAAGGGTATCAAATGAATTAGGATTATTCAACTGTCAACATGGGTAACAATTTTAATAGGATTAAATTGGATTGGTTATCGTGAAGTCAGATGTCCTAGTGACTAATTTCTAGGTCATTTATGTTACTACACCTTTATTTAATTTTTTGTTGCTTTATTTTATTTCTGTTTTAAACTCTTAACTCGTCTTAATTGATTATTCAAATAAATTAGAGTTAGAATAATTTTAGTAGCTAATAGAATGAGCATAGATGGAGATTAAATTGGATTGGTTACAGTAAAGTCCGATGTCATAGTGTCTTAATCTCTTGGTGATTTCTACTACTTCTTGCATCTTATTTAATTTTTTGATTGTTTATTTTATTTTAGTTTTCAATTCTACTCATCTTAATCGATTGTTCAAATAAATTAGAATGAGAATAATTTCAATGACTAATAGGATATACAATCTCTATAGGACGATACTCTATTGATCATTATATTACTTGTACCGACTAGTACACTTGCTAATTTATGCAACACTTGTATATATCAAGTTTAAGAAAATCAGACAACTTTGATGCAGGGCCAAACATTAATAAACAAACTTCTAAAAGGAAGATGAAAAAGAAATTCAAAACCTTAAGAGCATTCTGTAAAATCTGAACACCAATCTTCTGATCAGGGTTTGCAATTTGCAATTTGTTCAGCTCCTTTGACACATGTAGAAGTGCGACCCCACCACCTCCAAATACATTACAAAATAATGGAATGTGTCTCACCAGCCCAACAAAATGAACCAAAGAAAATTATAAAATAAAAGGCTTACCAGGTAAAATTCCATCTTCCAGCGCAGCCTTGACAGCACCAAAGGCATAATCAATTCTTTTATTCTTATTGCACAAATTAGCTCCACCAACCTGAACAGCAAAAGAACCACATAATCAATAACAACAGGGTTTGATCCATATGGTTAAGATCCCAATAATAATCAATTAAAAAGGCAAATGTAATCTTCTAACCAACCGAACCTTCAAAACAGCAACACCAAGAGAAAGCTTTCTAAGCCTGAATTCCAAAAGCTTGGCTTCATAATCTGAAGTACTTGTTTTAATTTGAGATCTCAACTGTAATATAAGTCTCATAATTAATAACCAAAATATAATTAGAAAAATAGAAAGAAAGTCACAACAAACCTGTTTACATCTTTCTTCAATGTCTGCCAAGTCACCAGAACCACCAATAATAACAGTCTCACCATCCGAAACAGTCCCATCATATGATAATCGGACCTACAACGATGGAGAGAATGAAAATGTATTCTGAACAACAGTGACGCAAAACTAATAACCATGTTCCATTGAATAACTCACCTCTTTGCATGATCCAAGCATTCCTTGTATCTTGGTCATTTCAGTCGATCTAGTCACAACCTTTAAAAAAAAGAAAAACAAAAACAGACATGAACACAATAAATTTAGTTTTCCATCATAAAGAGAAAAAAGGGAGGGAAATAACCAAATGACCCTACCTGACTTCCAGTAAGAGTGGCAAGATCTTGCATTATTGCCTTCTTATTTTCTAACAACATAGGAGATTTTCTAGCACAAGCCTTCATCCAATTTAAAAAGAGACTATAGTTAAATGATATATTAAACAATATGTAAAAGTAAACTAAAAATCAAATAATAATCTGATTGATATTTGAAACTTAAAGTTCCCTTTTTCAGTAGCTAAAATTTTCAGTTCTCGTGCAATCCCATTGGATGTTAGTAAGCTTTTCTAGCCATCTTTACAGGTGATATAGATCTCAAACCAAGCCATCAAAATTCTCGTATCCAGGGGATGACTCAGAACTTTATAATACACCAAGCTAAATTAATAAACTTATATTTTGAACTGAACATAAAATTTCATAAGGGGAAAAAACAATTAATAAGGAGGATATTAAAACTCTTACCCCTGTAAATACGTACTCTAAACAAAAATCATTATATATAAAAAAGAGTAGAAAATAAAAATGCAAGTCAAATAAAAGAAAATGTTTAGAGTATCACCAAAAGGTCTTCTAATTGAACTCTTCAAATACTTATTTGCTTACTTGTGTAGTAAATAAAAATGAAAAAAAAAAGTCATCTCGCAAAAGGCTCTTCAAATAAAAATAAGTATATACTGTTTTAATCTAACTTTTTTCTCTATAAAACTAATAGTAATTATAACACTTCTCTTTTCTCAAAAAAGAAAAAATTATAACACCTCTCTCTCCATGAATTATGTGATAAAAAATTAATAATACTAAATTAAAGGGAATATTGAAGAGTGAGAAGCACTATCTCATTTGAAAATCTCATTTGGAGAGTCTTTTGGAACTCATTTTATTGATGTGGCTCTTCAAATGAGAAGCAAAATCTCATTTGAAGAGCTTTCAGGTAATGCTCTTATGTATGAGATGGAAATTTTGTAATTTAGGTGAAATGCGTTAACAATTTTTTGGGCTAGACGGGACTGTAATCAGGTTCGCCACTGTTCATATACTGTTTAATTTTAATGGTTATTTTGTTGAAAAACATTTATTACCTTGGCAAGACTGACTACAATATTAACTCGGTCCATTGGAAGAGAAATTTTCACGTCCATGCTAACATCCTCAGCAACAATCAGAAGTTTTCTCTAAGGAGGAAACAGGATAATAACAATTAAATGCATCAATAAATAAAGTTAAGGTTTCATTTTCTGCAGTACAACCTTACGATCAGAACTTCTATAGCCAGACAGCCTAATTGCTTTCTTGATAACATCCATGTCAGAAATTTTATCCCCATAGATTAAAATAGATGGATTTTTCAAAACCTGTCAACAAGAAAACAATATAGTTGTGTTAACACCACGAAAGGTACTTCGTAAAAGCATAAAATTAATTAAAGAGCATAGTGACATATGGATATTCTGAAATGCTTACACGTGTGCGGTTTATATCTTTGATAAAGACAAAGGATGATAGAGAGGGCAAGTCTAGCGTCATTCCTCTAACAAACTCTAGCTCATTACTTAAATTTTCAGAGTTTTCCTTCTCCTGCAATAGTTTTAATGAATAAAAAAATTAAAAAAGGGATGGATAGATATCTAAATGACTCAAAAATTTAATAAAAAATAATAGATATCTAGTGCAAAGATGTTATATATATATATATATATATATATATATATAATCATTCTCATATAAAATTTCTTGTTAACATTTTCTTTGTTAATTTAAAATTGCTGCAGATTCATGAGATTGATGAGATTCAAAACTGAATTGTGTATTGTTGATGTGGTGATGGACTATATGTCAAGAAGCTTCAAATTTTAAGAAACAAAACTTTTGTTCAATTTTTATAACAAAAATCAACATACCTCAAATTGACACTCATGATAAATCAAACCATTTCATTTAATACTAATCAACAATTATCACAAATTGAACTGCTCTGTTCATATGATGAATTTAGAAGAAAAGAGCGAAGGTCCATTTTAGTAGAGTTGAGAGAGAAGATTCTTTACAATTGCTTTTATATATTTTTTTTAGTTGCCCCAAAGACAGATTGCGTATGGAGTACTGCATATGATGAATTTAGAAGAAAAGAGAGAAGGTCTATTTTAGAAGAGTTGAGAGAGAAGATTCTTTACAATTGCTTTTATATATATATATATATTTTAGTGGCCCCAAAGACAGATTGCGTATGGAGTACTACATATATATAAAGTGAGAATTCAGTGTTTAAGCTGATGTAAAAGTTTTTAAAGCATTATACATCAGCGTAAAAAGCAGAATCTACATTTTAAAAGGTACGGATGTCCCCATCAAAGGACAATATATATATATAATGAATACTGGTTTACATATCTTTAAAAATTATCAAACCCAGCCCATCTACCAAATAAAACTAAGGAATATTTTTTTTAGCGCCCCTAATTATGATTTACAGAATAAAAAGGGAAATAAATAAAATAACAAAAATCATAAAGGAGCTTTTTAAAAATACCCCAAATAATTCCCATCACATTTCACTCTCTTTTTCTGTCAAGTAATTTTCTTTTTCTTCATCTTATATTTATTCCGCAACAAATTAATCACATTCTATCAAAATGAAGACAACAAACACAGAGAGTGGTTAATAGCCAAATAAATTTTACTGAAGGAAAGAAGGAAGCACATATACAAACTACACTAGGCCATACCAATCTCTTTTTCTTTGCTGAGAAACAAAAGATTATATATAAAACTGTAAGAGATATATACAAAGATTATTGGGACTACAAATCCACTAGGCCATACCAATCTCAACACCAAGAAGTAATAAAATGGAAGAATATATACCACAACAAACATGTTCAGTATCAAAGGTTTTCAGGAATTCAATATGCCACTTACAGAGAGGACAATAGAACCAATATCCATGCCAACTTTCGTCATAGCCTTGGTTAGGAGCTTGCCAATCTTCTCGTCCCCATTTGCTGCTGTTGTTCCAACCTATATCCCCTCAAAATAAAAAATTCACCATAGTTCAAAGAAAATCACCTCAATGTCCATTTTCCATATAGAATCATCCCAATTCCTAAACTAAGAAAAATTCAGAAAGTAAACCTGGGCAATTTCTTCAATTGTGCTGACCATTCGCGCTCTGCACTTTAAATGTTCCTCAACTGCTTCAAATGCTCTATCCATTCCTAGTTGTAGATCTGCCTGATTCACTCCTGCTCTAATTGCCTTGATTCTTTCTACACAAATGGCACGGTGTATGACTGATACATACTTGCGGCCTGCAAACAGAAATATCAGATGAGGTACCCAGCACATCATAAATTTATAAGATTCTAACACCATTTGTGTACATCTAAAAACGTTTTTAGAATTAACTGTTCCTCCATAACATAACTTTATTCAGTTATTCCTGGGACGGGATGGAGTAGGTCTTGCTTCATATTTGTTAATTCATTTCTGGTTTACATGACTTCAAGCAGATAAAGCAGTTATGAAAGCTATGCTTGTCAATCGAGTACATATATTGAATTATCTCTTGGGATTTTGGGTCATTTTACTCTCTTTTAAACTATTACTTGCAAACATGACAGCCCCATGATCTAGCAAAATGAAACAAGGAAGTTATAGCAGCAAAAAAAGAGACACTCACCATTTTTATCAGTGTGACATCTAGGGTTTTTAACCTGTTTTACAAAACTTGCACCACCATCATTTCTAAAACTACTAGGCACAAATCTTTCTTCTGTCTCATCATAAGCCTATGGCACAGCAAACAATAAATTAGACAAGTATCTGAAAACACAATATTATTGAAAGGATGAAGAAACTACCAAGAATACATGTAAATAGTAAAATAAAAATATATATAAAACAAAAATAATAAGGCTTGTGACACAGGAAGAAGGGATAACAGGCAGAGAATATTGAAAGAAGTATTAATTAAAAGATAGCTTCAATTTCAAGATATAAAACGATTCAGGTAGCCCCCAAGATAGAATTTGTTTTTCTTAAGGACTGTCCGTTAATGCTCCTGATGAGAGGGAGTGTACATTTTTAGAGATGATAAACTTACTTTAGGACTGCGGCTGACGTTACAAGGAATTTTTTTGACACCATTGGTAGAATAGGCTCTGTTCCAACTCAATCTATGATCAATCTGATGCAACAGTTCTAAAAATTACTAAAAATAAAACTGACAAATAAACGAATATTGGAAAGGAAGAAGAAAAGAAGATATTTCGCATATAAAGAAAAGACGAAAAAAAAAAAAGGCGACAATCTCATTCTCACCGACAGGATGCTGTTCTTAGCTAACCTTCTTCAATTGACAGAGAAGCAAATGAGTCAGGAACTCAAAAGTTCAAAAACAAATTAAATGTTATAATCGGAAACTATCAAGAGACCAAATTTCAGAAAGCGTCTACCTCACAGTGGCGAGACCAGAGGCAAACCGGAGCATGATTCTGCGGAGAAAAACTCAGCAAAACGGAGAGTTTAACAGTTAATCGAGTTGTTCTTTTTTAAAAAACATCAGGCGGCGGGTTAACTCCTTGGAGGAATAAAGAGTAATTTTTATGGACATATATATCTCTCTTTTTTAGTTTCAGGGCTTTCGAGTATTTCTAAAGGCATACAAGTAATTTTAAAAGTCGACAGGTAATTTTTATATTTAGTAATTTTTTATCAAATCAGTCCAGTCTATACGGTTTTACCCAATCTTAGAGTAGATTATAAAAGAGAGAATGAGTAGTTTTATAAAATTTAATTTTAAAAATTATTATTATATTTAATATAATTTTATATATATTATAAAAATTTTAATTAATTCTTATTAATTAATAAATAAATCACACACTTTAATAAAATTATTATTATTAATAATTTTATTAAAATAATATAAAATATTTAGTTTAGTTATTAATTATTATATATATAATAAAAAAATATTTTATATAAATATTTATAAAAAAAATTAATATTATACCTACTTCAACTATTTATATTAAAATTTATAAATATAAATGACTGCATTTAAAGTTCATAATAATTTTTAAAAAATAAATTTTATTAAATTTTTAATTATTTTTTTAATAACTAATTATTTTTATAATATAACTAATAATAATTACTTTTAAAAATTATATCATTACCAAGTTATTCTTTTAATTTTATTTGCGTAAAGTATTTGACTTGTTTTCTTTTCAGCTGTGGATCCCGTGTCAGAGCAAATTCGGACCATTTAATTCATCTGACAGTTAGAATCTCACATTTGTAGCTCTGCACAATTCACAATATAATCAAATGTAAGAAGCCCTGAAACCTCATAACATTCAGGTCGGGCCACGTTAAATGGGCAATGGTGAGCTGAAAATTTTAAAGCATGCAGTGAATGGGTCTGGTTATGGCTTATGAGCCAAGCCCAACATTATATTTTTTAAATTAAAAATTAAAATCAAATATTTTATATTTTATTTATTATAGTCTTTAATTTTATATTTTGTGTATTGAATAATCCTCTTTGATTTAATTTTTAATTTTTAATTTTATTAAAAATTTATTTTAAAAGAATTAGTAGAAGTCTGAGGCCTCACTTGTCTAAGTTTGAACGGACTTTAGACTAGAGGGTCTAGCTTATTGTGAATAACTTTCCAAGCCTAAGTCTAGGCACAAGCTCGCAATTTGTCATCTCTACTAATATTATTAAAGAGATTGGATGATGTCAAACCGTAGCATGGTTTTGCATAGAAAGATTCAATAAAACAAACTGTTTATGAATTAATTTGAGTTTTTTTTTCTTTCACGATAGGCGGCAGGTTAACTTTGAAAAGGAAAAAGAGTTAAGGGTATATTTGTTATGCGATTGAATATTACATGATGGGTGCATTACACTATTGTATTGAACTAAAATATTGTTGTCATGCTAGTTCATGTTTGGTTGTAATTACAAAAGTGGTCAATATAATGTCCATAAAATAAATCTAAAGGTGAGGTTTAGGTTGTATTGCATTAAAATATATTCATATTAAAAATATAATCATTTTACTATTATTATTTAATATTGTAATAAATTTAAATCTATTAATGATTAATTTATATAATACATAATAAAATTAATTTAAATACTAATATAAGATAGTAATTAAACTAAATATTTACTAAATCAATGATAATATATTATTTTACTTTTATTATATAAAATTATTTTAATTATTTTACTTTAAATATGTAAAAATTATTTAATTTTATTTAATCTGTTATTATTTACTAAAATACTAAATTTAAAAATGAATTTAAGTTAAACAATTATATTCGACTTAATAAATACAAATAAATTATAATTTAATATTATATTATTTTATAATATAGTATAATTTATATTATATTGTAAAGTTATATAATATTATACTTTTACAATATAATATTAATTTGCTATAATATAATAAAATTATACTATATTATAATAACTAATATATAGAAATAAATTATATTATTATATAATTTTATTAATAATATAACATAATATTGTAATATTTTATTGTTTAATAATAATATATTATTAGATCATTTTAATATTATAAAAATCAATGTATAAAAATATTTATTTAATACTTATTTTAAAAATTAATAATAAATTTACAATAATATTAATTTAAGTCAAATATTAATAAAAAATAATATTATTTTATTTAATATAATCCATACTACACTAATATGGTATTGCATTACAACTTAATGCAGTGTACTATAATACAATCAACTATAATGCAATATAACTAATAGAATATATGAAATGCTCCTTATAAAATTAAATTATATATACATTCATAATGGCACACCCTCACTGTTTTGGATTGTAAAGCTCATGCACAACACCTTAGTTTAGTGGTTATTTTGGGCTTGTAGATGTCCTATATTACTTAGGATAGTTATGTACATGTTTATAAGGCAAATAGTTTCCTACTTAGATTAGGAGTAGGCTTTCTTAAAGAGAATCTACATATATTATACTTTTCCTTCTAATCATGTTTTCTCCTCGTTAAATTAGGGGCTCATTTATTATTATTGAAAGTGATTTTAAAAAATTAAAAGTTGATTTTGGTGTTTTTAATTTTTTAAAAAAATTATTTTTGGCAAAATCACTCTATCTCACAGTGAAAAGTATAAAAATTTTTTAGAAATAAAGAATGAATAGATTTTTAAAATCTAATTTTGATAATCACTTTTGTATTTAATACAATTCCATATAACCTTATATATATTATTAAAATCTAAAAAATTATCCTTATTAATTAAGAAATAAAATTATTAACTTTAAAAAAATTATTATTACCAATTATATTGAGATAAAAAATAAAATTAATAATATAAAAAATTATTTTAGTTATAAATTATTATGTATACACAATTAAAAATATTGTATTATATATAATTCCGTCATTTGCATTCTTTAAAGCAATTTAATAGTAAGATTACTAAACATATATGGCTGTTTTTAAAACTTATAATACTTTTGAAAATAAATATTATTAAATATTTAACTAATTTTCTTTACAACTGATTAATTATACAGCACATAAAATCTACAACATTAACAAATTGGCTACCTTATAGTACAGGTATTACTTAGACTTGCATATGAAGACATCTTTGCACGCAATAATGGAATAGACTCTAAGCTAAAACTAATTTTACTCTTTATACTTTCTTCATCTCACTTTTTTGGTGTGTGCTTCACTCTTAAGTTAAGATTTTTGGTTTTAGGCTAACTCAGGTACTAAGTGATTAGTGTTAAAAATTATATGTTTTTTTATGTAATATAAATGTTATTTTGTGTTTTTATTATAATTTATATTTGTGATTATGTAATATATTATGAATTTCTATCTATTTTTTAAATATTTGATTTTGTGTATTTTTTTTATTTATTAGATAAAAATAATAATTTCAAGCAATTCAAGGCTCCAACAAATTAACGGATGGATACCGATGGTCTGAAAAATTAAGCCATTATCGAAGAGAATCCCGACTTTTGTTGAAAAGTTATAAGTTTTTACCATGTTAAGTACGGTAATTGTAAAATTATAAATTTCTATCATGTTAGGTGAGGTAACTGTAAGTGGATATGCTTGAGTGGATTGGGGTGAGTTTATGTTTTGTTAGTGGTACAAATATAAGGTCATGATTTAATTGGTTTTGTTTATGTGTATGGTGTAGATTAATCATAAATTAGTATAAATAGAGAGGAAGGGGAGCAAACTTCTCTACACCTCTTTCTTCATTTCTTTCTGTCCAATATCTTCTTCTCATCTCTCTTTATAATTTTTAGTAAATTAATAAATAAATTAGTTTTATTTTTAATTTTAGTTTTTTTATTTTTATGTATAATTTAATATTAATAATTATTTTTATTTAATTTATATTAGGCTAAATAATAATAAGTTAGGGTAACATGAAACTCTTAGTGGGAAAATATGATTTAATTAAATTTTATTTTTAATTATATAAATTAAGTTATTTTCTAATTAATATTATCCATATTTTATATTTGAAAATTTTGATTTATTATAAATAAATAAGGGTGTTTGGCACGATAAATTCTTAATATCTTAGTATAAAGTAAGGTAAAATGGTATTTTGACTTATTATAGACAAATTAAATTTTGTCACACTAAGTATTAATTCATAATAAAATTAATGGGAAAATAATAATAATTTATACAATTAATCTTTTGAGCAATAAAGAAATATAATAAAAAGAATTTATTAAATTATATTTTACTACTAAGAGTGGATTTATAACCTTAACTAATTTAATTTCATATTTTTACTCAAATTAAGTTTCATATTTTTAATTTTATTTTCTTAGATAAATTAAAACCGACAAATTAAATTTTTCCTCCGTGAATCAACCTCGGACTTATCGAACTATATTATAACAAGATAGACTTATACTTACGAGTTAAAAAATACTTTGAAGTCGTGTCACTAAGTTTGATCAAATTTAGCACTTAAAGTTGTATGCTACATTAAGGTCATGATAGGACCTAAAACATCCCAAAACTAAGGTGTTGTATGTGAGCTTCATAGCCCACAAAAGTAAGGGCGAGACATTCTCCCCTACCCAATTCATGCAACACCCTCATCGAGCTTTCATAGGAATTCCCAAATCAAGCTTCTATAGTCTCCAATGTCGATTTGAACTTCCATCTCCCTTGATCCACGTCTTTACGAGGCAGTAGTTTTGTTGGCATGACATTCTTCTACTCTCCGAGATAGGCGTGGCAAAACACTAGGTCTAGTGTTGTACAAATTTTAATGTACTCACAAGTGTAAAAATCTATTGAAATATGGACAAGGAATAAGGATGTTGAGCTCAAAGGGACTGTTAATTTTTAGTAAAGTTAAATTTAATCTAAGTTAATTATAATTCTACTTCTAATTGAAAAGAAAATATTTTGTTTGAAAAGCTTTAACTAAAGATACAATTAAAATTAAAAGGAGTAAATTAATAAAAGAATTCAAGGGATTGAAGCTACCAGAGTTTCAAAATCCACCATAGTTTAACTTAATAATTATCTAATTACAATCAATTCCCAATTTTAGAGTGATAACTTAAAATCAATTTATAATTACTATTGCGTAAATTAGCAAGTGTACTAGTCGGCAAAAGTAATATAATGTAGAGTAGAGTATCTTCTCACAAAGATTATATATCTTATTATCTACCAAAATTATTCTCTAATCCTAATTTATTTTAAAAATTGAATAAGCAAATTTAGATTAAAAACTAAAATAAAATAAAACAACTAAAAATTAAATAAGAATGTAAGCAGTTATGAAATTACCAAGAGATTAAGACACTAGGACTCTGATTTTACCGTAACCAGTCTAATTTAATCCTCCATCTATGCTATTAAATATTATCATCCATGTTAATAGTGAGTTTCCATAATATCTTCTCTCGAGTAATATAAAAAAATATCTTCACATATTAACCCACTATATTTATATGTGAATTTAAATATACAAAGGTTTATTAAGCTTTATGGAAATTTTAGATAAACTACGCGAATTACGTTGGCACATCTATGTCGTTCGTTCAATTCATGAAATCTATTACACAGAGCAAAAACACATAAATCTCATTTGTTTCATTATGTATCCTTAAATTATTTCAATATTGTCTAGATATTTAAAAGCATTAAGCCCCATAATAAACACTCAAACATGAAATAATAAATTAAAAACAAAACTTCTTTATGAATTTAAATCTTTATAATTAGGCTACATCGTAACCCTAGCAAACTAAATTAGTTCATAAGAAAATAAAGAGAATACATGAACATTATAAGGAACATTCAAACAAAACAATTGGAAAAGACTAAGAGAAAGAATAAACTTAGGAAGATGTCTCTCTCTATTCTTCGTAATTCGGCTTCTCAAATTGTTACTCTTAGTTTCGCAACTGTGACTTATCTTTTCTTCTCCTCTCGACTTCTACTCTCCTTTCTTATTTGTTTCTCTATCTTCTCCCTTATATGTTAATGATTGGCCTCGAAAATCCTTAATTAAAAAGGCTTAAAATAAATGCAACCCAAGCAACCAACTTTAATGTCCATGCATGCATGTGAATGACTTAAAATTAGAACTCATTGCCTTTTTTCTTCTTTTCTTTTATTCTTCATGTGATTTCCACAATTAGGCCTTGGCTTCTTCAATGTTCTTCCATTTTAACTCTTATTAATTAAAATTCTAAGTATGTAAACCAATAGAAGGGTTGAACTGAGTATTTAAAAATTATGCAATTAACAACACAAATTGATTTAAATTAATGTCTTACGCAAATTAATAAATGTAAATTTAAGCAAAAATAAATAAAGAGATAAGAGAGAGAGAAAAACGAACACAAGGATTTTTACGTGGTTTGGCAAATCTTGCTTACGTTCAAGCCTACAAGTACACCAAGCTTAAGAATTTCACTATCCAAACCTGACAATCCAAGGTTTCAATATCTTATAATTGACATCCAATGTATCAATAAACCTCTTACAAACTTGAGATGATCCTCTCACCTCTCACCCAAGAGTTTTCCACACTTACAATCACTAAACTTAATGTAAAAATAAAGATTACAAAGATATTCCGTCACACAATGTGTATGATTTTAAATGTTAGCTAAAAGTTTGATAAAATGAAAGAGATAAACAAGTTTAAGCTCAAAACGCTGCAAATTGCTCAACAATAACTGTAGTGTTCTCATTTGCATTTGAATTTGGTTGAGCATTTTTATAGTTGGACAGAAAACTAATCGTTATTAAGTTTCTGGGCACTATCAGTTCACCCATTATGAATTTGAAAAATAATCATTATACAAAGATTTCAATTGTCGGTTTACCGTTATTAGGATGTCGGTTCGCCGTTATTGTCCAACGACCTTGAAAACACTATGAACTAACCATTTACACTTAATGGATGATTATATATATATAAAAAAAAACAATTTTCTAAATGATGTTAGTTCACCATTATCTCAAATATGGTTCATCGTTATCTTTAAAAATCTAATCAACAAATAAACTCCTTTATAAAAGATATCAATTAGCCATTATTAAACAAATGGTTCACTGTTATATTCTAGAATCAAATAAACAGGTCTTTGGAAAATGTCATTAATTGGTATCTCAATAATGATTCACCGTTATTTTTTCAGAATTTTAAACACTTGAAAAACTATGTGCTATTTAAAAGATTTACCAAATTTTAGACACTCCAACATTTTTAATATATGACACATATGGTTTGTTATCATCAAAATCAACATTATGACTATAATTATGTCAATAGTCTCCCCATTTTTGATAACGAAAAACTTTACATATATTTGAATTTTCTCCCCCTAAATATATGCTTCCCTTAAAAACTTTACAATTATTTATATGCACATGTGTTTATTCATTTCCATCAACATATTCAATCCAATTAATATACATGTATCCTCCCCCTTCATCATCAAAAAGACAAAAATTTGCACGTATGATGAAAGGGAATAGAAATATAATAAGGTTACCCATCTTGAGGTATGATATCCATAATTTTGACATGAGCTCCACCTATCAATAAGCTCAAACTCAAGAAAATAGTTCAATTATCAATCCATTAAAATCAATCAAATAGCAAACTGGAGTAAGGAGCATAAATAAATTAGAAATCATAAAATCATTGCCCAAAATCACATAATCCATATTTAAATCCTAAAGTGTCAATACCACTAAACCAAAAATATAAGACAGTCATAAAGTCATAACAAGATGATGATCATGTATAGAATGTTTGTGCGAAATATAAAGATACAGAAACTATGAATCTAATGAGGGATGGTGAACTAGGTGGTGGAACATAAAGAGTTGAGAATAGGCGTTGTTGAGCTTCCATAATCTGTTGGAGCTAGCCAAGAATGGGCTGCTGCTAGAGCTTAAATATGGTAAACTGAGACTATGTCTGAGCATGAAAATCAATAAGCTGGGACTAAAACTCACTCTGCTTTTTAGAGAATGATTGAATCTCACCTAAAATCTGCTGCATAGAGCTCTCAAAAACAAGGATTATCTGTGTCTATATCAATATCCTTAGAGATGCATGTAGCTGAAGACCCTACTTTAGAAGTAATAGCAAATGCCTAAGCTCTTGGTCCTAAGTGAAAGTCAGGAAGCTGATTAACCGAGTAAATATCATTTAGCATTCAATCATACTTCACTACCACCAAAGTGTCTCGGTTTATTTATAGACATAGTCTTTACGCATTTCCTACGTCTCCGATAAAATCCTAAAACCATGACGGCCTCTCTACCCAACTTCTTGGTAATATAAAAAAAATTTTAAATGGGTACAGAAATTCCGTAAGGATTCTAGTAATGATGCTACCATATGGGAGTAAATGATTGTTCAACAAAGGCATTCACAACATATGTATAAGAATAGTATACCTTATATCAACTTGTCTCCTCTGTTAAATAGAATTTAAAGGTCAACATCTAATATAGTTACCTCATCTTTATGATCTTGCCTGGATGTAACTAACATGGCTGCATAATACTATAGAGGATTCCAATCTGAAAGAGTAAGAGCTGAGACTTGAAAGAGAGTGAACAGATATCATCTGAAAAATCACTACGCTTATATATATTCCAAACTCCATTAGCATATTAGAATTGGTTAATCATAAGCTCTTTCTTAGAGATATACTCATACTAGGTAACAAAAATCTTGTTAAGATCTCCAACATCAAACTCAATAGGAACTCCCCCCATATTTGTAATAATCTTATCTTATCTAGTGGTCGAAATTTCCATGTTGAGTAAAATACCCAAACAAGGTTCAGATATACATTATTGTCAATGCGTAATGCATTTTCCTATTCTATTGCCTCTAACATGCTCTTAATACTAATCCTACTTATCACAAGATCATTAAAAGCATCCAACTCAATATAATATGAAAGGGTTACCTGATGCGACATAAACTTGGTTTAAATCATGCCAAAGATAGAGTGGAAAAATGAATGCTATTGAACTCAAGAACAGGTTTAGAATGAGTTATACTCCTTTTTGCCTTCTGTTTCACCCTTCTTCTAGTTTGTGAAGAGCCTTTACCAACCATGTAGAGTGAATTTTAGGATCTTGTGAAAACTTGTGTTTTGGAATAAAAGAAATTGAGTAAAAGGAATATAAAGGGTAGGGGAAGTAATTAGAGCACTCAATTTGGTTAAAATTGGTGAAAATTCTGTCAAAATTAAAGAACAATAACCAGGTCACTAATAGGGTTTCAATTTGGGATTTTGTAATTTTAGTTATAAACTCTTGTTTGAATGATGGAAAAATAAAGTTTAGGAGGTTTAGAATAATTTGGATGGTTCAATTTTATAAAAAAAAGCTGAGAAAATAGAGAAATCTAGATAGAGAAATAATGATGACATGCCAAGTGAATGAGGAAGAATAAGAGGGCATTATTGAATAATTGCGTGATATTAGTGAGCCGTTATCTTAATATCAGTTAACTATTAGAAGGTAGTTTTCAATTCCAAAGTTTCTGTTTTATAACGATGAGTCATTTATTGAATAAATGGCGATATTATCCTCAACTTATGATTTCATATATTTATTTTAATTTTTGGCCAATGATTGATCCATTTTAAAATCATATAATATATCCAAATGTCTCAAAAGTTATTTTAATGCACGAAGAATGAATGCACATACAAATTTTTAACTTCGAACAAATCAAACATCATAATCACATGTATATCCATACATTTGATAAATTAATAGTCTCCATAACATATAAAGAGATGCTAATATAAAAAAAAGTCACCATCCTATGCTCTTGTCAAATTTTGATAAATTAACTAGGGGGTTGATAAAGATATCAACAAGATATTTTTCTATAGGCACAAATTCTAATGAGGTATCTTTTTTTTTAATATGATCTCTTTAGAAATGATGTCTTATCTCTATATGTTTGGTCCTAGAATGTTGAATGGGGTCTATGATAGATTTATAGTACTTGTATTGTCATATTTGGTAGGTATATGATTAAGTTTAATCTCGTAGTCTCTAAGGGTTTGTTTCATCTAAAGAGCTTGTGCACAATAACTATAGACAACAAATTTTATTTCTTACTAAACCAAGAGATAAAGTGAGTGACTTAGAAAGTGACAAGTTCTACTAGTACTATTTCTATCAACTTTATAACTAGTAAATCGATGTCTGAATGACAAGTTAAGACTCTATTAGTTTCCCTAGGATACTAAAAACCTAAATAAACCGTTACAAAAAATAATGAAAGATTCTTTTAATAATAAGCAAATGCGACTCCTTAGGATATGATTGAAATCTTGTGCATAAGCATACATTAAACATAATATCGAGCCTACTAATAGTTAAATAAAGTAAGGATCCGATCATACATTAATTTTTTTTTATATCAAATTCTTTACTTTTCTCATCCTTGTCCAGCTTGAGTGATTGATGTGCTCATCGGAGTTTCTTTAGTCTTTAATTCTCAATGTCAAATTTTTTGAGTAGGTCTCTTATATACTTGGCTGGATTAATGAAGATTCCTTTATTGTTTTGCTTGATTTGAAGTACAAGGAAATACTTTAACTCTCCCATCATGCTCATTTTGAATTCTTTACTCATACAAGTTGAAAACTCCTTATATAAAAACTCATTAGTAGAACCAAAGATCATAACATCAACATATATTTGAAAAACTAGTATATCTTGGCCTTTATGCTTAACAAAAAGAGTAATATCTACTTTTTCCATACAAAAACCACTTTCCAAAAGAAATTTACTAAGCTTATCATACCATGCTATAGGTGTTTGCTTCAAACTATATAATACTTTAGACAAATTATACACATGATTTGGAAATTTATTATTTTCAAAACTAAGTGGCTGTTTCACATGCACTTCTTCTATACTGTAACCATTTAGAAATGCATTTTTAACATCCATTTGATATAAAATGAAATCCTTATGATATGTAAATGCTAATAACACCTTAAAGGATTTGAATCTAGCTATAGGAGCAAAAGTTTCATCAAAGTCAATACCTTATTCTTGGTTGGGGATATTATCATTTTTCCACCTAAGTTATTCTGACATATCAAGGCAGTACAATGGTTTGTTAAAAATAACATTTTACTTCTAAACATTTACACTGTTATCATTTTACCATCATTCTGTTAAAATTCCATTAGTATTTAATAGAAAATGAATAACAAGTTAATTTTACCCCTGAAATATAAAAGACAATTTTATCCTTCATCAAGAAATAAATAACAATAGTTAAAATTACAAAAATATCCTAAAAAGCAGCCGTTAAAAGTAAAAAATGGGTACTTTCTAGCTTATAAAATCCCCTGATGTTGTTGTTCTAAGACCAATTTTAACACAACATCATCAACACGATTTCAAAAATACCTGCAATCTCATTTCCAACACAACAGCTACAACCAGCTGCCTCTTTTCAACACTAGCAACCTTATTGCAATATACCAACAAGCCTATTTCAAACACACAAACAATAAACCTTTATTATTCAAAAACAGCAATTAAAAGCTACTGCAAGTACTACAATCATTGAAACACAAAATATCTATGTATTTTCAATCTTCATTTAATGCCAAACATACAACCTTCACACATATAAATTCAAAAAAAAAAAATTATGGCCTCCAGTAGCCACTTGAGTATTAATGTTGGGGTTGAGCTAAGAAACCAGCAGAAGTTACTTACAAGCCTAAATACTGCAACTGCGGAGTGCAGGCATGTGCTGTGGTATCTACTACGTTGGAAAATCCAAATAAATTATTTTGGATATGCAAGTTTAAAAAGTGCAATTTTTGGCAATGGGCAGCAAACGAAGATGTAGAAATGTGTAACAGCACATCATATCGTGACATAAAGCTAAATGAAAATGCAATGAAGATGAATAAAAGGGTACGATGCATTGAAATGAAGCTTAAATTGGTCATAGTTTTTATGTGTGGCCTTGTGGTAGGCTTGTTTATGAAAAAGTAAATAATATATATAGTTTGATATGTAATGAAACTGAAAAGTAAAAAAACATGCTTTGAATAATAATAGTTTGTGCATTCAAAAAATAGAACAGTAGCATAATGTACCTAATACACTAATATTAAAGTTTATGTATTCAAATACATAACATCATATTAATGTACTATAATATAATATGTGGATTCAAAAGTATGACAGCAACATAATGCACTGATAATATATTTTGTGCATTCAAAAACATAATAGCCAATTGCACTAATAATAGTTTGTGCATTAAAAAGCATAATACACTAGTGATAGTTTGTGCATTGTAAATACATATCCTAATGGTAATACTTTACTAACCATCTATGATTTGTGAAGCTTGTGAGCCTTGTGTTGGATTTTGAAAAAGATTATCTGCTTCAATTGGCCTATAAAAAAAATTAAAACTTTATTATACAAGTATTAGATACTGATAGCCCTTTAAAAACTATATTATTAAATAGTACCTCTTCTACCTCTTCTACTTCCTCGGCCTTTATTACCTCTTCGGCCTCTATTACCTCATTTTCCTTGATTGCCCCTTCGGCCGCTATTATCTCGTCTTTCTTTTGCACTACCTACAACTTATTTAAATTGAAATATATGAATTAATTATCAAAAACTGCTGTAAACTAAAAATTATTATATACTCAAGTACTTGCTGCATTTACCATTTTTTTTGTCCTCTTCGAAGAGCTTGTTGCATTAGAACTTTCGCCCGGTCCACTAACACCCTATTTAAAATTACTTATATGTAAATAAAGAATTAAGCTCAATACAGGTAAAAATAACTAAAACAATAATATATTAATATCGATGGTTTTAATGGGCATTTCCTGACATTATGATTCATTCCACCACAAAACGAGTAGCAAACATAGAATGATTTATTTTTTTCACTGGTTCAATGGCTGCTCTCTTCTTTCAAGTGGAGAAACTTTGGCCTATCACACGGGTCCCATGTAACTTTATCAGAAATTGGCTTAAGCATCACTGCATGAGTATTCAAGTATGCTTGTTTGGTAAAGTGCTTTGGTAGATACTCTCTTGTCGTGTGTCTTGCATGATTAATTGCGGCCATAACATAAACACAGGAGAGTCCACCTACTTCCCAATAACCTCAATCATAGGACTTGCTCACCAGATCAAAAATGAACCTCTTGCTAGATAATAGCTCTTATCTTTGACCTGAAAGCAATTGAAAAATAATTAAAAGAAGCACATAAAGAAAAAATTAATTATAATGAAAATGAATCTGATTTATACCTAAAGGTGAAGATCACTAGAAGCCATTGCATTCATCTTGCTTTCTGCTTTAAAATCATCATACAATTCTTTTTTCACTCTATGTGGAATATTGGACCAATTATGTGCATATTTTATTCTCTCTGTGAATAATGTCATAAACATCCATATGATCTCTTCAAGCATAGTCAGGCAAGACTTCTCTTTATGGGGTAGAATCTAACTGTTGAAGCACTCTGAAGTATTGTTACTTATATGGCCCACTTTACAATTCTTGTCAGACTCATATCTTGACCAAGTAAGCCCAGAAACCTCTGTCTCCAACCACTGCCATGCCTCTACCTTTTCCTTTTTCAACTTTTCCATTGCATTTGTGTAGTCATACTTATTAGTGCTACTGATAACCCTCCAAAATAGCTCCCTCAAACTAACACCAGGATGATCTTTAGAAAAGTTAGCGTATACATGTCTAGCACATGGCCTTTGAAATGCAGTAAGCCATGTCATCTCAATTGTTTTTAACAAACGCTTTTGCCCATCAAGGCAAAATGTAATATGATCTAAGCCATTATGAAAATATGAATGCAGAATTTCTAAAAACCATTCCCATGTTTCAGTGTTCTCTATCTTACATGTTGCTATAGCTAATGGAACCATTTCATTATTAGCATCATGCCCACAGCAGCTAATAGAACTCCACCATATTTTAATTTCAAATGACATCTGTTTAACTTAGTGTATGACCTACAACCGTTGTTAAGTGTATTTATTTGGGCTGGAAATGCCATAAAGAATCTCTGAAATAGCACTTTATCAGGGCTAGTCATTGTATCGTAAAACACTTTGCAAATTGCACCAGGATTATGCTCGTGAATCACTGCAGCATATTAAAATATATCTTCATAGCCCCTTGCATGGTATCTATGAATGTATGTTCTTGCCCTCTCTTAGCCCTATACAACTTTAAATTCTCTATCATTACACCAAAAGTTTCTTGCATAAACTCATGAAGAACAGAAATCTTTACATGAGGATCCACAACAACTTTGCTCTTTATTTTCTTTGCCTTTTATTTACTAGTCACATTCACTGACTTTTCAGTTTGGCTGCAGTTATGCTTCTTATGTAACTGTTTGATTACAAATCTACCCTTACCTCTTATTGTACCTCATACAACATACCATGGACAATCATCACTCTTGCATTTTTTGTAAAATCTCCTAGGCTCATTGTACACTTTTGTAATTTCAAAGCTTTTATCCACCATCACTTCACTCAATACATGTCTAAAGTGGTCAACACCATCAAATAAATCTCCTAACCTTAACCTATATTTTCCTTTTAGGCCCTGGTTTATGCATATGCACTTCAATATAATCTTCAGTTTAGTAGTGTCTAGATCATAGTCTGAATTAGATGTATCATTGCTGAGGATCTGTGTCAATTGATTCATTGTCAGAACTAGATCCTGCATCATCTATAACTTATACACCACCTTCAACTATATTTTGGTCATTTATATGACTACCATCAGCATTAAATTCCTTGTCAAAATCTAATAACCAATCATCATCATCATCATCAGTCCCATATCTAATACTTCGCGGTCTATTTCTGCCTTCAGTCCTAGAAGGTACTTCATTATCATCATCATTATTAATCTTATGCCCAATATTCTCATGTATGCCTCCATTCGTAGGTGGCAGTTCATTTCTATTATTGTTCATTGATTGAATTTGCTCGGTAGATAGATTAACTCCTAAGCTTTGTAGCATGACTTGTATTACTCTACCAAGTGGCAAATCAAAAAGTAGGGCTGGAAACACAATGGCTTCAAACATTGTCACTTTCAATAAGTTATGTACATTGAACAGACACTTTAATACTGCCTCAGAATCTATAATAAATTCCAGTTCTTTCTTTAGGTTCGTGATAGCTAACTGCATACTTTGAAGAGTAGTCAACCCATCTTTACTTATAATCTTCATTGCCTAATTCTTTATCTATAGTAAAGTGTATTCATTTCGGTCAATGAACCCTTTATGATATCTTTTGCCTTTGTAGATTATATGTAGTTGTATTGGTAACATGATCTACAAACTAAATAAAAAAAAGGATAAATTAACACAACAGGAACATACATAACAATAGAATTTAGAACTTAACTAAAAAAATAAACAATGAAAAAAATTTAAGACCACTACATCAGTAAGCCTAAGCCATTTTTAAACACTAGCAAGCTCAATAACTCACAATAGACAGAGTAGAAGACAGTAGAGATGGCAACTAATTTGCTGTGAGAGTAAGAGAGAGATACGTCAGTGACGATCAGAGAAGTCGGAGATGGAGCAAGAGAGAGAGGGGCTGATTTTGATTTCTAGGGCTGCATGACTAATGGCTTAATTATTTTACTTGCTAAACACAGCGTTTTGCAATTTCAGTAAATGTCCAAAATGCCTTATAATGCATGACTAATGGCTTGTTTATTTTACAATTGCAAAACGTAGCGTTTTGTAATCATGAGAAATGTACAATATGTCCTTATAATGTCAATTAAATTTTTAACTAGTTAACGGAATGGTGGTAAAATGATAATAGTATAAATGTTTAGTGGTAACATGTTATTTTTAATAAACCATTGTACTGACTTGATATGTCAGAATAACTTAAGTAGAAAAATGATAATATCCCTCTTGATTATATCATTAAGATACTAATCTAGCTCTATTCCTTATAACCAAACTAAATTCATCCATTTTATTTCTAAACACCTATTTAGTGCCTATGATAGATTGATGTTCAGGTTTGGAAACTAACTTTCGCACATTATTTCTCTCAAATTTGTTTAACTCTTATTACATTGTCATAATCCAAGATTCATTGTTTCTAGCATCCGAAAAGGATTTTGGTTCAATTTGATATATAAATGTAGCATGCACACAAGTGTTTTTAAATGATGATCTGGTGGTTAATCATCTTTAAGAATCACCTAAAATTAAATCTTTAAGATGAGAAAAGATGTATCTCCAGTCTTTGGAGAGTGTTTGAGAAGTTCCTTTATTTTTTCTTGTCGCTCCTTTTGATTTTCATATGGTGAATCATTTTGTTTGTCTTTTGAAGGCTTTTCTTCATCTACATCATTATCAACAACAACTTTCTCTATAAACAAAGGTTAGACTCATTAAATGTAACATACATGGATACCTCAACAGTTAAGATTCTTTTATTATATACTCTATAAGCTTTGCTTAAGTTTAAATACTCAAGAAAGATACCAAATTTAGATTTTGGATTAAATTTTCAAAGATTATCTTTTGCATTTAATATAAAACATTTGCATCCACAAACTTTGAAATAACTAATATTAAGTTTTCTATTTTTTAGAAGTTCATAGGGTATTTTATTGAGATATGTTCTAATCAACACACGATTTAAAATATAGCAAGCGGTGTTGATGGCTTCAACCCAAAATTATTTTAGTAAAGCATTCTTATTCAATATGGTCCTAGCCATTTCTTGAATTGAAAAATTCTTTCTCTCAATAACTCTATTTTGTTGCAGAGTCTTACGTGATAAAAATTGATGTTCAATTCCAAAATCATTGCAACATCTTTCAAAAGCATGATTTTCAAATTCTCCACCATGATCACTTCTAATACGCGAAATTGCATAACCTTTTTCATTTTGAATCCTTTTACAAAATATTTTAAAAGTATCAAAGGCATCATTATTATTAGCTAAATATAATACACGTGTATCTAGAATAATCATCAACAATTACAAATGTATAATACTTGCCACTTGGACTAGCATATCGAAAAGGTCCAAATAAATCTATATGAAGAAGTTGAAGTGGTTTTGAAGTGAAAACATGATTTTTGTTTTTGAAAGAGTTTTTGATTTGTTTTCCAAATCGGCAAGCTTCACAAATTCTATATATTTGGAAGACCTTTAACTAAACTATTTTTTGAAAATTTTGAAATCAAATCCATGCTTGCATAACCTAGTCTTTCTATCATCGTATAAGCTAAAAAACTTTTATTATGTGCTGATGCACAATCGATGTCAATGGTGTACACATTAACACATCTTTTTCCAATAAACAAAACTTTGCCATCATGTATTTTCAATAACACTTTTGTCTTATAAATAATAACTATATAGCCTTTATCACACAATTAACTAATAATAAGCAAGTTGTGCTTCAAATTTTCAACGAAACATATATTTTCAAGTAGAGAAATCTTTAAAGACATTACCAATGCATTTGGCACTATAATATGCATTTCTCTTAAATGGACACTTATAGCTCATGTGACCATTTTTATTTCAATAATGACATGTAATTTGATCATTAATGGAGGTAGCCTTCACAAAGTAATTCTTGTAATATTTTTGTTTCAAATTTAGCTTGTAGCCAATACCTCCTGTTTTAAAAACATATTTTAGTGAGCCAAAAAAGTTATTTAAATTCTTTTGGCCATTTATAAACTTTAAGACAATATTATGAAGCTCATTAGTCTTTTTCTAAAGCATTTTATTTTATTTTTTCAAATCATCATGTGATTTTTCATGCTCATGTAAAGTGTTTTGCCTTTTTTTTTAATGAATAATCTTATCATATAGTGATTTATTCTCTAGTTCTAGTCCTTTAACCTAAAGCATTTAATGAGACATTGCATTTTTTCATCAATTTCATTTGAAAATTCTAGCATTTTTTTAAGACAAACATTCTTCTTATCAATTTCATCAAATCATTATGCAACTCTTTAAAGTATCATATAATTCATCATAAGTAGGAAGATCATTTAACTCATCAAGTTCATCAAATACTTCTTCTCCAATTGCCATGAGAGCTAGGTTTGGCATTTCTTGTTGTTCTTAATTGTCGTTTGTTTCTTGAGCTTATTGAGGAGAGGCACTTTGATTGTATGTGTTAGGGCTTCTTACATTTATAACAAGTGATTGTATCCTTATTCTACTTTTAATTTTTGAAATTTCTAAATCTTCTTCGCTCACTGGAATTCTTAAAAGGAATTTCTTTAATTTTCTGGCCATCATAGCTATGTCTTCATCCTTAAAGTCGCTTTATTCATCATTTTCAGGTTTTTAAGGGTTTGAATGCAATGCTTTTCCTCTTCTTTTCTTGTTACTTTTTTCAACTGCCAAATCCTCTTCATAATAAATAAGTGCGTCAATTAAGTCATTAATAGATAAATGATTCAAGTCCTTGGATTTCTCAATAACAGTTCTTTTAGGTCTCCATTGTTTTAGTAATGACCTAATAATTTTTTTACCTTCTTACTACTCGAGAAAGTCTTTTATAAGACTTCTAGAGTGCTTAAAAGACTTCTAGAGTGCTTACGATGTCTGTAAATCTTGTACATCGAATGAATATCCTTATTTTGTTCCCTTAGGAATAGTTTATATTGTCTAGTATACCTACTAATTTTAGACTCTTTGACTTGAATTGTTTCTTTATAGATTACTTCAAGTTTCTTCTAGATATTATGAGCATTTTCACAACTTGAAACTTTATAAAAATTTTCTTCTCTAAGGCACAAAATAAAGCATTCATGGCCTTGGAATTTGACACGACTTAAAAGTGTTTGATTTACTCCCAAGTATAAGAGTGTCTAGTTATAATATAACTCGGTGAGTCCGAGGTCGAACCACAGAGAATTTTAAATTTAGTAGTCTATTATTAAATAAAAATTAATAGTAGAAAAATAAATTACCTGTATAAAAAGTACTAAGGTTACGGGTTCACTCTTGGAATTTAAATTATGTTCATAATATTCTCTCATATTTATATTTTATATTTACTAATTAAATATTATGTCATTTGATTCTTAACTAACCAATTTTATGGATGAATATGAGAATGGAGTACATGATGTGCCACAACTAAATTGGAGTGTCGACATAATGTCAAAATATCATATAAATCCAATAAGATTTTAAGTTTATAAATTAATATGGCATAAAAATATTTAGCAAATAAAAATACAAAATATTAAATATTAAATAAAATAAACTTTGAACTTACTTGAGAGAGATATTAATTCCATAATTTAAATCCTTGAGTTTCACCCTTTGCCCTAGCTTAATAAATTAGCCACTCATATTGAAAAGAAAAACATTCATTTTATTTGACAAAATTCTAAAATATATTACAAGAAAATTTTAAGAACTTGAAACAATAGAAGAAGAAAATTTGAAAGACTCAACTTCACTATTTTCTTTCTCCTCTTTTTCTTTCTCTCATTTCTCTCCTATTTTTTCTCTCTTTCTTTTCTTTTCTTTCTCTTCTCCTCCGCACTCCTTCTCCTCTGCGACTGCTTCTCTTTTTTATAGTTACAAATAGAGGTACTATTTATTATTTTATTATTATAATATTATAATATATATTATATTATTATATATTATATATAATTGAGAGAGAGATTGAGTGCTGTTATCTCTTTTTTTAATATAATATATATTATTTATTTATTATTACAAAGCAGCTCTTTTTTTTTTTTATCTATCATTTTTCAGTTATGATATTTCTTCATTCTCAAAATATACCTACAATAACAAAATATAACAATTAAGATAAAAATTAACATAATAAGATATAATTTACATAAAATTACATATGATGAACATTAAGATAAAATGTAAGTTATGTACACATTAATTAATACTTTAAGTGAGAAAATAATAATTTAAACCTTTATAAAATATACACTTTCTAGTACTAATCATACCCCCCAACCAGCTTATTGCTAGTTCTTAGCAATTAAAGCGCTATTAAGAATTATAAAATTCACCTGCAAATTAATAGTTGTTCATCTATCCTCTAAACTACCAAATAAATAAATTCTCCTATTTTAGTTTTTTGTTAATCACTCATTATCCAAGATATCATCAAACCTTCTTTTGTCCTCGAGAAATTAACACAATACTTATGGGGCTTCATTAAAAGAAAATAATATTTTTTTATTCTAGTGATTTATTAGAGATAATATCTTTATTAGGTAGTAGATTATTCATACAATTTAAAATATTACATCTTCAATCTATATAGTGAGCTTTGGGCCAATGACTCCTATACCAGTTGGCCTTAGGGCACTAGGTGTTAAAACACCCATACAGACTTAATTATTCAGATTTTAGATATAGTAAAATTAAACACAATTATTCATATATTTACAATTTACATCAACTATCCCCACTCTCCAACCTAATCTAAACATTATTCTTAATATTTTATAATTTAAAGATATGCATGTAAAATGAGAAACAGAGAAAAGAAACATAAAAGAAGAAGTAGAGAATATCATTCCTGAACTTGTTGTAGAGGGTTTAAAAAAATAAAAGACTCTAAGAGTAAGAAGATGCGTTTCTAGAACCACTCACTCCATATTCGGCCATTTTTGACTCAAAATTTATCCAAAGTTAGTCTTTACAATAAAAAAATTAGTAAAAACATCATCAGGATTGACACATTCCACAATTGTCAATTATTTCCTCCCCCCAACCTAAATGAGACATTATCCTCTACGTCTTAAAGGAAAGAAGTAGAGTTTAGAAGACATCACATGAACACTAAAAAAAAAAAATTTACAAATAAAGATTTAAATCTAATTTGCACTTTTTACTACTGTTACTGTTATCATCTTCAGTTGACCAATCCAATGCCAAAGTCATGGGTTCTGACTCCGGTCTATAAGCTTGTAAAAGATCAAGTAATTCAATAGTAGTAGAAGCACAAATAAAGATTCTTTTAACTGAGGGAGAAATAAGATAATTGTTAACTGCATGGTTAAGAAATGTGAACAAGCCATTATAAAAATTATTAACATTTAACAAACCGATGGGTTTCTAATGAATGTTCAAATGGGCCCAAGACACAAATGTAATTAGTGCCTCCAGAGTTGCAAGATCGCTTGGCAAAAAGATGAAAGCATCGACATGATCTAACATTTTGGATATTCTTTCTTGTATACCTGAGACAACTAACTCTTCTCCAGTTGGTGGGCTAGGTAGACATCCTAGAGGTTTAAGGGCTTTTGGGATGATTCCTAACACTTGACTTCCTCTAGTGAAAGTTGTTTCTGAAATAAGTTTGGATAATCCACGCTCACATCCTCCATATATTAATTGTAAGTTTCTCTCTGCTATGACACGACCAAGATCTACAGCTGCCTCAACGAATTCCTGTACTTTCCATAGTAAAACCCAGAAAGTACATAAATGTTTTTGAATTGTCTACTCAAAGATGCTGCCATTGGAATAATCTTCAAAAATAATTTGTGAAAGTTTAAAATAAAAGCACGTATTTAAAGATAGAGATATTGATAAACAGCTGTAAATGGAGTAGTGCACTTATCAAATGACGTGTGAACCTTTGGCTTATATTTCAAAAGTAAACAGATAAAACAAACAGTAAAAAAAAAAACAGTAATAACACTATTAAAAGTAATAATGCATAAAATAAAATATTATTAAAAGGAAAGGGATATTTACTGGTAGTTGCAATTGTGGCTCACATCTTCCTCTGGTTTAACGTCCAGTAATGGCTTGAACGCCCTCTATGGGTCGAAGATAGGCTTCTCATCCAGTTTTCTTATAAACTGGCAAACATGGTCTTTTTGAGTCAGATTCCCAAGACTAAAGTGTGTGTTTTCTTTTTGGAATAGTTTTCAGTACCTTCGATGCATCTCAAGAGATCGTAAGATATCATCTAAGAATTCTTTACTCATGCCATCTTTAAAAAATTTAATTTTATCTTCTCTATTTGGCGTATGTACTTTTTCCAAAACCAGGCATGTAAGAAATAAATGGATCAGAAAACATAGCTGCTAATCGAACTTTTGCTTCAATTAACCAACGAACGTCAGAAAGAATGCCATGGATCATTAACAAACGTAGTCGTTCACAGTCAAGTTTTATAAATTTTCCTGAGGGCATTCTAAAGGAGAAAAGGAAAATGCTTATGCAGTTTTTGATGTATTTCTTCCATGTTTAGTTTTTGAGGTTTCAATTATTATAGGAATATGAAAATACCGACTTAAGAAGTCACGGAGTACCGTTATCCGCCATTTATATAAGAAAGTAAATTAAAACACACTAAAACAACAAATCAACTCTGAAAAATCAATTCAAATGTGAAAATAAACAAAATAAAATGAAAAGAAAAAAAATAAAATAATTGAAACTTACATTCGTCCTCTTATTACATTAACTTCAAGTTCTAACTGAACGTTATAAATACCTTCCTCTATTTCCCAAAGTTGTGTTTCTGGGTCTTCAACATATGACACAAACTATGATGGTCGTTAATCCCATATTGGATGTGATTTACAACTCGTATCAATCCTGCTAAGTGAAATTTTACATGTAAAAGAGTTTTAAGATGTTTCAAGAGGATCTTTCTAATTGAGGTATTCATGACATATAATAAGAGAAAACACAATTGTCAAACAAACACACTTAAGCAATATATATATATACTAGTCACACATTAAGGATTTAATTAAGATTTGGTGGGTCACTCAAATTGATTTTGGTGTCTTCTTCACGTGATTGGAATTCTAGATATAGTTTTAATCATTGACCATTAACTTTAAATGTGACACCGTTCTTTGGATTCTCGATTTCTACGGTCCCGTACGGATATACATATTTTACAACAAATGGGCCACTCCACCTTGACTTTAATTTCCCTGGAAACAAATGAAGACGAGAATTATATAGCAAAACTTTTTGATCAATTTCAAATATTTTTCTAAAATTTTTTTATCATGAAAAACTTTGGTTCTTACTTTAATAATTCTTGAATTTTTATATGCATCATTTCTCAATTCTTTGAGTTCATTCAATTGCAATTTACGCACATTACCAGCATCATAATATTTGAATTAAAAGCTTTAACAGCCTAAAATGATTTATGCTCAAGCTCAACTGGTAAGTGGCAAGGCTTACCATAAACTAACCGATAAGGTGACATTCCTAAAGATATTTTAAATGCGGTGCGGTAATCAGTCAGTCGAAGAGAAGAATCTTTTTGACTTGGGTTAACCGTTTTTTTCTAAAATATGTTTAATTTCCCTATTTGTTTCAACTTGACCATTTGTTTGAGGGTGATAAGGAGTAGCAACTTTATGCGTAATTCCATATTTTTTCATTAAAGACTCAAATGGTTTATTATAAAAATGCTTACCCCCCTCGAGGATTCCAAATCTGCTCAAAAGATTTTCTTTTAAAAAGCAAAACACAGTTTTGTGATCATTGTGCTGGCAAGGAATAGCTTCAATCCATTTTGAAACATAATCAATAGCAACCAAAATATAAACAAATCCAAATGATGATGGAAAAGGGCCCATAAAATCAATTCCTCAATAATCAAATATTTCAATGATAAGAATGGGATTTAAAGGCATCATATTTCACTTTGAGATGGACCCTAGCATTTGACTATTCTTGCACATTTTACAAAATTCATGTGAATCTTTAAATAATGTAGGCTAATAAAATCCACATTGCAATTTTTTTGCAGCTGTTTTCTTTGAAGAGAAATGGCCACCACAAGCTTTAGAATGACAAAATTGAATGACACTACTTACCTCATTGTTCGATACGTATCTCTGAAAAATTTGATCAGAACCGTACTTGAATAGGTATAGATCATCACAGTAAAAACTTTTTACCTCTGTTAAGAATTTCTTCTTATCAAGAGAGCTCCAATTAGATGGCATTTCACCTGTTACAAGATAATTAACAATGTTAGCATACCAAGGCATATTGTGTATAAAAAATAAGAATTCATCAGGGAAATAATCATTGATAGATGTTGTATCAATTGAAGACTCATTTGTAAGTCTTAACAGGTGGTCTGCAACAACATTTTCAACACTTTTTTTTATCCTTGATTGTCTAGTTGAATTCTTGGAGTAGCAAAATCCATCGTATTAATCTTGGCTTGGCATCCTGTTTAGACATTAAATATCTAATAGCTGCATGATTAGAATAAACAATAATAGATGAGCCAAGTAAATATGATCAAAATTTATCCAATGTAAATATTACAACAAGTAGTTCTTTTTCAGTTGTGGTATAATTCATTTGAGAACTATTTAAAGTTCTACTTGCATAATAAATAACAAAGGGCTTGCCTTTCTTTCTTTGACCCAAAACAACTCCAACAGCATAATCACTAGCATCACACATTAGTTCAAAAGGTAAAGTCCAATCAGGGGATTGCATTATAGGGGCTATTGTTAAAAGATTGATTATTTTTTAAAAGTTTTCTGACAATCTTCGGTCCATTCAAATGGTGTGTCTTTAATCAAGAGGTTACAAAGTGGTTTACATATAGCACTAAAGGTTTTATAAACCTCTTATAAAAACCTGCATGTCCTAAAAAGGATCGAACTTCTCTCACTGTCTTTGGTGATGGTAATTTTGAGATGACTTCAACTTTGGCTTTATCAACTTCAATTCCATTAGAAGAAATGACATGTCCTGAAACAATTCCAGAAACAGTCATGAAATGGAATTTTTTCTAATTTAAAACAAGTCCTTTTTCTTTACACCTTTTCAAAACTTTTTCTAAATTATCAAGACAATTATCAAAAGAATTTTCAAACACAGTTAAATCATCTATAAAAACTTCCAAGTAATTTTCAATCATGTTACTAAAAATGCTTAACATGTATCTTTGAAATGTTGTAGGAGCATTACAGAGTCTAAAAGGCATTCTCGTTAATGCAAATGTTCTAAATGGGCATGTGAATGTGGTCAGTCTTTTAAGGCTATAGGAATTTGATAATAACTTGAGTAGCCATCAAGAAAGTAATAGGGGTGTCCTGCTACTTTCTCAAGAATCTGATCTAGAAATGGAAGGGGAAAATGGTCTTTTCTAGTGGCATCATTTAATTTTCTATAATCAATGCACATGCGCTAGCTAGATGGGATGCATGTTGGGATTAGTTCACCTTTTTCATTTTTTACAACACTTACTCTAGATTTCTTTGGTACTACTTGTGTTGGAATTACCCATGTACTATCAGAGATAGGATAGATAATTCCTACATCTAGTAGTTTAAGGACCTCATTTTTTATTACTTCTTTCATTTGAGGATTTAATCTTCTTTATGGCTGATGGACTGTTTTAGCTTTTTCCTCTAAGTGTATTCTACGTGTACAAATTAAAGAATTAATGCCCTTTATGTTTTTTAAGGTCCAACCAATAGCAGTCTTATGCCTTTTTAAAACAGTGAGTAACTTACCTTCTTGATTGCTTGTAAGTTGAGAAGAAATTACCACTGGATAAGTTTACTGATCTCCGAGATACGCATACTTTAATTTTTCTGGTAAAGGCTTTAATTTAAGCTTCGATGCTTCATTTTCTTTTTTCTTTTCAAGTTGTCTCATATCTTCAAAGTCCAATTGATTGTTGCCATCTTCAGGTACCTGTGTAAAATCAAGTGTAGAACATATATTAGCAGCATCACATTCCAATTCTTTATTTGATTCAAATGAACTAGCAAAATAAATTTCCATAGAATTTGAAAATTTCTCATCCTAAATGTGTTCTTCAATGATTGGCTCAATGAGTTCCATATCCTCAGTATCATTTTCTTCATCTTCTTTATCATGAGGTTGTTTGCCCATGTTGAATACATTGAATTCCAACTTCATATTGCCAAATGATAAATTCATCACTCCATTACTGTAGTTAATCAAAGCATTAACAATAGTTAAAATTGGTCGACCTAATATTACAGGAATTTGCTTGCATTCATCAATAATTGGTTCAGTTTCCAAGACAATAAAATCTACAGTATATATGAATTTATCAACTTGAACCAATACATCTTCAATTATCCCTTTTAGTACCTTGATTGACCTATCAGCAAGTAAAAGAGTAGTAGATGTAGTTTTTAACTCACTAAGATTGCGTTGTTGGTACACTGAATATGGAAGTAAATTAACACTAGCTTCAAAATCAAGTAAAGCATGTTCAATTTTATAGTTCCCAATAATACAAGAAATAGTTCGACAACTAGAATCTTTGTATTTCAAACCATATTCAAAGAATAAAACTTACCTGTTCTGTAATAAATGCTTTCTTTTGTACCTTATGTTTTCTTTTTACTGTGCATAAATCTTTCAAAAATTTAGCATAAGATGGTACCTGTTTAATGACATCTAGCAAAGAAATATTAACTTTCACCTGTTTGAAGACTTTATAAATCTCTGGGTTGTGGTTTGATTGCTTTGGTTTGTTTAATGCTTAAAGGAATGGGGATACAGGAGGAGAGTTAGTTATTTCTTCATGGACTATTGGTTGGTCGGGCACTACTTTACTCTCTAAAATTGAATCCTTACCTCAGAGAGTTATAATCGATTTAACTTGGCGCATGTTTTGGTTTCCAGTACTACCCATATGAGGATGTTATTGACTTTTGGGATTTGGTTTAGATTGAGAAGGAAACTTACCTTTTTCATGAATGGTAAGTGCTGATGGTAAGTTTTCAGATGGTTTCTATCAAGTTGGTCAATGTTTGCATAGTTTGATTATTAATCGAATCTTGTTTTTCAAAGAATGAATGCAATGTGTCTTCAAGAGTTTTTCTAGGTGGTGCGACATAAGGTGGGTAACTCTAAGGATTTTGAAAATTCTGGGGTGGTAGAGGTGGTTGTGCATGATTGTCATTCCTCCAACTGAAATTTGGATGGTTTCTCCAACTAGTGTTGTATGTTTGTGAATATGAATTGGGATTCGATCTTTTGAAATTGTCTATGACATTCGCTTGTTCATGCAAACTTTCTTTCAGAGTTGATAAGGTTGGACAGTCCTGCGTGAAATGATTAGGAGAACTGTAAATATGACATGAAGCATCTTGAACAGATTTAACATGATCATTTTCTTTCGACTCTAATGCTTCAATCTTTCTAGCTAAGGATGCAAATTTGGCTTGAAGGTCATGGTCTTCCCTAAGGTTGTACATCCCTCCACCAGTTGGTGATGGTTGAGGTTTACTAAATGACTTATAAGAACCAACAATATCCCAGTGTTGTGCATTTTCAGCTAATTAGTCAAGATAATCTAATGCATCATAAGGATTTTTATCTCTAAACTCACCATTACACATCATTTCAACAATTTGCCTCATAGAAATATGACACTAACCTCCATGCTTCAAAACCACAGTGTGGGCAAATGTTAAGTAATTCTTTATACTTATCCCAACACTGGTAAAAAGTTTCTCCTTGTTTTTGAGTGAAAGTGGTGATTTATCTTTTGAAAGAATTTGTTCTATGGGGTGGAAAAATTTTTTTCAAAAATTGTTTTTGCATATTATTCCATGTTCTTATTGATTCGGATATGAGGGTTAGCCAAGTTTTAACTTTATCTTTTAGTGAAAAAAGAAAAAGCTTTAATCGAATTATATTCATGCTACAATTTTGGTCTATGTATATATTACAAAGTTCCTCAAAATCTCTTAAATGCAAGTATGGATTTTCGGATTCTAAACCATGAAATGTTGGTAACAGATGGATAATACCTGGTTTAAAATTGAATCGAGATGCTTCAGGAGGAAATACTATGCACGAAAGTGCTCCAGTTCTTGTTGGATTCATGTAATCTCTCAAAGTTCGTGGTTGATTCTGATCGTGTTCATATTGCTGAGAATGATTGTCTCCTTGATCAATTTGTGGATTAAGCTGGTTCAAAATGTTTTCACCTTGGATTTTTTCCATGATTGGTGTGGCGATTGAGATATTTGAATTAACTTGCCACTTGAAGTTCGAGACCAACGTCTCATACAATAATGATGATGATGTGTATGTGTGAAATTATTTAATGCACAAGCAGATGAAGAAAAAAATAAATAAATAAATAAATAAAAATTAAAATTGAAAAAAAATAAAAATAAAAATAAACAAACTAAAAATTAAATGTGCAACAAATATAAATATACAAAAGATAAAATTATAAAATTAAATAACAAAGTAGGCGGTTAAATTAGCCTTATAAAATAATAAAACATAAAAAATAAATGCGGAATAAAAATTACACAATTTATTATGCAAGAAAATTAAATAACTAAAAAAATAAATAACTGAAAATTAAATAACAAAAAAATAAATAACGGAAATTAAATAACAATAAAGGCGGTTGAATCAGCCATAAAAATAAATGAAGAAATTAAATTGTAGAAATTTAAAAGTTCAAATTCAAGTCCATGTCCATGTCCATTCAGTCCAAATGTCCAAATTGAGTTTAAAAGTACAAGGAATGTCAAGTTATAAGTCTATAAGTCTAAGTTTAATTCAGTTCAGGGTCTTTTTGGTTAAAATAAAATTTTTTTATGTTTTATAATATTTTTGTAATTTTAGGAGAAAGAAGGGGCTTTAATTGAAATTTTATAATAAAAACAAAAGATAAAGTGACGAAAGTGATATATAATTTAAAAAAATAAAAATATATATATATAATAAAATGACACTAAATTTTTGAAATTTTCCCGGCAACGGTACCAAAAACTTGACATGACTTAAAAGTGTTTGATTTACTTTCAAGTATAAAAGTGTCTAGTTATAATATAATCCGGTGAGTCCGGAGTCGAATCACAGGGAATTTTAAATTTAGTAGTTTATTATTAAATAAAAATTAATAATAGAAAAATAGATTACTTGTCTAAAAAGTTTTAAGGTTACGTGATTCACTTTTGGAATTTAAATTATGTTCATAATATTCTCTCATATTTATATTTTATATTTTATTTACTAATTAAATATTATGTCATTTAATTATTAACTAACCAATTTTATGGATGAATATGAAAATGGAGTACATGATGTGCCACAACTAAATTGGAGTATTGACATAATGTCAAAATATCATATAAATCCAATAAGATTTTAAGTTTATAAATTAATATGACATAAAAATACAAAATATTAAATATTAAATAAAATAAACTTTAAACTTGTTTGAGAGATATTAATTCTATAATTTAAATCCTTGAGTTTCACCCTTTGCCTTAGCTTAATAAATTAGCCACTCATATTGAAAAGAAAAACCCTCATTTTATTTGACAAACTTCTAAAATATATTACAAGAAAATTTTAAGAACTTGAAACAATAGAAGAAGAAAATTTGAAAGACTCAGCTTCACCCGTTTCTTTCTCCTCTTTTTCTTTCTCTCCTCTTTCTCTTCTCTTTCTTTTCTTTTCTTTCTCTTCTCCTCCGCGCTCCTTTTCCTCTGTGCTGCTTCTTTTTTTTATAGTTACAAATAGAGACACTATTTATTATTTTATTATTATAATATTATATTATTATATATTATATATAATTGAGAGAGAGATTTAGTGCCATGCAATAACAAAATATAACAATTAAGATAAAAATTAACATAATAAGATATAATTTACATAAAATTACATATGATGAACATTAAGATAAAATATAATTTATGTACACATTAATTAATACTTTAAGTGAGAAAATAATAATTTAAACCTTTATAAAATATAAATTTTCTAGTACTAATCAGAATTGAATGACATTTTCTTCTTTTCCAATTTGCTTTATTGATTGGAAGGCTTTTGAATTTCTTAACCTTATTCATTTTATTTTATTATAGGTAAGAATGGACCATCATGAACAATCTCCCATATTTTGTAATCTAAGACCTGTAAATAAATTCTCATTATAGTTTTCTAATATAGGTTATCATTTCCATCAAAGTAAGATAGGTTAGTGTATTGACCTTTTCTAAAAGGTGGAATCATTTTGGGTTGCCATGAATCTTTTACTCTAGACGATTAAGTCTTAACAAGAGTACTTTATTCTAAAACCAAATAAAATTCTAATTATGGAACCCAATAGGGGGTGAATTGTGTATTTAAAAATTATGCAATTAACAACACAAATCGATTTAAACTAATGTCTTATGAAATTAATAAATGTAAATTTAAGCAAGAAATAAATAAGGAGGTAAGGGATAGAGAAAAATGAATACAAGAATTTTTACGTGGTTATGCAAACCCTACCTACGTGCACGCCTCTAAGCACACCAAGCTTGAGGATTTTACTATACAAGCATCACAATCCTAGACTTTAATATCTAACAATTGACTTCTAAGGGGTCAATAAACCTCTTACAAACTCGAGACATCCTCTCACCTTTCACACCAATTGTTTCCTACAATTAAAATAACTAAACTTAATGTAAAAATAAAGATTACAAATATATTCCCTCACACAATGTGTATAATTACAAATGTTAGCTCAAAACGTGATTAAATGAAAGAAATGAACAGGTTTCATCTCAAAACATAGAAGATTGCTCAATGATAATTGTAATGTTCTCACTTGCATTTGTATTTAATTGAGCATTTTTGTAGTTAAAGAGAAAAACTAATCGTTATTGACTTTTTAGGCACTATCGGTTCATCATTATGTAGATGTCGGCTCATCGCTATGACTCTAAAAAATAATACAGATATTCAATTCTCGGTTTGCTGTTATCAAGATGTCGGTTCGCCGTTGTTGTCCAGTGACCTTTAAAATGCTATTGGCTAACCATTTACACTTAACGGATGATGATCTACAAAAACATACCTTTCTGACGATGATTCACTGTTATCTCAAAAACAGTTAATCATTATCTTCCAAAATCATATCAACAAATAAACTCCTTTCTCAAAGATATTGGGTAGCCGTTATTAAAATAAACAGCTAACTACTATATTCCAGAATCAAATAAACCGGACTCTGGAAAATGTTAGCTAACCAGTATCTTAATAATAGTTCACCGTTATTTTTCTAGAATTTTAAACACTTGAACAATTATGTATTGTTTGAAAGATTTACCAAAATTGAAACACTTCAACATTTTTAATATATGACACACATAGTTTGTCATCATCAAAATCAATATTATGAATATAATTATGTCAGCATTATTTTCCTTAATTTCCAATTAATTTATTCTTTAAGCTCTTTTGACTAGAATATTCCAAAATATGGCTACAATAATAAAATATAGAAAATTAAGATAAAGATTAACATAATAAAATATAAAAAATTAAGATAAAGATTAATATAATAAAATATAATTTAACATAAAATTAAGTTAAGAAAACACTAAAATAATATATAATTTATGAGCACATCAAATACCCCCAAACTTAATATTTTGCTAGTCTTCAAGCAAAAACTAAAATAAAAACTACGAAAAAAATCCTAACTAAACCACTTTTGTAAGTGATAGTGATTGCAACAAGCCTTTAAAATCCTAGGTGGCCCTAGTGGACGAGTTATAGTCTCGTGAGAGTTTCTAACGATAATATCCATAAACACCATCAAAGATAACTCAAAGGTGCATAAAGTATATAGCTAAAAGTTATAAATATTAGGAAAGTTCTAACTTTAATTCAATAGTTAACCTCATCTCGGATTGGATTCTTTTGTGTGTGTGAATCAATTCAACAAAACACATTCCCAAAATCTTCAATATCAAACTGACCTCATCATCCTGATCTTTTCGTTCTTTCTTTTTTTTTTCATGAATATCTATAAGCATAAATTTTTATTTTCTTGTGATTTTTCTTGAAGCACATGATTTTTTTTTAATTTATTTATCTATAGTCAGGAGCTTTCACTCTATCCCTTAAGGTAGCCTTATTCTCATGGTAGTTTATCCTCTATGTATTGATGGTATATGAGCCCAAATTACTTAATGATAGCTTCACTATTAAGGATTATAGGTAGCCATTTTTTACTATAGTTCCTGCATAAACTTAAGTAGTGTAAAATCAAAGTAAACAGTCATTTACTCAAATTTAAAATTCTCAACTGAGGCTGTATCAATCTCAAATCTTAAATCAAAATTTTGGAAGAGTCAATATAAGTGCTCAAGATATTTAAAGAATCATAATCAAGACAATACTAATACAAGAATCAAGTATAAACTAAGACAATAATAATCCATTTCTAAGAGCCATATTCATTTTCAACCATATTCTCATCATTGACATCAAAACAACAGGCAAAATAACACAAAACGAAAGTTTTTTAAAATTTTAAAGTTTTATTTATTTATTTTTTGCTGTTTTTAAATAAAATGAAAACAAATAGTCCCACCCCCAAACTTGAAATCAACAATGTCTTTAATGTAAAATAAAAGAAAGGGAAAAAAAGAAACTCCACAAGTTTTGCACTTGTAGATGTGAACTTGTAGTTGTGTCGTTGAAGGGCATGTGAAAAGTTGATATTTGTTGACCTTCAAACTTGTGCAAGAACTTATATGACACAAAATAAAATAAATAAAAGAAAGCAGAAGTAGAGAAGAAAACAAAATAAAAAAATAATAATAAAGTTTAAAAAGCTTGGGTTGCCACCTAATAAGCACTTAATTTATAGTCATTTGCCGGACTATCTTTTAAGAGATCGTTCAAAGAGGCTCATGGATGGCCAAATTTCTTGCAATTTGGCCTATTCCCATGAAAATGAGGTGATGCATTTTCATTTATAGATTTCTTATGTATTATATGAAAGTCAAGAGGGTCAGATGGATGTTTATTATTAAATCCTTTGGCCATTTTTCTATCCATCAAGTCAACTTAAAAATAATCTTTGGATTTAGATGGAGACTTGATAGGTGTGAACACATTGAAAATGACTTTTGCTCATTTTGAACTCTCAAAATCAATTTTCCTTCCTGAATATCAATCAAAGCTCTCCTTATAGCTAAATAAGAGGTAACTCTATGTTTTCAGGCATATCTAAGACAATAATTCTGTAGGGAATATAAACTTATAAATCTTCACAATTATGTCCTCAACTATGCCTCTTGGATACTTTATAGATCTATCTGCCAATTGGAGGGTAACTATTGTTGCCTTAGACTCACCAAGTCCTAATTTTCTAAAAACAAATAGAGGCATCAAATTAATACTTGCACTAAATCACATAAAGCTTTTATCAAAATAAGATTTTCCAATAGTGCAATGTATATTAAAACTCCCTAAATCTTTTAGCTTTGGTGGCAACTTATTTAACAAGATAGCAGTGCAGTCCTCAATTAGTATTACAGTCTCATACTCATCAAATTTTCTTTTATTGGACAACATTTCTTTTGTAAATTTGGCAAAACATCTGTAAAGGAATGTTAATATGTAATTTCTTAAAGACAGTAAGAAAGTTTAGAAATTGTTTATCTATGTTATTTTTTTAGATATGCTAAGAAAATGGAATTGAAGGAACATAGGCCTTGACTAGTATTGCTGGTTGAGGTTGTGGTATTTCTGAACTTGCTATATGTGAAGCCTTAATATTGTCTTTAGCTTGATCTTCATCAACTTTCTTTACTTCTATTTATAGCTCATCAAATTGTTTACCACTTCGAAGTAACTGTATTCACTTGCACTCTTGGGTTTATCTCGGTGTTAGTAGGTCGAGAGCCGTGTGGTCTACTATATATTAAGTTTGTAATTTGACCTACTTATATCTTGAGGTTTATATAGGTATAACTTGATTTTGAAAATTTTTCTCTATATTGATCATGAGCTAAGACATATTATTGTAAGTTAAGTAAAAACATCCTCTAAAGTTGACTTCTTTTCTTGTGGTTGGAATCTGAAAGTGGCGTCAATATATTCTGAGTGTTGTTTCATGATAGATTTGGATGGTTTTTTTAACCAACATTGTAGGTATTAAAATATGGGTTGTTTATATAATGAGCTTGTTCAGTAGATGTCGGTGCAAAAGGACTTCCAACTTGGCATTTGACAGTGGTATAATTTCTTTTATATAGTTCATATAATTGAGGCTGAGCTTAAATATTCAGATTATCTAGTTTATTATGAATAACAATTATTTTTGCGCATGAAGCAGTGACAATATCAACATTATAGACTCCTACAGCTCTCCTCGGTATTATTCGCTCTGAAAACCATTGGTAATTATTAGAAACCATCTCCCCTAATAATTCATAAGTTGCTTCTGGTGCTTTTCCCATCAAAGTTCCTCTTACTACAACATCAATCATTATTCTGGTAATAGATCCCAAATCATTGTAAAATGTTTGCACTTGTAGTCAAATCGATAGACCATGATGTGGACATTTTTTAAAATAGGTCTTTATATCTTTCTTATGCTTTATATAATGACTCCAACTCTAACTACGCAAAGATTGTAATGTCATTCCTCAATTTGGCTATTTTTGTTAGGGAAAAGAACTTTGCTAAAAACTTCTAAGATAAACTGTCCCATATAGTGATTGTCCCAGCAAAGAGTGAGTTCAACCACTCTTTTGCTTTATCCCTTAGCGAAAATAGGAAAAGTCTTAGCCTAATAGCATTGTTTGAGATTCTATTTTGCTTAAATGTGTTATAAATTTCTAAGAAATTTGCAATATGAGCATTTGGAACATCATTTGGCATCCCAGCAAATTGTACTGATGTCTAAACTATTGGCTTGAATGACAGGCAGTGCAATGCTTGAGTGGCTACTATTAAATGCAAGAACGACATAATCTCTTAAACGTCTTCCACCCCCATTTCCTTCTACTATTTTGTCAGCCATGGTTAGTTGTTGCTCTTGTAAAGTTTCTCTCTTTTGCCAGTTGAGCCTTATATACATATGTTCAATAATAAATCAAAAGTTCTTGAATGTCTCATAAATTTAAACAAGAAAATGAAAGTAAAAATAAAAACAATAAATAAAAATAAAATTTAAATTGAAAAAGTACAAAAAACATGTTGCATAAATTAGCAAGTATACTAATCGGCACAAATAATATAATATAAAGTAGAGTATTGTCCCACAAAGATTGTATATTTTATTAGTTACCAAAATTATTCTAGCTCTAATTTATTTGAGCAATTGGATAATAAATTTAGATTAAAAATTAAAATAAAATAAAGCAACTAAAAATTAAATAAAAATGTGAGTAATTATGAAATTACCAAGAGATTAAGACACTAGGACATCTAGTATCACCATAATTAATCTAATTTAACCTCCCATCTATGCTATTAAATAGTATTACCCATGTTGACAGTGTGTTTTCTGAACTATTAAATATCTTCTGTTAAGTAATATAAAAAATATATTCACATATTAACCTATGAAAGATTCATTAAATTCTATGAAAAGTCTTAAATAAAACTGCACGAATCACGTTAACATATCTTTATCTTTCATTCAATTCATGACATCTATTACACAGAGCAAAAACACATAAATCTCCTCTTAGCTTCCTTTCGTATCCTCGAATCATTCAATATTGGTCAGATATTAAAAGTATCAAGTGCTATAATGAACTGTCAATAAATTAAAAATAACACAGATTTATGGAATTAAATCTTCATAGTTAGGTTATATGGTTGCCTTAGTAAAATAAATTAGTTCATGAGAAAATAAAAAGAATCTATAAACATTATAGGGAACATTCAAACAAAGCAATTGGAAAAGAGAAAGAGAAAGAGAAAGAAAAAACTGAGGATGTTATCTCACTCTATTCTCTGCAATTCAGCTTCTCCAAATTTTTGCTCTCAGTTTTGCAGCTGCAGCTTCTCTTTTTTTCTCCTTTCGGCTTCTACTCTCCTTTCTTATTATTCTTATTCATTTCTCTGTCTTCTCCCTTATATATTAATGATTGGCCTCGAAAATCCTTAACTAAAAAGGATTAAAATAAATCCAACCCAAGTCACCAACTTTAATGTCCATGCATGCACATGAATGACTTAAAATTGGAAGTCATTACTCTTTTTCTTCTTTTATTTTATTCTTCAGTAATTTCCACAATTGGGTTCTTTTATTTTATTCTTCACGCAATTTCCACAATTGGGCCTTAGCTTTTCTGATTTTCTTACATTTTAACTCCTATTACTTTCCTTAAATTTCCAATTAATTTCTTCTTTAAGCTCTTCTTACTTGAATATTTTAAAATATGCCTACAATAATAAAATATAAAAACTTAAGATAAAAATTAACATAATACAATGTAGTTTAACTTAAAATTAAGTTAAGGAAATATTAAAATAATATGTAATTTATGAGCACATCATCTATTAATGAATATAACAATTAAGTCCAAATAAAATTATTCTGATGTAGATTCTTTTTCACGATCAAGTCGGGTATTTTCCCAAGCCCAAATTCTATAATTCTTATAGGTTTTTTTTTTTATATATCTAAGTAATTTAAATTTTAATAAAATGGACATAACCTCCCATATGTATTAAAATTTAACATAAACATAAAAATTATTCAAGCTCTTAACCATATAATTATATAATTATTAAAATAAACATAATCCAAAATCATGTCTTATAAAGTTATACAAATAAAATCTTTTTTAAAAAATTTTTTTGGATTGGGGTAGCTAGGGCCAAACTCTGACACAAATTTAATCGGATTTTGATATTTAGGCTTGAGCCTGACCCGAACTTAAATTCAGGTGAAAGCCCGAAATTTTCAGGTCGGGTCAATAGAGCTAAAATTTGGGCTTTGTCTTTTTGTCATTTTTAGACCTTACCAGAATTTGCTGATAATATCTGATATCTATCACTTACTATAGTTCTCTGCTTACTATGTAAATTGTAAAAATTATCCAAGAATGACTATGGTACATCTATGGTTGTATAAGGATGGCTGAGTATCATAAAGTGAGCATATTTACTAAGCCTATCAACCATCACAAAAATAACATCTTTTGAGAATTTGGCAGGCCTTTGATGAAGTCCATGGAAATGTCAGTCTATACTTTATTTAGAATGGGCAGAGGTTGAAGTAGTCTAGGAGTGGAGATGATTTTAGTCATATTCCGTTGACACACATTACATTCACTTGGAAATGCACAGACATCCTTGCTTAGCTTCATCTAATGGAATATAGAAAGCACTTTCAACTCTCTCTCAAGTCTTCTTAACGATCGGCTGACTTTTGTTTGGCCTATTATGAGCTTTCTAAAATTCTGGCTTATTTAGACCTGAATTGGCTACCAACCACAATTGTCCCATATATCTAAGTTGATTGTGATCCCAAGAAAATTTTAGATTAGCTGAGGGATTCTCTTAGATTTCCTTAATTAGCTTCTGAACTTTCAAATCTCATTTACATTCTTTTTTAAGTTGATCCATCTACTCAGCCACTGAAATATAAGAGAGCCATAATACTAATTAACTCATCAGACTGACTTGACAATACATTAGCCATCCTTATTCTCCTTTTCACTTCAATATGATATCTCAAAGTCATAATCGATTAGCTTAGTTAGCCATTTTATGCTGCATCAATGTCGATATACGTTGCTATAATAAATCTTTGAGGCTAAAATAATCAGTGCATATCTTGAAGTGTCTCCTTAGAAAATATGGTCACCATTTTTGAATAGAAAATACTATTACTAGCATTTCTTTCTCATAGGTTAATAAACCTAAATTTTTAGGTGATCATGCCTTGCTAACAAAAGCAATGGGATATCTATCTTGCATAAAAACAATCCAATTCCACCACCTAATGCATCACACTTAATAATAAACTATTTAGAAAAATCAGGCATAAGTAGTATATGTGTAGAAGACATAGCTATTTTAAGTTTCTCAAAAGTTTCCTCCATTTTAGTAAACCAATGAAAATTGCCCTTCAAGTAACTTAGTAAGAGGATGACTAATTTTTCTATAATCCTTGCAAAGCAACTGTGATAGCTTGCAAGACCCAAGAACCCGCGTAAAGATTTCAACATTTTTGGTAGGACATTTGTTGATTCAACTAGAAAGACTTCTAGAAGCAAACTTACAAGAACCGCAACAAATGTAGGATCTGCTAGCCGAATCAACCAATAGGTCAGAAGGATGGGCTTATTCTACTACTAGGCCAATGTATTATGCACTGCACCTTAGTTAGATCTGTTGCAACCGCTTTCTCAGAAATTAAATGTCCCAAATATTCTAGCTGTCGCTTTATAAATGAACACTTAGATTTTTTGACATAAAGTTGACTCTTCTTGTGAGCTTGAGATAACTCAAATGATCTTCCTAACTCTTACTACAAACAAGTATATCATCAAAGAAAACCAAAATAAACTTTCACAAATATGGCTTGAAGACCTCGTTCAATAGACTTTAAAAAGTGAAGGGTGTATTGGTTAATTTGAATGGCATAACAAGAATCATAATGGCCCTCGTAAGTTCGAAATGTAATTTTAGGCACATTATTTGGGTGAACTCTAATCTAATGGTAACCAAACTTCATATCTAACTTTGAAAAAATTATAGCTCTATATAATTCATCAAGTAACTCATCAATCACATGAATTGAGGTATTTATCCTTAATAGTTACACTGTTAAGGGCTCAGTGATCTACACACGTTCTCCAACTGTTATCTTTTTTTTTTTTTACTAATTAAACTGGTGAAGAAAAGGCATTTACACTTATTTGAATGCTTCCAAACTCTAGGAGCTCCTTGACAGTCTTCTCAATATATCTTTCTTATATAAAGGTATTGGTAAGGCTTTACGTTATGTGGTATAGTTCCTGGCTTGAGAGGAATTTAATGATCATGTACTTTTAATAGAGTAAGGCTTTAAGGCTTAGAAAAAATGTCCTTGTAATGCTGTAATTGTTCTTGTAACTCAAATGGCTCATCTTCACATCCCACCCTTTCTTCTATAAGCGAATCATCTATACAGATAAAAAATAATTTAGCCACCGCAGCAAGAGTACTCTGTTTCAATACCCTATCTATGTGGTCTGGATAAACTAACTTAATTGACTCTATAATAGCATCTCTCAACACATCTTTTCCTATCAATCTTAAACTTTATCAATAGCCTTTTGAAATCCTACAATATTGGTCCAAGTTCTGCCAGTAATTGTGTTCCAAGCACCATATCATAACCTTTTAAGGGAATAAGTCTCATGGCTGCTTGAAATTCTTTTTCTTGTATATTCCATTGCAACTGCCAACAAATACCAATGCTAGTAATTTTTGTGCCATTTTCTATTATTACCATCAAAGGGTTTGTATAATGAATTGTGTTGATGCAGTTTTTCCCTCGTGCCTCAACAGTGCCTCGAACCTTCAAACAGTGCCTCCAAACAGCTCGAGCAGGACTGTTTGCACCTTCCGTCATGGATTCAAGCGATGACTCGATCCTTCTGCTCGCGATAAGCTCGATCTCGAGCAGGATTACCTCCTTCGTCCTGTTCCACTGTTTTCTTTAGAATGGAGATCTCCCGGACCGTATTCACGAAAGCCGGGTCAGGGTCGCCGGACTGTCCGTGAAAACCTCCGACGCTTCAAGTCGATGTCGGGTTTGTCTTTTTGGTATCTCCCTTAGTGAGGAGACCGGAAAGATGAAAGGGTATTATTTCGCCCCACTTTTGGATAAGTATGGTGTTTTCGAGAAAATCAAATGAGAGAGATTAGAATAGGAAGAACCTGTTTGAGCTTACAGATCCTTTTGTGAATCGGAGAATCCAACCCTTATAACGTTCCCTTCGTTTCCTTTCATACTCCATTTTCCGCTCTTTCCATTTCAGTGTGCCACTCCACGCTAGTGGTATCACGGGTCCCTCGACAGTAGGGTTTGGCGTAATATTCCCAGGGATGGCAGCTGTCCCTTAACCCGATTCACGTGGCGGATCACCATGTCGGGCAAGTGCGCTAGGAATGATGACACCTTGGAGGCATGTGCTGGCCACCGCAGCGATGATCACCACCACGCCATGTGGGATCCGATCGAACATTAAAAGGTGTGCGGGATTACGAGAAAGCGGGTCGGGTTGCCACGGGTCGGTCTTGCCCGGTGTGCTCGTGGATCTCTGCGGCGGGAGAGATGTGCTCGGCTCGACCTTGACCGGCTGACCGAGGACGACCTCGGCGAGCGAGTGTAGCTCGACTTTGCCGCTTGACGAGAAGGCTGCTCGGGCTAGTCATCCTCGGGGTGTGTTACTCGGTGGAAAGGCTTGAGGGCATGTCCGATATTATCAAACACCGGTCCCCGGTTTCAGTCTTTTGAGTGAGCGAGATAAGGCTGGAAACTTCGATGAGATGGGTCGAACTTCGCGGCCTTTTACGCTTCCACGTTCCTCTTGCTCGGACTGTGGTCGGTGTGCTTGGCTCATCCGCGGGGACTTCTGCCAAGGAGTTCTTCTGGATCTTCTGCTCGGGCCTGTAATTGACCTAGTCTTCTTCTGCCGTCACTCCTGCAGGGGCCTGAAATTGATCGAGGTGTCTTCTGCTGTTACTCCTGCTCGGGCCTGCAATTGACCCAAGCTTGCTGATACTCCTGCTCGGGCCTGCAATTGACCCAAGCGTGGCACCATCCCGTTGGGACTTCTAGCCAAGGGGCTCTTCTTGATCTTTTGCCCGGGCCTGCAATTGACCCAAGCTTGCCAATACTCCTACTCGGGCCTGCAATTGACCCAAGCATGGCCCCATCTCGTTGGGACTTCTGGCCAAGGAGCTCTTCTTAAACTTCTCCTGCTCGGGCCTTTTAATTAACCGGAACGTCTTCTTGAATCTCTACTTCTGCTCGGGCCTGCAATTGACCCAAGCATGGCACGTCCGCTCTAAGACTTAGGCTTTGGGACTTCGACCAAGGAGCTCTTCTTGATCTTACGCCGGCACTGCAATTGACCCGAGCTTGCCAATACTCTCGCTCGGGCTGCGATTGACCCAGCGTGGCCCGATCCGTTGGGACTTCTAGCCGATGAGCTCTTCTTAAACTTCTCACTGCTCGGGCCTTTTAATTGGCCGGAGCGTCTTCTTGAATCTCTACTCCCGCTCGGGCTGCAATTGACCCAAGCATGGTACCGTCCGCTTCAAGACTTAGGCTTTGGGACTTCGGCCAAGGAGTTTTCTTAAACTTCTCCTGCTCGTGCCTTTTAATTGGCCGGAGCGTCTTGTTGAATCTCTACTACTGCTCGGGCTGCAATTGACCCAGCGTCTTCTTGTTATACTCACGCTTCGGGACTGCAATTGACCGAAGCTTCGTCGATACTCCTGCTCGGGCCTGCAATTGACCCAAGATTGCCGATACTCCTGCTCGGGCTGCAATTGACCCAGCGTGGCACCATCCCGTTGGGACTTCGGCCGAGGAGTTCTTACGAAACTTCGCTCGAGCCTTTTAATTGACCGGAGCTCTTACGGTATTACTCACTGCTGGTCTTGATTGACTCGAGCTTGGCACCGTCCGCCTAATGACTTAGGCTTTGGGACTTTGGCGAGGAGCTCTTCTTACGCTCGAGCCTTTTAATTGTGCGGAGGTCTTCGATATCACTCTGCTGCGGTCTTGATTGACTCGAGCTTGGCACAGTCCGCCTAATGATTTAGGCTTTGGGACTTCGGCCGAGGAGTTCTTTTGAAACTTCGCTCGAGCCTTTTAATTGACTGAGCCTTACGGTATAACTCCTGCTCTCGGTCTTGATTGACCTGGAGCTTGGCACGTCCGCCTAATGACTTAGGCTTTGGGACTTCGGCGAGGAGCTCTTCTTACGCTCGAGTCTTTTAATTGACCGAGGTCTTTGATGATACTCTGCTCCGGTCTTCGATTGACCCGAAGCTTGCACTGATCCGCCTAATGATTTAGGCTTTGGGACTTCCGGCCGGGAGCTCTTCTTACCGCTCGAGCCTTTTAATTGACCGAGGTCTTCGATGATACTCCTGCTCGGTCTTGATTGACCGAGCTTGCACCATCCGCCTAATGACTTAGGCTTTGGGACTTCGGTCGAGGAGCTCTTCTTACGCTCGAGTCTTTTAATTGACCCGAGCTTGGCAGTCGCCCTAATGACTTAGGCTTTGGGACTTTGGTCGGGAGCTCTTCGAAACTACGCTCGAGCCTTTTAATTGACCGGCGTCTTCGATATCACTCCCGCTCCGGTGCTTCAATTGACTCGAGCTTGGCACGTCCGCCTAATGAGTTAGGCTATGGGACTTTTGGCCGAGGAGTTCTGTTTGGAACTTCCGGCCATCGTTGGCCCACCCGAAATTACTCTCGTGGACGGTGGTTACTGTTTCCATTTCGTAAGCTTGGTCACCTTCCTCGGTCGTTGTTCGACTACAGGTGCCCTCCTTCGACAAACTCATCCGGTATCGATTTCTAACTAAATCTTCCACTGGTTTTCAAATCACGACCTTTGTGATGTGGTGTGACCATGGTCTCCATGGAAACTGGCGAGCGCCCCTGCTCACTTTGCTAGCTGGCGTGGTCATCGGCGTTGGAGGGCTTAGCGATCCACGCTCCTCGACCACTGAAGTATCTCTTGAGAGATACCTTCAACTTAGATATCTTGTCCAGTAGCGGGGCTCTGTTCCACTACTTGTATTGCCTTATCCTCGGGAAGCTTCTTGGTGGGGTGGCAATAAGCGATCACCCTGTTGTGGCTCACTCGAGTCTACTCGGTGGGTGGTTGCGGGGTATGTGGCCATCATGACGCCTGTATTCTCTGTGATCCCGGCCTGGAGACCTGCGAGGTGGTTGGGGGACCATCCGCGGTGGGGGAACTCTCTGATATGGGTTGTACAGGGCAGCCCGGTCTCTCGCTGCCTTTGGAGCCTGTGTCCCTCGGGCAGGGCTCCCTTTCTCCTTCCTTCTTGCTCCACCAACTTGCTCACTTCTCCGTTTGGCGGCTTTTCTTCTTGATTACCATATCCGGCTTTACTTGTTCGTACGCGTCCGAATACGAACGGATCGAAGGACTCCGCAGGTTATACCATGGTCTCCCCATCCGAATACCATCCTTTAATCCTCTCAGAGCTTGGGGATGGTTGAACGCACCAAGATCTAGGACCGATCTATGGTATCTTTTGATAAACTCCCGGAGGGACTCTCCTTCTTTCTGCCTCACTTCTGACAGCTCCATCATGTCATCCTCAGGGGTCACTGCGCCCCGGAATTGTTCTGCGAACTCCCTGCACATCTGTTCAAAACTCAAAATGCTTCCCCGTGGGAGTCTGCGGTACCATTCTCTCGCCCTTCCCTCAAGAGTGAGCGGGAAGGCCCTGCACCTCTGTGCTGCTGACAGACCTTGCACCCCTGTCATGTCGTTGAACCGCTCTATATGTACTAATGGATCACTCTTTCCCGAATATTTCAGATCTGGGAAGCGAAAGTCACGTGGGATCGTGACACCCATGATCTCTGTGGAGAGTGGAGATTCGTTGTCCAGCATTATTCGCCAGCTTGGACTCTTTCCGTTCCCCCGAAGATCTTCCACAACTTGTGCCAACCTGCGCACCTCTCCCTCCAACTCCTCCGCACGAGAGGTTGGGGCTGTATCCTGCAAATGTTGACGAGACCCCCTTTCCTCCATGTTTGTTTCTTCTCTCACTGCAACATTTGGTGCCCTAGGTCTTTGGGCTTCATCTCCCGCATTTTCCCGAACATGAGCATTCCCTCGGCTGGACTCCGGGACATCGTTACATGCTTTTCTCTGTCCCTCCCTGAATTCTTGTAACAGGGAGGTCAGAGTATCCATCTGTTTTTCCATCCGATCCATTCTTTCCTGGATCTCCTGCATTACGGGCCTCATTGGCCACTTCTCTCAAAGTTCTTGATTCTTCGGACTTACTCCTCTTGATTGTTTCCCTCATCGTTGCGTTGTGTCTTGAATGTATTAGGAAATCGGGCTTTTGTGCCGATCCCAGACGGCGCCAAAGATGTTGATGCGATTTTCCAGCGTGCCTCAGCGGTGCCTCGAACCTTCAAGCGAGTGCCTCCAAGCGGCTCGAGCAGGGCTGTTTGAACCTTACGCTCATGGTTCAAGCGATGCCTCGATCCTTACGCTCGCGATAAGCTCGATCTCGAGCGGGATTACCTCCATCGTCTGTTCACTGTTTTCTTGAATGGAGATCTCCGGACTGTATTCACGAAACCGAGTCGGGGTCGTCGGACGTGTCCGTGAAACCCTCCGACACTCAAGTCGATGATCGGGTTTGTCTTTTTGGTATCTCCCTAGTGAGGGAGGCCGGAAAGATGAAAGGGTATTATTTCGCCCCCTTTTGGATAAGTATGGTGTTTTCAGAAAATCAAATGAGAGAGATTAGAATAGGAAGAACCTGTTTGAGCTTACAGATCCTTTTGTGAATCAGAGAATCCAACCCTTGTAACGTTCCCCTTCGTTTCCTTTTATACTCCATTTTTCCCGCTCTTGCCATTTCCAAGCTGTCCACTCCCACGCTAGTGGTATCTGGGTCCCTCGGCAGTAGGGTTTGGCGGAATATTCCCTAGGGATGAGCGGCTGTCCCTTAACCCGATTCACGTGGCGGATCACCATGTCGAGCAAGTGCGCTAGGAATGATGACACCTTGGAGGCATGTGCGGCCACCGCAACATGATATCACCACCACACCATGTGGGATCCGATCGAGACATTAAAAGGTGTGCCGGGATTACGAGAAAGCGGATCGGGTTGCCTGGGTCGGTCTTGCCCAAGCGTGCTCGTGGATCTCTGCGAGCATGAAAGATGTGCTCGGTTCCTGACCTTGACCAGCTTTGACCTGAGGGACGACCTCGAGCAGGCGAAGGAGTGCTTAGCTTTCGACCTTGACCAGCATTGACCGGAGGGACGACCTCGAGCAGGCGAAGGAGTGCTCGGGGCTCGAGCAGCTCTGAATCCCTCGACCTTGACCATCTTTGACCAAAAGGGCTGCTCGGGCTAGGCTATCCTCGGGGTGTTTTACTCGAGCTGGAAAGGCTTCGAGGGGCCTGTCTGATATTACCCAAACAAATTGTACACCCAGTTCCTTTGGCAAACATTCGATTAAGGAAGTTATAAGTGTTACCTAGTCAATCAGGATTATTATATCCTTCTGTTTGACGTTCCCTTGTACTTTTATTATTTGATGAGTTGTGGCTGCTGTTAGATCATTAAGAGAAACAATAAGTTCTTTGTTTTCAGCTTCATCTGGTTCATATACTTTCTCTTTAATCGTATCATCAGTTTTATCTCTTTCGAGAAGGAAAAATTTGCCTCTTCTTGTATTTGTTCCCTTGTTCATATCTTTCGTCGTAATAATAACGTAGTTTCTTCTCTCGTTATTCCTTCATTTGAGCTATTGAAATCTTTTTTACTGGCAGTAACTGACCATTTGAGATATGCCTTATTGTTGCTGATGGATTGGAAGTTTTGAGTGATGTACATACCTCTACGATCATAGCCTTGATGGTGCTTTCTTGTAAAAGTGCTAGTCTAATTGCCTGAGAAAGTGTGTCAAGCTAGAACAAATCCACCTTATTCTTTATTACTTTCTTTAAGCCACTAACCAAATAATCCACAAAAAATTCGTCCGACAATCCTTTAGTTCTTACCATAAATAGCTCAAATTATTCTTGATATTGCCTCATTGTAGAAGTTTGCCACATCTTAGTAAGTTGCCCCACTAGATTTTCATATTTTCTAAGCCCAAATTGTGTAATCATATTGGTGAAGTATCAATGTACAAGTGTACATAATAAGTAAAATAATGATGAGTATCAAATTTTTCTCTATAGAGATCGATGGTATAGGACTTGATATAATAAAAAAAAAATCTAAAATCAAACACAAAGTTATACTCAATGGCAAAGGGGTAGTTGGGTTATAAATTCACTTAATAATTATTGACTATCTTTCAATTGAGTCACAGTTGCAATAGCATCTACTAAGAATTGGACAGAATCTCTAATGCATCATCAGCTGTCATAGTTTGGATATTTTATATCTATATGCAATTTAATATTGACTAATTATTAAACTAATATTAGACATAACATTGTACTTTTTAGACTCTATTTGCCCTACAAGGTGAATCGTGTCTAATTCTTCACTAATTTTAGATTAAGCATGACCCTATTCAAATTGAGATTAATTTAACTTAGAAAACATAATCTAAAACTATGTATTGTCTTAATTTGTTTCATTAAGTAAGATCATTTTTAATCCCTTTTTTAGCTAGTATCCACTGAATTGGTAGTTAATCGAAAAAAGAAATTACAATAAGTAAAATTAAAAAAAAAATGCTATAACATGTTTTGAGCAACATATACATATAAATTAAATAACTATTGAGCTTATTTAAAACTCAACTACATTAAAGATTAGCTCATAATGAGCTTTGAAATAGTAACAATACAAGTGTTTGTCATAAAATATATTATCAAAGAGAAAAAAAAGGAAATACAAGATAAAAGTTAAGATACAAAAGAACTAAAGTGTCATACTTTAATCTTTAGTTATCTCTCCTTCTTGCTCCACGAAAAATACCTCTGTTGTAGCTCTGAAATGTCTCTTTTTATTCTCTTTATGTGTGATGGTCATGGATAATATATTTACTTAAATATGCTCTTTTAAATCTTGGGATTAGAGCAACTAAAGAGTATGAGGACACTTGTTTTTTCTTGGCATCCTAGGACCTTTTTGTGTTACCTGCCACTTTTTTTTTCTGCATATAGCAACGATAATGCGGTAACGACTGTAACACACTTTGTCAGTTAGCACATGAATAGTCTAGAAAGTTTTATCTGTATTTGATCCTGGATTGCTATTGCAGTTACAACAATATTCTCTCTAGTTCATACTTGTTTTAGTTCATATGCATATATGTCTTTTGTCATTTTCTATAGACTTGTGCTATAGTAATGCAGTTATTCTTCTACAGTATCTATCAATAAAGCATGGGCTTTTAAGTCACTTATAATAGTGCATTTACTTAGAGCATAAAATAGTATAAAACATACAAATTATTATAATTAAACTTAAATAGATACCTATATAAAATGTAACTAGAAAATAAGATAAAAATTCATCAATTACTCTTTAAGTAATATTAGTTTAAGCTTAGAAATGCTATGATAACTCTCATTTTATAAAGTTATTAACCTTCAAATATTACTTGTTCTCAAGCAATGACAATAACACAAACACTTTAATCACACAATCAAACACTAAACAACTAAGCTCTGTTATCTAGATTGCTCTGATTCATCAACCCTCAAACTTCATTCTTAAACATGCAAAGTTACCATCAACGGTTCTAATTCTAGACTTGGGTTTCATTCTGTCCAGTGTGTGTGTCTCACATTGATCAAGTTTCAGAATTGCTATAGCATCATTCAAACATCACATACATCTCAAAGATAAAACAATAAAAATATTTTCATTTATATAGAGATATAGTTATAAGAAGCTACAAATTGTGCTACAAGATTCATCATTTATTTGTTTATTCATCATCAATTTTTTCTTTTGTAAATTAGATTCTTCAGTGTAACATCAATTTTTCATGTGAATGCCTATTACTTGTAATGATGGCACTCAATTACTTAATCATTGCACAAATCAGAGCCGCTACAGTGAAAACATCTAAAATGCTACAAGCATGGTCTTATCTTTAGATACTTTTAACTCAAGTTTGAACATAGGGTTCATGAACAGACCTGGCTACTCAATTTCCAAAACAAAGTATATGCAATCTTGAGTTAAAAGCAACTAGATTTAGGAAGATTCTACAAGATTTGAGTGGTAACTTTTAAAAGAAGAAAAAGGAGCCATCAGTAGTAACTTTTAAAAGCAAGATCAAACAAAAGATCCTGCTTGTTGAGGATTCTGATAAAAATAACTAAGATGATAATGGTGCAGCCATTGAAGAGACCATTAATAAGACTACGAGGACAAAAAGAGAGAAGAAAAGCTTAAAGAAGCTCATTATTGGTATAACTGCTAAGGAATCTGCTATAACATCTGCTCCAGCATCTACAATAAAGAAATCTCCCAAGAAGCCTCTTGTTAAAACTCCCAAAGTCCCTAGTAAAAGAAAAAGAGCACATACCTCTAGAGGTGCTGCAACATTGCTTGTAGAGCCAGAAAAGCCAAAGCCAAAGAGAACAAAGCAAATCTGCCCAAATCTAATCAAATTGATCGAACTCTACTAATCAGTACAAGTAAAAAATAAAGAAAAAGACTAAATCTGCTGAACTAGGTTCACAGAAAAAAAAAAGCTTAAGAAATGGAACTAAGAAGTAGTGAACATGCAGAGCCAATACTGTAGCAATGTGTTTAAACTGCAGTACTCCTCTTTACTGTTCTTCATTTGAGGGCCTCTTCATTTTTAACCTTCACATCACTCTTAATAAATTTACCATTAAGGCCTCTTCATGAATTTACCATTTTTAACCATCACAATCCTCTTTTCTATTTCTTTGTATCACAGTTTCTAATATTCTGTTCAATAACTTTCTAACATCAATTGTCAATCCTTTTACTATAGCATATAAAAGTATAAGTCTAACTTGTGACACTGTTGTGGTGTGTGTGGTGGGTATAAGCCTAAACTTTAAAAATTTCACCTAAACTCTTTTTAACAATCCTAGCTTCTTCATTAACCCACTCACTTCCTTTCATAGTTACTATTTTAAACAACCCTCTCAATTTCTTAACAGTCATGCTCTCAACAAATTTATTGTATTCAAAATTAATAGCCTGAGGCAAATCATAAAAGAAATTTCTCACCCTAGAGTCTAAAGGAACTTGGACTTACTTACTATGATATTGCACTGGTCTTGCTTCAATAAGTTGGAGTATAATTCTTTTACAACTAGGATTACTGGATCTTGAGCGCGTGCACAAAATTTGATCCAGCCCCTCTTTCTAACAACTCTTAGAATAGTGCCAACTGTGTCAATAAGCTATTTAGGAATTTCAAAACCCTTCTCATTTAAAATTTTATGAGGCTCAATAAACTTCTCATACTTCTTTTCAGCTTTATAATTATAGAATCTTTCTAGGTCCTTCAACTTTCTAGTAGGTACCTTGACTCTTGGCATCGCCGTAACTCTAAAGGGAGTTTTGGTAGAATGGGAGATTGGGAGTTTGTGAGAGAGAGAACATGATTTTGAAAATTACAATAGAGGAAGAGATAGTATGTAGTAAAAATTAAAACAATTAAAATCTTAAATTTATAGAGGAATAGAAATAGAGAAAGAGAGAGAGACATACAAAATTATTTTGAAGATTTTGAACTTTCAAAAAGAGATGGATAAAGAGAGAGATGCGGTTCATGGAAATTAGGGATTTCACTCCTTTTAAATTAAAAAAGACTGTTTCACTGATATGGGCATGACAATCACCAATGGTAAATTTTTTTTTAATCACTACTGAATGCAGCTAGACATTAATTATTAGGTCAGCAGGAGATACGTTTGCTGTAGCATTAAATGAGTTGTTGCATTATGAATGTTAAATGCACATTATATTAGAGAACCAGCCTTTCTTCTGCAATACTGTAAGGGATGTTGTAGTATTTTCTCCCAATTGACATTATCCAGTTTATCTCAGCATTTAAGTCTTGTATTCAAATTTTTCAACTACCAATTTCTAATTAATTATAGTTTAATGACAAGAAAACAATTAACAAAAAACATAGAAGTTAGTTTCATATATTAAACCAAAATAGAAGAAAAAACTGAATAATAACAAAAATTAAATTAAAGTGCTTAAAAATTCAAACTAAACTTTCCTTACTGGGTTACCTCACAATCAATGCTTAGTTTTAGGTTGTTCAGTCTGACCTTCCTTATTTGCTTAAATTGGATCCTTCAAGAACCAAACGTCATTTAGGCTGTTCATATCACTTCCATGTAATACTTTATACTTTACCCATTAACCTTGAATTCCTAGTTAGTCCTTTCATATTTAAGATTATCAGCTACATAAGGATGAGCGTTGATGAGTTTGAAAGGTTTTGACTATTTAGACTTTAACTTTCTAGGGAAAAGCTTTAACCTACAGTTGTAAAGTAGTACTTGTTAGCTTGAAATGAGTTCCCTTTGCTAGATTTGCTTTGTCATGCCATTGCTTGGCTCTCGTTATGTAGATTCTTGCATTTTCATAAAACAATAGCTTTAACTCATTTAGCTTACAAAGTTGTAGCCTCCTCTGTTCTGCTACAACATTCATATCCATGCTCAATTGTTTAACTACCTAATATACTTTATACTTTAGCTCTAATAGTAAATGGTAAGTTTTTCCATAAACAATTCTATATGAAGACATGCCATGTGGTGTCTTGTAAGCAATTCTATAAGCACATAAAGAATCATTTAGCCTAATAGACAAATCCCTTCTATTAGGGTTCACCACTTTCTCTATAATCTTTTTGATCTCTCTATTAGAAAATTCTATATGTCCACTTATTTATGGATAATATGTTGTAGCGATCTTATTTTTCATCTCATATTTAGCTAATGCTGCAGCAAACATCCTATTGTAAACATAGGTTCTTTCATTACTAGTTGTTGCTCTAGGAGTGCCAAATCTTATGAAAATATTCCTCTAAAATAAGTTCACCATTACCTTGGTATCATTTATTAGCTATGCTGCAGCTTCTACCCATTTGGACACATAGTTTACAACAATCAAGATGTATAAGTTTCCAAAGATAGTGGGAATAGTCCTACAAAGTTTATCCCCCATACATAAAAAAGTTCAACTTCTAAAATATCGGTCAGTAGCATTTCATGCTATTGAGAAATGTTTCTTATTATTTGACAGCTGTCAGAACACTTAACAAACTTATAATCATGTCTAAAGATAGAGGGCCAGTAATAACCCGATCGAAGAACTTTTGCTACTATTCTATATTGAATGCTTGAAATCTCTTCAATAGGAACATATCTTCTAATTACATGGTTTGAGCATATCTTGTAAAAGTAGGGCCTATCTCACTAATAGCTTCTGACATTATGGAGAAACCTCTTCTTCTGCTGGTAGCTCATCTCAGGTGTTAGCAATTCACTTGCCAAATAATTAGTAAAATCTACATTGCTGCAGCATCTATGCATAGTGTAGTATTAATAACTGTTAATAAGGAAATGTTTTTGTGATGTCCTGCTTGCTCAAGAGTGCACGCATTTACTTCAAGCCTTAAAAGATGACCTACTACTTGATTATCATTTTCTTTTTTATTATTGATCTCTAAAGCAAACACTTGTAATAAGAAAATCAACCTGATCAACATTGGTTTAACATCTTTATTCGAAATGAAATACTTCATGCCTGAGTGATTTGTGTAAAAAATCACTTTGGTGCCAACCAAATAAACTCTAAATTTATCAAATACTAAGAAAAACTGCTAGTAACTCCTTTTTTGTAGTAATGTAGTTGATTTGTGCATTATCTAAGGTCTTGCTAACATAATAAATAGAATGAAAAATATTACATTTCTTCTGCCCTAGCACTGCTCCAACAGAATGATTACTAGCATCACACATTAACTCAAAAAGCTTACTCCAATAAGGTGCTATAACAATTGGTAATGTAAAAATAGCTCTCTTTAATTCAACAAAGACTTGTAAGTGATTCTCATTAAAATTAAAATCTTGTATAAGTCTAAGAAACTTTTTAGGTCTTTAATTGAACTGGGTAGTCAAAGTTTATCATCATCTCTATCTCTTTTCTAGAGATCCTATGGCCTTGGCGATCCATTCTTGTATCATGAAATGACACTTTTTCCAATTCAATACTAAGTTTTTCATTTCACATCTTCTAAGCACATTTTCTAAATTATGCAAATAATCATCATATGATTCCCTAAAAATTAAAAAATCATCCATAAATACCTCAAGTATTTGCTCTATTATATCTAAAAACATGACCATCATAGAAATCTAGAAAGTTATTAGAGCATTGTATAGGCCAAATGACATCTTTTTAAAGGCAAAGGTTCCATAAGGATAAGTGAATATTATCTTCAGCTAGTCTTCTGGTGTTGTAGCAATCAGGTTGTAGCCTGAATATCCATCCAAGAAATTTTAATACTCATTTACGGCAAGTCTGTCCAACATTTGATCTATAAAATGCAATGGAAAGTAATCATTTATTATGGCCTTATTTAGCTTTATGTAGTCCATACAAACTTTCCATCCAGTTACTGTTCTTGTGGGAATAAGCTAGTTTTTGTCATTTGCTATAGCTATCCCTTTACTTTGCTTCGAAACAAATTGGCTAAGCTCACCCATGAGCTGTCTGATATTAGGTAGATAATTCTAGCATCAAGCCATTTAAATGATTTCTTTCTTCATAACTTCCTTTATAATGAGATTTAATCTTCTCTATTACTCTACAGAATTACCGCAGTAATCTTCCAGCAGAATGTATGCATAAAGAATGGCTAATTCTTTTAATATCATTATAGTCCATTCAATGGCCTTCTTGTATTTTTCCAATATAGCATTCTCTTTTCTTGTTTAAGATTCAAAAAAAGAAGAAAATGGTCAAAAAGTTAATATAAACCTATATTCATTTTTGCCCTACTTTGATGAAGCGTTCCTAGCTCGCAGAGCTATATACTAGAAAAAAATCTCTCTATTACTTCAAGAAGAAAATTGTTAATTTGACTTATACGGACTACATGCGAAAGGTCAAGAGATTAAATTTACTTGTCAGTTTTGAAGGGTTGGTGCTGTAATATTTTCATTAACAGTTATTTGATCATTATTTTCTGTTAATATTATAACTTTGTTGTTCTCACTAGTGTACTGTGAAGAGTTTCTTCTTGGTGCATCAATTGAGATGTGAACATTATTTCTAGATCTTAAGTTAATTACTTTGTAGTGCTCTTTTCCTTCACCTTTTGGGCCCTCTGTGTTACTTGGTAAACTGCCTTCAAGTTTGTTGCTTAATACTGTAGCAAGCTGTCCCATCTGATTTTTTAAGTTTCTCAAGGATATAGCTTAAGTTTGGACAACTGCTTCTTTATTTACAATGTACTCCTTAATCAAAGCTTCAAGAGAATTGAGTTGATCATTGTTGGTGTTTCTTTGCCCTTAATTTTTCTGATACACTTAAGGTGGTTGAGCAAGTCTATTCTGTCCACTAGATGCTGTAGTATGTTGATTTTGATTCTGATTGCTCCATTAGAAGTTTGGGTACTGCCTTCAACTAAGGTTGTAAGTGTTTGAATAAAGTGTTCTGGTTATGTTTGTTATAGTTTTCCACATTATTGACTGAGGTAAGAATTTCAATACAACTATCAAATAAATGTCCGTCTCTACAGTGAACATAAGACGGCTTAGCAATTTTGTTGATAGTTACTGGAGCAGTGGACATAGCCTTCACCATATTTGTAAATGAGATTACTTAGGCTGATAATGCTATCAAGACATTTACATTATAAACTTCTATTGTACCTCTTGCTGTAGGTTGCTTGGTAGATGTCCACTAATAGTTGTTACTGGTTATCCTCTCTAAAATACCATAACCCTCATAATAAGACTTAGATAACAAGGCCCCACTTACAAAAGCATCTACCATCAATCTAGTGCTTGAGTTCAGACCAATGTAGAAAATTTTCAATTGTATACAATAAGGGATACCGTGATGAGGACATTTCTTAAGCATTTCCTTGAATCTTTCTCATGTATCATACACGCTTTCATCTTCAAGTTAATGGAAAGATAAGATCTCATTCCTCAGTTTTGCATTCTTGGTAGGTGGAAAGTACTTCATCAGAAATTTATCGATCAAGTCATTCTGTGTACTTCTTGTGGTAAAGATTCTCGATCCCTCAGAGAAAAAAAGAAAAGCCTTAGCCCTAATACTTCTTGTGATCCTCCACAAATCTTAAAAGTATCATTCACTTTCAAAAATAATTTAAGGTAGAGATAGAGATTGTAGTCCATTAAATTGTCTCACTGGTTACAACATCTGAAGCATTACTAGTTTGAGCTCAAAATAAGCAACTTGAACTTTAGGTCTGACTATTCTAAAATTTATAGCTTGAAGGGCAATATTATATAGTCTCTAATGGCTTTGTCTCTATCATCTGCTATATATATAATATTCTTATTCTCTAGTTGCCTTGATCATTCTACCTATCCTAACCTTTTTGAACTCTTTGTGCATTGACTAGATCTAGGACGAGAGGAGGATTATCTGATGAGGATTATCTCTTTAAACATTAATTGGACTCATTCCTCCTTGAGGATTTAAATCTCTCACATTTTACAAATTAGCCATATCTGTAATAGACCCTAAACCTCTATGTTCTTTTCTTAGCCTCCTTACTGTTTTTTTCAATTTTTAGATCAAATTGAAATTTAATAGGTTTGTACTTGTGCATGCAAGGGTTCTAGAGCAATTATGTCAACAAAGCAAATAAATTAAAAAAAACTAAAATTCTCAAAAAAACCTTAATGAAGTATCAATATGCAAGTGTACATAACAAGTGATACAGTAATGAGTATTAAGATCGTCTACACAGCGATTGATGTTATAAAACTTGTTACAACAATCTTAATAGTGCAATTTTAGTATAACAAATAAAATAAAGTAAATTATGAGATTAATGATCTAATGAAATTAGAAATACAATAAAAAGAATCTAAGGTTAAATACAAAGATATACTCAATGGAAAAGGGATAGTTAAGAAACTCACTTAATGGTTATTTACTATCTTTCAATTAAGGCATAATTACTATAACATCTTCTACAACATTGGACAAAATCTCTAATGCATCATCGACTGTCCCATTTTGGATATCTTATATTTTTATATATAATCTAATAGTGACTAGTTGTTAAACTAATATTAGACATAACATTATACGTTTTAGCCTCTATTTGCATCACAAGGTGAATCCTTATGTTTAATTCTTCACAAATCTTAAATTAAGTATGACCTTATTTAAATCAAGTTAACTCAATTTGGGAAACCTAATCTAAAACCATGTATTGTCTTAATTTATTTCACTAAGTCAAATATTTTTTAGGCTCTTTCTTTGCTAATATCTACTAAATAGGTATTCAACCAAAATAAAAAATTGTAATAAGTAAAATTAAAAAAAAATGTTGTAGCAGGTTATGAGCAATATACACATATAAATCAAATAAATTCTTCAGTTATCTTTCCTTTTTCTCTATGAAAATTACCTCTGTTGCAGCTCAGAAATCTCTTTTTCATTCTCTTTGTGTGTAACGGTCATTGATGATGTACTTTCTTAAAATATGCTCTTTTATATCTTGGAATTAGGGCAACTAAAAAACATGAGGATACTTGTATTTCCTAAGCATTTTAGGACCACATTTCTTTTTGTAATGCCTAATGTTTTGTCTGCATATGACTGTGACAATGTGGTAATGGCTACAACAAACTTTGTTAGTTAGTACATGAATAGTCTGGACTGTTTTGTTTGTATTTGATCCTGGATTACTCTAGCAGTTGCTATAGCATTCTCTCTAGTTCAGACTTATTTTTGTTCATATGTGGATGAGTTTTTTGTCATTTTCTATAGGCCTATTGCTGCAGTAATGCAGTCCTTCTTCTATAGTTCTATAGCATCCATTAACAAGGTATAAGCTTTTAGGTCACATATAATAGTGTATTTAATTAGAGCACAAAATGTTTTAAAACACATAAGATTATTATAACTCTTAAATAGATATTTATGCAAAATGTAACTAAAAATTATAATAAAAATTCATCATTTACTTTCTAAGTAATACTAGTTTAAGTTTCAAAATATTATGATAACTCTCATTTCATAGAGTTATCACACGTCAGCGGAAGAAACCTTTCAATTTAAATTTTTTATACCTACTTCGTAACCTTGAAACAATTCTAAAGCCTTCCCCTCTAAGTAAATTGTTGCCAAATTCATTATCTTTCTCTCCTAAACTCCGTTATACTTAAAAAATCATTTACATTTATATACTAAACCACTTGAATTTTCACCATTAGAAAGTAGGAAAACTTAATCTTGAAAACTTTGTTTGGATTTGATTCATACTGGATTGTTATCTATAAGGCTGCCTAGTCTTTCTAACATCTTCCAATGACTCTCTAGGTTCTGCTAATTTAGCAACCAATTGCTCATCCTTATGGTTTATCGTCCTTAGTTAATTTTGTGATGGTAGTAGCTTTCTTGTCAGGATTTTCTTTCAACTTTCAGACGCCCTTTCCAATCATTTGTTCTTTTTTACTCTAGTCCTATCCACTATTTACACTTGATATGTAAGTCAAGGTCGCCTGCTTTAATACTAAGTGTAATGACCAATAAGAAGAACACCACAAATGACTAATTTATGAAGAAAACTTTTATTGGAATAATTATTTTGTTGTTGTACAGTAGAGTTGATTCTCCCTCTCTTTAAAGTATTGAAAGAAACTAAGAATTGATAGTGGCTTAATTATTGTGCTTGATTTAAAAAATTAAGCTCTTAAACTTAAATGATAGCTTATCACCTACATATCATGGAAACAAATCCTAATGTTTTCTTAAGAGAATTCTAGCCGTTAAAGTATAGTGTTAGAATATTGTGCAACGGTGGGTGGTGGGTAATGGCTACTAGGCTTAGTGGCTTAGAGAGTTAGAGGTGGATGGCGGCTTGTGACTTAGTTATGAGAGTCAGGGTTCGTAAATCAATGAATATTTCTGCATGAGGTAATTGGTTTAACCTTTTATACATCTTAATAAAGCTTAGTTGTTGTTATTTCTTATATCAATGATATATTACCAAACGTAAGTTAATAGATCCTACTATCATATGTTGTCCAGTTTACATGTCTTATATGAAAGTGATTACTTTAAGCTCATGTTACTTCTCTTATTCTACATCTTCAGTCTTGGTTATCAATTTCTAAAAAGGAAGCAATCACCCATTCAATGAAAAATATTGACGAAACATGAGACCTGAAATCTGATGATGCCCATTTGTTGTAATTGACATTGTCTAATATTGTCCATCCAGTTGAGTCTCCAATGTTGTGAAAAGCACATGTTGTTTATATTTTAATGTACTCATAAGTGCACGAGTCTATTGAAGTATAAATTAAGAATAATGAGATTGAACCCACAAGGAGTATCAATTTTTAGAAAAGAAAATTTTAATCTAAATTGATTATAACTCTATCCTAATTGAAAAGAAAATATTTTTTTTGAAAATATTTAAACTAAATATGCAAATAAAATTAAAGCAAGTAAATTAACACAAGAACTCAAGATATTGAAGTTCTGAGGGTTTGAAAATACACCACCGTTCAATTTAACAATAACTAATTACTAATCAATTATTAATTTTAGTATGACAACTCGAAATCAATTTATGTCTACTCATGAATATTATAAATGAGCCTAGTTAAAATTAATCTTATGTGGTTTCTTTTTCTGATTAATAGTATGATATATAATTATTTTATGTATGATATCTAAACATTCTATGTAAGCACTATTAAAGAACAAAAAATTAAATTTTTCCTAAGCACTCTATTAAGAAGAGAGGAAACCCAATCCCTCTCTTTGGGGGCCCACTATACCAAAAGTGAAAGAAACCCAATCCCTCTATTTTCCTTTTACACACCTAAATCTTTCCAATGTAGTGACATGAGGATGTAAAATAAGGATTGGGTAAACAATCTAATGAAGACAGAAAATAAAAAATAATCATATATAAAATTTATAGATCCAAGCATAGGTTTAGTTAAATATTAATTGTTGAGTCCTAGAGAGTATATATTTATAAAGGGTAAAATCATCATTTTACACTCTAAGTCTCTCCAACATCTTCACCTTTATGTATTTTATGTCTCTTGATATTTGATTGTATATGTTTATCTGTATTTTTAATACTTTATGTATTTTAGGGATATTTTTGTTATTTCTCAATAAACAAGAAGTCAGATAGCAAAACTTTTTATGATGGCTTACTTGCATTTCTTAATCATATAATAAAAAATTATTTCATTCATTTTACAATAAAAAAACATTTTATTTGTGCCCCTACTACTAAAGAGTTACTTGATTTTTGACAAGCTTATAGACCAAAGCTAGATCCTAGGACCTCTTCATTGGATTGGTCGATTGATGATGGTAATAGCAGTAGTAAGAAGCATAAATTAGATTTAAATCTTCATCTATAAATATTTTGTTTCATTTTGTGTGCAACACTCAGGTTATGTCTTCTAAATCCTACTTCTTTCCTTTTAAATATTGAAGACAATGTCTCATTCTGGTTGGGGGAGGAAATAGTCGATGATTATAGAATGTCTTAATCTTGGAGGAGCTTTTACTAATTTTTGTTGTCAGAACTAACTTTGACTTAATTTTTGAGTTGAACATGGATGAATATGGAGTGTAGTGACTCTAGAAACTCATCTTCTTAGTCTTAGAGTAAAAATAAAATAAAATAAAAAATAAATTAAAAGAATTAGGCATTTTATGTGATCTTTTGACATTGGATGACATGATGACTTTCAAATTCTTATATTTGTATTACCTTTAGCCTTAGTTATGTTACATCATATTTGCTACTCTATATTCTAATGTTGGTGAAAATTGTGAATTGAGCGAGATGACATGTAAAATTGGTTAAGTTACTTAAAGGAATGCACTTGTCTTAATAAATTCCAAGTGAGTTTTTGAGCCTATCATTTTTCTTAGAGAGTAACTCTTTTTGCCCATTTTTCATATAGCTTAACAGTTTACTATACATGATCTTTATATTTTCTTTTGAGTGAAACATTAAAAAATGAATTTGTGTTGCCACATCTAAAAGTCCATCAAGCTAGTAAATATGGAGAACTATTTAGAGCCCTAAAAGATGACGGAAAGGCCATCTTTGACCCGCTTGAGCCTTTTTCAGCCATCTCTTTTATAAAATATCCATAGTTAGCCCTTTTGAACCTAGATAAAATAAATAAATAAAAAAATTGTACTTTCTTTGTTAACTCATCGTCCTCTTATACTCTAATTTAAAGTAGTACCCTATGTTTAATGTGTTCTATCACATACTCATGTTTGAAAATATTTTAGATGATTATTTTTTAGTGCAAAATATATATATATATATATATATATATAATAATAATAATAATAATAATAATAACTGAATTACACCTTATAATTTCAAATAAATATATATTTTTTCTCAAACAATATTTTAATTTTCCTATTGTCCCTTATTTATTAGCCATATCCTTAACCTACATTACATCCTAATAAAAGTCGTTCCTAATTTTAAGGAACTATAGTCAGAAGTAGAAGCTAGTAATATTGACTAAAATGATGTAGTGATACATATATATTAAAAAAAAAAAGAGTTGGTTTGATTATCATTTCATTTTATTTGGTGTCATATTATATTCTAAACTGTGGGCATTATTCTCGGTGAGAGCGTGCGATATTGTCATTCATTAATTTGTCTCAAGTTATCATTTTTGAGTGACCGTTTTTTTTAGGTTTATTTTCTTATAAGAGTGTCACTCAAACCTATGAAGTTTGAGGTTGACATGTCACACTTGAAAGTAGCTTAATTAATGTAGCTTTGATAATCGATCAGTTTGCATGTGTTTGCTTGATTGACTCATATGAATGGTTGATATGGGAGTGATATCTCTTTAGGCTGAAGATAATGCTTAAACTTTTATTTGATTATTGTCACTAATCTAATTGAAGAAGTAAATATAATTGCCTTAAAAAAAAATTGGCTGAATTTTGTTATCGCTTAATTTGCTAGTGACTAGCAATAAATTGTTTGGGAAGTGTGTTGAGTCTTAGAGAGTATATATTTATAAAGGGTAAAATCTTCATTTTATACTCCAAGTCTTACTAACATCTCCACCTTTATATATTTTAAGTCCTTTTATATTTGATTGTATATATTTATGTGTATTTTTAATACTTTATGTATTTTAAGGGTGTTTTAGTTATTTTCCAATAAACGAGAAGTCGAACAACATATTTGAACTAAGAATAGTTGAGAACCTTAGGAAAGACATAAAGGGCAAAATCATAATTTTAAGATTTTGGTGGGCCTCGCTGATGTGGCATTGAGTGCTGACGTAGAGTTGACCCCTGACGTATCGTTGATCGCTAATTTGTCGTTGAATGATGATGTTGCATTGATGAATGATGTGGCAGAAGTTTATTTGTTGACTTTTGCGTTAACCGATGACATGGCAGCATATTAGTGGGTTGAAAAATGCACATATCGTACAAGTATATATATGGAATGAAAGCCCTAGTGACGTGTTCGAACCAATCAAAGAGAGCGACGTGGCACAATCTTAGGCGTCCGAATTATTTACACTGATGACCATGGTTTACTGTTTGTATCTATAAATAGGGGGCTCGCCCTAATTTGATACCTCTGAATTCATTTTTGAGCTCTATTTTCTTTAATTTCTCCTTTTTCTTGTATTTTCTATATATTTTAATAAAATTTTCATTTTACCTCTAGTTATAAAATAAGTAGTTAATTTATTTCGAAGCTTGGGTTAAAGTTGAAAACTCAACATAATATATGGGGCTTAATTTAGTAAGTTTATTTTTACTTTCTCTAATTTATTTAAATTATTTTGACTTATCGTAGACAGATAGTAAAATTCTTGTATATATATTGCACTGGTATGCCGACTTCCTAGTGCAAAATTATTACTATTTGGCATGGTGAGTACTTTACACTAGATTTATAAGAGAAAACCTCCCTCTAATTTATGTGGTAGGTCTTGACTCATTGTTGACATAAATTCATCTAGGTTAATTAGTGGATAGTCTTGCCATTTTGTCGATAGTTACATTATTATTACTTAGCACAATGTGTTCTTGATACCACATTTAATATAAGATTATTCTTCTTATCACAATGAGCGCTTGATGTCATATTTATTAGAGTTAAGTTTATGAGGAGTGGAAATAGCTTCCTCATAAATTAATTGGAACTAAAAAAGGAATATTAAACCCACGGTAAAATGTTGAGTGTGAATCCTAAAATCAAAATACTTTATTCCATTGATCAATTCCCAATTTATTCCTACCATTTTAATTTCAATCTTAGTATAAAATAAATTAGGAAATTTTACAACAAGCACATTAAATAATAAATAATAATAATAACTCTACATAATTAAAAATCTACCTTTTCGTGGGATCGACACTCGGCACCATTAATCCATACTTCAATAGATTCGTGTGCTTGCGAGTTCAATAAAATTTACACAACAAGTTTTTTGTGCCGTTGCCGAGTTGGTAAGTCATTTTAATTCGTATTTTTATTTTCTTGTAATTTTCTTTTTATATGGCCGGTTTAACCGCCTATAAGTTATCTTAATTTTAGTTGAATTATTTTAAGTTAATTTATTTTCTTTTAATTTTCATTTTATTTTTTTATAATTATACATTGATCTTGTTAATCTATATGGTTGGTTTAACAACCTAGTATCATAATTTTTTTTATCTTTATTTTCTATTTTGCTTTTATACGTGTTATTTGCATGCATGGTCAAAGGTCACTGTCACATAATTTAAAACCCATAAACCTTGAGCTAGAGAAAACACATCGCACACTTAAACACATTGCATGACAAGTAAAAATTGTAGATAAAATTGAAATAGATTTACAACAACAACCGCAAGTACCGCATGAGAGGCCATTTAAAGACTACTTTAATCCCTTAGCTAATTTGAGCATATCATGCATAAGATACCCAAATGTAGCTACTAGGAGTTTTGAGCTAAAACCTAGTGTCCTAAATTATCCCCCATCATTCTATCTTAGAAAATTAAGATCCATATAATCATTTGAATGATTTTCATGTTGTTTGTAAAACTTTTAAATATGAGAATTTTCAGATGATGATGCTAAGCTTATATTATTTCCATTTTATTTAAAAGATAGAGTTTGTTCTTGGTTCAATACATTGCTTGCTAATAGTATTACATCATGGGAACAAATGGTTACTAAATTTTTAAGTAAATACTTCACAGTGCATAAAACCAATGCTAGGGAGTCCTTCCTAACCCCCTTTTACAATTAGTCTCTGTTAAATGAATGTAATATTGGTCGTAGATCCACCCTCAAAATGGAGTTTAGACATGTTCTAAAGAATAAGAATCTTAGTTTGTGTGTCCTTATGGAAACTAAAGTAAGATCCATCAATAAAGAGATGATTTACAGGAAGGTTTTTAGGGCTGATTTGAAGAGAATAAGCAGTGTAGTGATCGACCAAGCTTTTATGTGAGATTTGAATTCTTTTAGATTCTATGAGGAGCTGGGAGTGAGAGTAGACATAATACTTACCTCCAATAATACTTATTAGATATAGATCTTTTTGACCTCCCTTTGAAGAGCCTGCTCTACACTTGGTCCAATCGCAGAGATAGTGAGCAGATTATTGCTAGGAAGCTTGACAGAGTGTTGGTTAATGATAATTGGCTTGCTACTTTCTTGAACTCTGAAGCAGACTTCACAGAATCCTCTCGAAAAGAAGATGAGCAATTGTTCAAAGCATGGTAGCTATTCAATGGGCTACTCTTAAAGTGTCCACATCATGGGTACGAGAAATGACATCAATGCCAATACTTTTTTGGAGGGACTATTGCCATATGTGCATGAATGGCTAATGGCAACAAGTGGAGGAGAGTTGATATCGAAAAGTGCATCAGAGATTTGGGATTTCTTTTAGTGATAAGCAGATAATTGCCAATAGCAAAGAAGATCATTAAGAAATGTGAGAAAAATCAAAGGAGTTAATGAAGTTCATGTTGGTGAGTCAAGAATAGAAATCAAGGAGGTCAAAGAAATAGTTGAAGGACTTTCTGGCCAAATAGAATCTTTAATGGCTGCAAAATCGATAGAGCCACATGCCCATAATCAACTTAATCATCACTCATATCCAGATCAAGCCAATGTTATAGGTCTAATGAGAAAACAGCCAAACTACAATCTTTATTCCAATACGTATAGTCTTGAGTGGAGAGACCATCCCAAATTTTTAAGGTCTCAAGGATTCCAACAGAACAAAGCAGTAGCTCTAGCTCCATCAATGCAACCAGTTCCTTAGGCTGCTCAAGTCTCTTAACAATCATTCAGATCATAGAATTGAACCAATCGCAACCCAGACAATGGGAGGAAGCATTCCAAAATTTCAAGAATTTTACTCACTCCATAATAGATCAACAAAATTTCACCATTGATGAACTGCGGAAAGAGATGAGAGTAGGCTTCAATTCACAAGCCCAGTTGATTTTAAACTTAGAAAGGATAGTAGGTCAGCCAACTTCTTCAGTTCAAAACTTAACAATGATCTTTGAGAAAGGCAAGTTCCCAAGTTAGCTAGTGCCTAATAATAAGAGAGTGCATGAAGTAAGTTCCAGTTTACCCCATCATCATGAAGAGATCAAAATTGTCATAACTTTGTGAAAAGGTGAAAAAGTCGACAATAAAGTGAAGATGTCAGAGACAACTCAAGTTGTACATTTAGACTCTGAGGATTCATATCAAAGGAGAAAAAAGAAAGCGGCTCATAAGAATATGTCTCCAAAGCTCCATTCCCTCAAAGGTCAGTTAAAGCAAAGAAGAGAAATTCCACAAGTGAGATTATAAAGATCATTAAAAAAGTAAGTGTTAACATTCCTTTTCTTGATACTATAAAGCAACTACCCTCTTATGCCAAGCTTCTTAAAGATCTTTGCACTAAAAAAAGAAGCATTCATTTTTCAAAAAAGGCATTTTTAACCGAAAATATTAGTTCCATACTTTAACAAAAAATTTCTCTAAAATTTAAAGACCCAGGATCCCCTACTATCTCATGTAGCATTGGAAACCATATATTTGATAATGTTTTGTTGGATTTAGGAGTTAGTGTAAATATTTTGTCATACTAAGTATGTTTGAAACTTGGATTAAGAGAAGTACACTCAACTCCAGTTGTGTTACAACTTATAGATCAGTCTATGAAAATACCTTGTGGTATTATGGAGGACGTGCTTAACTAGCTAGACAAGTTTTATTTTTCTATTGATTTCATTGTGATTGATACTCAACCAGTGCAAGATTTAAAAAAGCATATCCCTATTATCCTAGGAAGACATTTCTTGGCAATTGTTGATGCTCACATTTAATATGAAGTTGTCTTTTGGCAATATGAATATGGAGTTGAATATCTTTAACATAGCCAAACAACCTCAAAATGCAGATGATGGAATTATTGATGTAGATTTAATAGAAGAATTAGTTGATTATATTTTTCCTTTTAACCTTCGTAATGAACCTTTAGAAATATGTTTAACTCACTTTGGTTTGAATTTTGATATTGACATATCAGTCGATGAGGGCAATGCCTTACTTGATTCAGTACCATCCATAGACATCAATAAATGAAAGTCGAGAATTGAACAACTAGCACCATCGGGGAAGAAACTCAGCCCATCATCAGAATTACCACCAAAACTCGAGTTCAAACCGCTACCCAACACTTTGGAATATGTATTCTTGGGAGAAGAAAACACTCCGCCAATAATCATTTCATCTTCTTTAAATGACAAACAAAAAAATAAGTTGTTAGAAGTTTTAAGAAAATACAAGAAAACATTAGGAAGGATCATAGTCGATATAAAAGATATAAACCTAGTGGACTACATGCATTATATTCATCTTGATAAAAATGTTAAATCTACTAAGAAAATGTAATGTCGGTTAAACCCTAACATGAAAGAAATTGTTAGAATAGAAGTCCTCAAAATATTAGATATGGGTATCATTTGCCCTATTTCTGATAGTTCATGAGTCATTCATGTGCAACTTGTTCAAAAAATGTTAGGAGTCACAGCAGTTACCGATGTTGATAATGAATTGATACCCACTAGAGTAACTAACGGGTGGCATGTATGCATTGATTACAAAAAGTTGAATTTTGTCACACGTAAAGACCATTTTCCTTTACCATTTATTGATCAACTGCTTAATAGATTAACAGGTCATGAATTTTATTACATTTTAGATGGCTACTCCGAATATAACTAGATTTTCATAGCACCAAAAGATCAAGAGAAGACCATTTTCACTTGCCTTTTGGTACTTTTACATGTAGGAGAATGTTATTTGGATTATGTAATGCACCTGCCACATTTCAACAATGCATGTTAAGCATTTTTTTGACATAGTTGAACACTTCCTTGAAGTCCTTGTGGATGACTTTTTTGTTTTTATTAATTCATTTGATCAATGCTTACATCATCTAACACTAGTTTTGTAAAGATGTATAGAAAAGAATTTGGTCTTAAATTGGGAGAAGTGTCATTTAATGGTAAAATAAGGTATTGTTCTCGGTCACATCATTTCAAGCAAAGGTATTGAGGTTGACAAAACCAAGGTAGATCTCATTCTTATTTTCCTCCACCTAAAACAGTTGATCATGCAGTAGGAGCAGTATTAGGAAAAAAGTTGATCGAATTCTCCATATAATTTACTACGTTAGTATGACATTGAATGATGCATAATTGAACTACTCAACCATTGAAAAAGAAATGCTAACAGTAATGTTTGCCTTAAAAAATTTTGATCTTATCTCATTAAATGTAAAATAATTGTGTTCATAGATCATGCTGCTCTTAAATATTTTCTCTCAAAGAAAGATGTAAAGGTTAAACTAATTCACTGGGTGTTACTTTTACAGGAATTTGACCTTGAGTTCAAAAATAAGAAAGGCATAGAAAATATAGTGGCAGATCATCTCTCTCATCTCAATTTTAATACAATTATAGATCCATTACTATTAAATAAATCATTTCCAGATAAACAATGAGTATGGAAGTATTACCATGGTATGCTGATATAGTTAATTATCTTGTTACAGGCTAACTTCCAGAGTATTGGACCAAGCAAGACAAAGCCAAATTTGACAAAGCCAAATTTTTTTTGTGGAATTAAAAAATTTCTTTTAGGATGAGCTTTATCTGTTCAAGTATTGTGCTGATCAAATTGTCAGACGATGTGTCCCAAAAAATGAATTTTAAAACGTCCTTTTATTCAATCATGAACAAGCATGTGGAGGTCATTTTAGTGCTAAGAAAATGAATTTTAAAACGTCCTTTTATTCAATCATGAACAAGCATGTGGAGGTTATTTTAGTGCTAAGAAAACAGCTACTAAAGTTTTACGCTGTGGTTTCCATTGGACAACTTTATTTTGAGATGCTTACACTTTTTGTTCTTCATGTGACAGATGTCAGCATATGGGAAGCATTACACGAAAGAATATAATGCCCTTAAATCCTATTCTAGTAGTCAAAATTTTTATGTGTAGGGCATCGAATCCCATGAAACATTCCCTCCTTCTTTTTGTCATTGTACATATTAGTTGCTATTGATTATGTATCTAAGCAGGTCGAAGCCATTTCGTGTAGAATCAATGACCATAAGATAGTAATTGGATTTTTAAAAAGCAACATTATTTAACCCTTTGGATTTCGTCGAGCAATAATCAGTAATGGTGGTGCTGACTTTGTAACAAATCATTCAAAGCTCTTTTGGAAAAGTATTTCATCACTCACAAAATGGCTATCACTTATCATCTACAAACTAGTAGTCAAGTCGAGATTTTCAACAGGAAAATAAAGAATATATTATAAAAGGTAGTGAGGTCAGATAGAAAAAATTGGTTACTCCAAGTTATCCAACTTAAGTGACTTCTACATGTGAAGTGTCATTTAAACAGCTTACTCCAAGTTTGTCCATCACATTCTATTTGGGACCTTCGACCACCAGCATCAGTATCCCACTTTGAAGGTTTAGAAAGATAACTTAAGGAAATAGAAGGTGGTAACTATAAAATCCAATTGGAACTTGAGATAAATTCAATAAGAGGATGTTTGTAAGTAGTTGTTTGCTCATACACATTTTTTATACTGTGTGTGTTTTATTTTCTATTGTTTCATTTCATGTATTACTTGATTTCGACGGCTTTATTTTATTTAAGTGTGCTTTAATTTGTTACCCCGGTTAAGTGGCAGATAATGGTACTCCGTGACAATCAAAGTTGGTTACTTCACAAACAATTTCTTTCACTTCCTCAGAATTCTCTCCTTAAAATCTATAAAGCTCGGTCCAAATGCATTTGATTAATTATAAGAAATAACATCCCTTCTAACATCGGATGGTTAATTGAAGCTAAAATACGAATGGCAGGTGAGTTACCTCCCAAATTTATTATATATATGTCTAGTTATGGTAAAGGAAACTACTCAAGAAAACGAAGAGCTCTACGACTTCTAGTTGCTTATCATAAGTGTGCCAAAATGGTGTCTGATAACAAGGAAGACAAGATTCAATTAATTAGGGATGACTTGAATAAAGTGTCATTGGATAATATCCTTTTGTCTCTTCAGTCATAGCCATTATTCCAGAAAGAACATGTAAGATATAATATCGGGAATTTGACTATAAATGACCATGTTTGCCAGTTTATAATAAAATTAAATGGGAACCTATCTTCAACCTATAGAGGGCGTTCAAGCCGTTTCTGAATGTAAAAAAAGAAGAAGACGTGAGCCACAATCACAACTACCAATATATATCCTTTTTATTTACTGTTCTTTTATCATTTGCATTGTTATTTGATCTTTTCATTTTGTTCATTTTTGCTTTTAAATTTGAAGCCACAAATTTCACGCGTCATTTCAAAAAATGCACCACTTCCTTTGTAACTGTGTATCATTATAGTTGTTACCAAGATCTTTAAATATGAGCTTATTTTGTTAAACATTCACAAGTTATTTTTTTTATGGTTGTTTCAATGGCAACACCTTCAAGTAGACAATTTATGAACATTTGTATGGTTTCTGGGTTTTACTGTAGAAAGTATAAAATGTTTGTTGAGGTAGCCATAGATCTTGGTCGAGTCCTAGCAGAGAGAAAAATACACTTAGTATATGGAGGAGGTGATCGAGGGTTATCAAGGCTTATTGCAAAAACTGCCTACAATAGAGGAAGCCATGTACTAGGCATCATTCCAAAAGCCTTAAGATCTCTTGTAAGCATGCCCGACCCACCAATTGAAGAGGAGTTAGTTGTCTCCACCATGTAAGAAAGACTATCTGAAATGCTAAAATATGCTGAAGCTTTCATTTTCTTGCTAGGAGATCTTGCAACTTTAGAGGCATTAGTTATATTTGCATCTTGGACCAATCTGAACATTCATAAAAAACCCATTGGTTTGTAAAATTTTAATAACTTTTATGATGACTTATTTACATTTTTTAATAATGCAATAAAAAATCATTTCATTCATTTCACAATAAATAAATTTTTTATTTATGCCGTTACTGCTAATGAGTTACTTGATCTTTTACAAGCTTACAAACTAGAGCCAGATCCTAGGACCTCTTTCATTGGATTGGTTGACTCATCATCATAGCAGCAGCAGTAAAAAGCATAAATTAGATTTAACTCTCCATCTATAAATATTTTCTTTCATTTTGTATTGCAGCACTCAGGTGATGTCTTCTAAACCCTACTTCTTTCTTTTAAAACATTGAGGACAATGTTTCATTCTGGTTGGGGGGAGGGATTAGTCAATGATTATAGAATGTCTCAATCTTGGAGAAGTTTCTCCTAAATTTTGTTGTAAAAATAAGTAAAAATAAAGTAAAAAAATTAGGCATTTTATGTGATCTTTTGACATTGGATGACATGATGACTTTCAAATTCTTGTATTTGTATTACCTTTGGCCTTGAGTTATGTTGCATCATATTTGATACTCTACATGCTGATGTTGGTAACAAATGTGAATTGAGCGAGCTGACGAGTAAAATTAGTTAAGTTATTTGAAGGAATGCACATGTTCTAATAAATTCCGAGTGAGTTTTTTAGCCTATCATTTTTCTTAGAGAGTAATCTGTTTTGTCCATTCTTCATACAGCTTAACAATTTACTATACATGATCTATATATTTTCCTTTGAGTCAAACATTAAAAAATATATATATATTTGTGTTGCTACATCTAAACGTCCATCAAACTAGTGAATATAGAGAACTATTTAGAGCCCTAAAAGATGATGGAAAGGCCATCTTTGACTCGCTTGAGCAATTTTTAGCCATCATTTTTGTAAAATAACCATAGTTAGCCCATTTGAACCTAGATAAAATAAATAAAAAATTTGTGTTTTCTTTGTTAACTCATCATCCTGTTCTACTTTCTACTCCAATTTAGAGTAGTATCCTACGTTTTATATGTTTCATCACCTACTCATGTTTGAGAAAATTTTAGATGATTATTTTTGATGCAATATATATGTACATATATATATATATATATATGAAAGAGAAAAATGATGTGCAAGTAAAAAAGAAAAAAGTGAATTGCATCTTATAATTTCAAAAAGATCTCTATTTTTTTTCTCAAATAACATTTTATTTTTCTAATTGTCCCTTAATTTTTAGCCATATCCTTAACCTACATTACATCCTATAAAAGTCCTTCTTATTTTTAGAGAACTATAGTCTGAAGTAGAAGTGAGTAATATGGACTAAAATGATGTAGTAATCCATATATATATATATAAAGAGTAGGCTTGATTATCATTTCATTTTATTTGGTATCATATTATATTCTAAGTTATGGGCATTATTCTTGGTGAGAGTGTGTGATATTGCCATTCATTAATTTCTCTCAAGTTATCATTTTTGGAGTGACTGTTTTTCTTGAGTTTATTTTCTTCTCAGAGTGTCCCTCTAGCCTATGAGATTTTGGAGTTGACATGTCATACTTGAAGTGGCTTAATTAATGTAGCTTTGATAATCAATCAGTTTGCATATGTTTATTTGACTGACTCATGTGGATGGTTGATGTAGGAATGATATCTCTTTAGGCTAGACATAATGCTTATACTTTTATTTGATTATTTTCATTAATCTAATTGAAGAAGTAAACATAATTGCCTTAAAAAAAATTGGTTGAATTTTGTTATAACTTAATTTGCTAGGGACTAACAATAAGCTGGTTGGGGGGCGCGTTGAGTCCTAGAAAATATATATTTATAAAGGATAAAATCATCGTTTTACACTCGAAATCTCACTAACATTTCCACTTTTATGTATTTTAAGTCCCTTGATATTTGATTGTATATGTTCATGTGTATTTTTAATACTTTATGTATTTCAGGGGTATTTTAGTCATTTCTCATTAAACAAGAAGTCGAACAACAAAACAAACAACATTTTTGAACTCGGAATAGTTGAAAACCTTAGAAAAGACATAAAGGGTAAAATCATAATTTTAAGATTTTGGTGGTCCCTGTAGATGTGGTGTTAACCGTTGACGTGCCGTTGATCGCTGATGTGTTGTAGACTAATGATATGGCATTGATAGATGACGTGACAGAAGTCTGTTGGATAAAAAAATGAGCTTACAATACATGCAATGCACTGAATCATATTTGTTGACTTTTGTGTTAACTGATGACATGGCAGCATATTAGTGGACTGAAAAATGCGCATACCGTATAAGAATATGTACATAGAATGAAAGCCTTAGTAACGTGTTCTAACCTTAGGCGTCCGAATTGTTTTCATTCAATAGTTATGATTTACTCGTTGTATCTATAAATAAGGGGCTCCCTTCCTAATTTGATACCCTCAAATCCATTTTTGGGCTCCATTTTCTGTAATTACTTCTTCATCTTGTATTTTTTATATATTTTAATAAAATTCTCATTTCACCCCTAGTTATAAAATGAGTAGCTAATTTATTTCTAAACTTAGGTTAAAGGTGAAACATCAACATAATCTATGGTCTTAATTTGGTAAGTTTATTTTTACTTTCTCCAATTTATTTAAATTTTTTTTACTTATCATAGACATATAGTAATAATCTTGTCTAGATATTACACTGGTATACTGGCTCCTTAATGCAAGATTATTACTATTTGGCACGGTGAGCACTTTACACTAGATTTATTAGAGAAAAACCTCCTTCTAATTTATGTGGTAGGTCTTGCCTCATTGTTGGCATAAAATTCATATAGGTTAATTAGTGAATAATCTTGCCCCCTTGTCGACGGTTACATTATTATTACCTGGCATAATGTGTTCTTGATATCATATTTAACATAAGATTATTCTTCCTAGTACAATGAGCGTCATATTTATTAGAGTTAGATTTATGAGAAGTGGAAATACCCCATTATAAATTAATTAGAATTAAAAAAAGAATATTAAGCCCATGGTGAAAATTGTGTGTAAATCTTAAGACCCAAACACTTTATTCCATTGATTAATTCTCAATTTATTCCCACCATTTTAATTTCAATCTTAGGAAACAATAAACTAGAAAATTTCACAACAAGCACATTAAATAATAAATAATAATAACTCTACATAATTAAAAATCCACCTCCTCATGGGATCAATACTTGTCACCATTAATCTATACTTCAATAGATTTGCACTTGCGAATTCAATAAAATTTGTACAACATTAATCCTAACAATATTTAATGCATGTCAGAATTGATGAAAAGATTTTAATTATATTCAACCAAACATGGAAAACAAGAACTATAAATATTAAACCAAAGATGTAGGGAATTAATTGAATAACAAGTAATTTGTTTCATTAAACGGAGCTTCATCATCAATTTCAATGTAGAATATGTAGTTACACATAATTGAATTAGGAATGAAAAAATAGATAAAACAAATCATGGGAAATAAATCTTGGTTGTCTGCTCTACTTTCGTCTCTATTCAGCAGTTGTTGCTCCTATTGAATTCCTTTTGGCATCTCTTTCTTTTTTTTTTTTGCAAAACCCGAAGACTTAGCTTATATAATTAAGCCATTATCTTTTTTAAAACATAAAGCCAAAAGGCTTGGCTCTTTAATTTGGTTTAGTTTCATCTTGCATAATTCCACTGCACTTTGACTTAATCAAGCCATTTAATTTGCTAACCTTATGTGCTCTTCTTGCAAATTGGGCCAATAAATTTTAATTCCAATTTAGTCATTAGCCCACTAATAATAAATTCAAATAATCTTCAGCTTCTCTTCAATTTAATTCCTTAAAATACAATTTATTCCATAATCTTCAATTTACGTTCTTGTTCAATAAAATAATTCAATTTTTTAAAAATAACAAATAAAAATAACTAGCAAGTATATAATAAAGGGTAAAATATGTGTATATTATATGCTCCTCAACCCCATTGAGGGAAACTCCAATAAAAGTAACCATGATCAATAAGAAAGCCGCTAGTGTTTTCTTTGTGAAAGGCGCTATTAAGTGATCAAGCAAATTTTCAAAGGGATGAAAAGGTTGGATGATCGAATAATAGAAGAAGAAATTAATCAAGAGAGGATAGAAAAGATTATTAGTGAACTTGATGTGCAAAAGCATAGAGTGCATGAGCTCATATATAAAGGTTTTTTTTTTTTGTTTTCTTAATCCTGAATCCTTGCTTGAAACGATTTTTGCTCTATTTGATATTAAGGTTTTATAGTTTAAAAGTTATTAAAAAATTATAATTATAAAATAAAAGTAAATAATAATAAAGATTAATATAGGCTTTTCATTATATAAATGACGGATCTAATCAACTTAGCTTTCAAGTTACATTAGTTAATATTTACTAAATACTTTAGTGCTATAACCTTTAACCTATAATTGTTCAAACTCAATACCAAATAATACCTTAATTTCCTACAAGTTTAGAATTTTATATTCATGCTCTTATCAGGAATAATATCATTTAAAAAGCAATGCTCTTTCCTTGAAGCTGATGGAATCTTAAAGAGTATCTTTTATGAGAGTACTTGTTGCTGGTAGAAAGATAATCTCAAATACTAAAAAATTTTAAAATACATCATTTAAGTCCTTTCAAAATCATTATTTCTTAATCTTGCTAGCTTGAAGTGGTTTAATATCCTATCAAATTTAGGATTTCATATGCATGTGGGAGTGCATATGGGTTTCTATTCTGAATATAATTTAGGAAGCAATAATTTTTTTCTTAAAGTTGTTTAAATCATGATTCCTGAAGTTAATCTTTGGCCTGAATAAGAAAGATCAATATTTACATAATCGGATAATAGTAATTACAATAATAAGAACTTAAAATTTGAACAATTACATTGACGTAAAATTTGATTTGCCAACATAGATTATATTGAAAAAGTTATAACGCAATAAAATTTACTTAAAATTGGAGAATTAAAAAAATGACTAATGGTTTGGATGACTATTCTCACAGCAATATATATTAGATGAACTAATCAGATCATAAGAAATAAAAAGTGATAACTAGATAAAATTTATATAAAATTGGAGAATTAAAAAAAAAAAGACTAATGGTTTGGATAACTATTTTCACAGAATATATACTAAATGAACTAATCAGATCAAAAGAAATGCCCTTAAAGGATAATCCAATTGGCTTATCTCTTACACTTGAAGCAACATATATAAAACCTCTTAACCTCCTATTATTTAAAGTAGTGAGAATTAACATAACTAGTTCACTTGCTTCTATCAAAGAAGTGAATAAGTACATATAACTGCTAGTCAATATTCAATAATTTGAGATTTTCCTTTTTGCAATATTTTATAGGAGCATTAAATGGGTAAGTTTTGATTGATTGATCGTTTGCTACTTAAAGAAGGTAAAATCAAACATAGCACAACAAAGGAAAACATAGCAAGCATTAAGGTAGAAAGAAAAACTATATCTCCCATAAATTTTAAAAGTTAAATAATACTTTTACACTATTATTGAAGGTATTCATAACGAAGATTACAATTCATTATTACAGAGAGAAAAGAATATCAATTTAAATTTAATTATCTTCTACATCAGCTTTCAATATCTTTAAGCAAGGAGTCTCTAAATTTTATGAGTCTTGTAACAACTTCTTTTGCGGTAATTCTCTTATCTGGTGATTCATTAGTACACATTGCTTCTTGGTTGCTAAATGATTATCCTCCGTAATTAGTATATTTGCATCACTGAAATGGGTAGCAAATGCTTCAAGGTCATTTCTCTAGAAAAAAATTTCATCTGTTTGGATTCCTTTTTGTAAATGTATCCATTAATAGAATCCATAAGTTGTAAACATCCCTTTTTGTTGATACCTGTCCTTCTCTTCTATACTCTATATCACAATCACACATTTTAAAATAAACCATTGATAATTATTCGCTCAAATGAGGATCTCAAGAAATGAATAACATAAGAAGTTATATATATATATATATATATATATATATATATGTATATATATATATGTATACTGAAGCGAGACTCCCTCGAGGTCAACCCAGCTAGAGCAGAAGAACTAATCGCTAGCACGAAGATGCCCTTGCTAGGTATCAAAGTTGATCAAGGTCAAGTGCTCCAAGACTGGTCGAGCCCTGACCTTTTCTTCATGATCGAGATCCTCGAACCACCGAGCAGGATCTAGTCATGTCGGCGAAAACTCTGTGGGCAGAGAGAATCAAAGCTCGAGCAGAGCAGACTTAAACGTGACCCTACACGGCACCATTATTGGGTCATAGGAACCCATATCATACTGAAATCCCATGCCCCCAAGTTGTGCCGCAACAACCCCTAGTTGTCAGGAAGGCACAGACGCAATTAATGCGGAGGTGGGCGTCCAAGCAAAGGGGGGCGAGAAAACAGGAGGATAAATACCAGACGAAGGACAAGGTAAAGGGACTTTTGGATCTTTGGGAGTTTCTTCTTCCTTTACATTTTCTTCCTTCTTCAAATCTAAAACATTTCAACTCCAACAAAACTACAAAAACTTAAGACTTTCTCAACCACTTTTCCCCCTTTAAACACCCTATCCTTCCGGTCTCTCAAACCAAGGGGGATACCAAAAGAATCTACCCGTTACTGACTTGAGCGTTGGAGGGCTTTCCCAGGAAAAATACCCCGCGACCCCTGACATTCCTTCGTGAGCACAGGTAAAAAAGAAGTCACAGTTCCGGTAGGGGAAAAAAGGCAAGAGCCAGTAAGGGTGTCCTACTCGAGTAACAAGCGAGCAGAAGTCTACAGTATCATACGGGAACGTGCAGAAAACCACATTAACATTTTGGCGCCGTCTGTGGGGATCAGTTCAAAAAGCCTGACTTCCCAATACATTTGAAAAATAATATAATGATGAGAGGAAATAGTAGGAGAGGAGTAAGCCTGGAGGAATTGGTAACTCTAATGGAGGTGGCCAATGAGGCTCGAGATAGAAAAATCCAAGAAATAATGGACTGGATGGAAAGACAGATGGAGACACTGATGTCCATCTTGCAGGAGCTCAGGGATGGACAAAGGAAAGTAAGCAATGACGTCCTTGAATCCAACTGCGGGAATGCCCCCGCCAGGGGGAATGTAGGAGATGAAGCCCAGAGGCAAAAGGCACAAAATGTTGCCGAAAAGGAGGAGACTAACTTGGAGGAACGGGAATCCCTTCAACACTTGCAAGACACGGCACGTACTTCCCGCGCAGAGGAATTGGAGGGAGAGGTACGTAGGTTGGCGTAGGTTATAGAGAACCTCCAGGGAAATGGGAAAGCCCCGAGTTGGAGGATAATGTTGAACAGTGAGTCCCCACTCTTAGCGAAAATCATGGGCGTTACAATCCCAGGATTTCCGCTTCCCCGACTTGAAGTTCTCAGTGAAGAGTGACCCGCTGTTGCACATAGAACGTTTCAACGACATGACCGGAGTATAGGGCTTGACAGCCTCCCAAAGATGCAGGGTCTTCCCGCTTACTTTGGAAGGGAGGGCAAGAGGATGGTACCGCAAACTACCGCGGGGAAGTATTCTGAGCTTCGAGCAAATGTGCAAGGAATTTGCGGAGCAGTCCGGGGGGCGATGGCCCCCAAAGACGACATGATGGAATTAGCAAAGATAAAATAGAGGGAGGGGGAGTCCCTCCGAGAGTTCGTCAAAAGATACCACCGGTCAGTCCTGGATCTTGGGGCATTCAATCACCTCCAGGCGCTGAGGGGACTGAAGGATGGGATCGAGATGGGAAGGCCATGGTACAACTTGCAGAGCCCTCGATCCGTTTGTACTCCGATACATATAAACTGGTGAAGATGGACATGGTTATTTAGGAAGAAAAAACCACAAAACTGAGAAGCGAGCAGAGCAGTAGAACGAAGCGGAAAGAGAAAGGAGGGCTTGCTCATGGTGCTTCTACTACCAGGGCAATAAGGGACTGGGTTGCTCCCTACAACCCCTACCAGAGGGCTCCTCAGTCGTAAGTGGCTCCCACTCCACCCCGTGTGTCCCCAAGTCAGGACCACAGGGAGTATCGACAGTACGGCGGCAACTTGCCTCGCAATCTGCCCACAACTCGGCACATACAAAACAACAACAAAGCCGACTGCCCATTACCCCTACACCTAGGAAGCTTCCTCCAGGATAGGGCGGTGCAGATGGTTGATCAGAGCCCTGCATACAGACAATACACCCCGCTGAAGGTGTCGCTCAAGGAAATATTCCAAATTGTAGAGGAACGATGGCTGTTGTGTTCCCCCACACCAATGTCTAAGCCAGCCAGTAGGAGGGACAGGGGCCGGTTCTGTCAATTCTACGATGACCACGACCACTCAATGTCACAGTGCCGTGATTTGAAGAACCAGGTGGAAGACTTGGTTAGAAACCGAGTACTTGGACGAACTTATTGAAGGAGGACACCCGGTAGTCGAGTTGCAGCGAGCGGAAGATGACCAAGCCTGTGACATGGATTGTGAACCACCTGCTGTGAGGGTGATAGCTGTGGGGCCCATGATGGTAGGAAATTTAAATAGGGCTCGAAAGAACTATAGCAGATATGCCTTAGCTGGCGGAAGTTTTGCTCACTGTGCCTGCGGCAAAGAGAACTAAGGTGCGGCAAGTGCCCATCATATGTACGGAGGAGGACGAGGAGGGGGTGCTATACCCCCACGAGGATGCCTTGGTTGTGAAAGCAAATGTTGCCAATAAGGAGATCAACCGAATACTGGTGGATTCGGGAAGTTCAGTGGACATTCTCTTCAGGTCCATACTGGATGATTTGGGAATAGCGGATATAAGGCTCGAGCAGACGAGCACCTCTTTGAAGGGGTTCAGTGGGGGAAGGTTAACCTCTTTAAGGATCATCAAATTGGTGGTGATTGTGGGCTCAAAGTTCTTTAAGAAGAATATGATGTTGGATTTCGTGGTAGTGGATGAGGTCAGCCTCTACCAAGCAATATTAGGAAAGCCCTTCATGAGAATTAGCCAGTCGGTGTTGTCCACCCATTACTTGGCCTTGAAGTATTGCATGAATAGGGCCGTAGGAGTTGTCAAACGCAATCAAAGGGTCACGAGGAGCTGCTACACTGTGGCGGCAAAGGAAGCAATGCAAGTGACATCGTTGGACTCGAAGGGAGAGTCTAAAAAGGGAAGGCAGGAGCCCGCTGAAGAGCTATAGGAAATTGGGATAAAACTAGACGACCATAAAAAGAAGGTTAGGATTGGCTCAGGCATTAGCGAGCCATTGAGGGAAACTCTGGTCGAGTATTTATGAGCATACTCTGATGTGTTCGCCTGGACAAATGAGGATATGCCCAGGATCGACCCGGAAGTGGCATGCCACAGGCTGGCGATAAGGAAGGACGCGAAGCCGGTAAGGCAAAAGAGGAGATGCGTTAACCAGGAGAGGTATGAGGCCATGAATAGTGAGGTAGAGAAGCTGCTGAAGGCAGGATTCATAAGGGAAGTCACCTACCCTGAATGGATCTCGAATGTGGAGCTGATAAAGAAGGCGAGTGGGAAATGGAGAATGTGCGTGGATTTCACAGATTTGAACAAAGCTTGTCTGAAAGACAGCTTCCCATTGCCAAAGATAGACCAACTGGTGGACTCCACAACAGGGCACAGCCTGCTCAGCTTTATGGATGCCTTCTCAGGCTACAACTAGATTCCTATGTAAGGGCCGGATGAGGAATGCACTGCCTTCATCACCAACCAAGGCCTATTCTGTTACAAGGTCATGCCCTTCGACTTGAAAAATGCTGGGGCAACTTACCAGAGACTAGTGAATAAGATTTTCAAGCCACTAATTGGCCACATGATGGAAGTTTTTGTGGACGATATGATCATTAAGTCCAAGGACGCAGAGGAGCATGTAAAGAATTTTTAAGAGACTTTCGCGTTCTTAAGGAAATATCGGATGAACTTTAATCCTAAGAAGTGTGCATTTAAAGTTGGCTCAGGAAAATTCTTGGGCTTTATGGTCAGTAACAGGGGAATCGAGGCCAACCCGGAGAAGATAAGAGCATTGATAGACATGAAGTCCCTGTGCACTTTCAAGGAAATACAAAGCCTCACTGGAAAGCTGGCATCCCTCAACAGATTCATATCTTGAGCAACAGACAAGTGCCATGTCTTCTTCTAGGAAATAAGAAAAGGGAGAAAGACAAAGTAGACACTGGAATGTGAAGCGGCATTCCAATAGTTGAAGGAATACTTGCTGAAAGCTCCACTACTGTCAACTCCGCGAGCAGGAGAAGTTCTGTACTTGTATTTGGCAGTGTAACGATGGACAACAAGATCAGTCTTGGTAAGGGAGGAGTCGGGGGTGCAGTACCCCGTATATTACATGAGCAGAGGCTTTGTTGGGAGAGAGACTCGGTATCTGCCAATGGAGAGGTGGGCACTTGCCTTGGTAACAGCAGCCCGGAAGCTGATACTTATTTCCAAGTACACTGGCAGGCTGTGAAATTGTCGATAAAGCTCAGTGAGTTTGACATCAGCTACCAACCCTAAGCAACAATCCGGGCACAGGCCCTAGCAGACTTTGTGGTCGAATGTACGAAGGCAAACGAAGAAGTGGACAACGAGCACCTAGCAGGTTCCCCTGCCCCTGGTAAAGCGTGGACAGTTGCAATGGATAGGTCATGCAGAGACCAAGGAGCAGGAGCAAGAATAATACTTCTTAGTCCTGAAAGGGTAGAAGTACAATACGCCGTGAAGCTCGAGTTTAAGGCTACCAATAACCAGGCTGAGTACGAGGCCGTAATTGTATGACTGAAGCTCGCTTTAGTAGTAAAGGCAGAGGAGGTAAAGCTCCAGACAGACTCTCAGCTGGTGGCAAATTACCTCAATAAAAGCTTCCAAGCAAAAGGCGAGAAGATGGAAGCTTACCTTCAAAAAGTCGCAGTTAATAGGGAAATTCTGAGTGGTAGAGGTGTAACAGATCGCAAGGGGAGAGAACTATCGAGCGGATATGATAGCACGAATGACCGCTGTGTCTGACCCCAAAATGTCCAAGTCTATCCCATTGGAGATCAGGTCCTGCTCGAGTATTGAGCAGAAGGATGAGGTAATGAGCTTAACATCGAACAAAACTTGGATGGATCCAATTCTCTCTTATCTCAAGGAAGGGACGTTGCCTGCCGACAAGAAGCAGGTAAGAAAGCTAAAGTGTCAAGCGGCAAGGTACACATTGATCGATGTGATATTATACAGGAGGGGATACACCCTACCGTTGTTACGATGTTTGGACAAGGTAGAAGCTGACTATGTCCTTAGAGATACGAAGGATTTGCGGGAACCATTCCGACGCAATGTCTCTGGCTTTTAAAGCCTTAAGGCAGGGGTACTTTTGGCTCCGGATGCACCAGGATGCACAAGAAAAGACCAAGAGCTGCAAAAACTGTCAGAGCTTCGCCAACTACATGGCTCAGTCGCCCGAGAACCTCACAGTGATGAATTCACCATGGCCATTCGCTCAATAGGGGATCGACCTAATCGGGTCGCTGCTAAAAAGAAGAGCGTCAGCAACATACGCCGTTGTGGCAATTGATTATTTCACCAAATGGGTTGAAGTGGAAGCTTTAAGCAGTATTACAGAAAGCAAGACCACTGACTTTATTTGGAGAAATGTGGTTCTCAGGTACAGGATCCCCCACGCACTGGTCACAGACAACGGGAGGCATTTTGACAACAATAAGTTCAGAGACTTCTGCAGGAACATGGGATAGAACTAAAGTTCTGCTCGCCATCACACCCACGGGCAAACGGGCAAGTATAAGTTGCGAACAAGACTATAAAATGCCTCCTGAAGACTAGACTCGACGAGCAGAAGAGAGCTTGGGTTGACGAGCTTCCTGGTGTCTTGTGGGCTTATAGGACTACACACAAAACCGCCACGGGAAACATATTTTTCCTTGGCATTCCGACACAAAGCAGTGATCTTTGTAGAAATAGGGATGGGTACACATTGGACGGAGCACTTCAGCGAGGACCAAAACAATGAGCAGATGTGTGTAAATTTAAACCTGTTGGAAGAAAAAAAGGAAAGGTCTTCAGTAAAGATGGTAGAGTACCAGCAGAGGGTGGCCCACTACTACAACCAGAACGTATACATCCGCCGATTCCAGATGGGGCATTGGGTACCTAGAAGAGTGAACCAGTGGGGAATTGGGTACCTAGAAGAGTGAACCAGAGTACTAAAGACCCCAGACAAGGAGTGTTGGGCCCGAACTGGGAAGGTCCTTATAGGATCTCTCAAATAGCCGGTCCGAGAGCGTACACATTGACTATCCAGATGGATATGAAGAATAAGCTCGCGAAAAAACACAAAGGCCGGAAGTCTCAAAGCCTAACCTAAGGCGATACGGTGCCAAGCATGAGCCAAATGAAGGCTTGAGCAGAATAAGCTCGCGAAGAAATGCAAAGGTTGGAAGTCTCAAAGCCTAACCTAAGGAGATACGAGTGCCAAGCATGAGCCAAATGAAGGCTCGAGCAGGATAAGCTCACGAAGAAACGCAAAGGCCAGAAGTCTCAAAGCCTAACCTAAGGCGAGACTGTGCCAAGTGTGAGCCAAATGAAGGCTCGAGTAGAACAAGCTCAGAGAAGAAACTCAAAGGCGGGAAGTCTCAAAGCCTAACTTAAGGCGAGACGGAGCCAAGCGTGAACCAAATGAAGGCTCGGGCAGGATAAGCTCAAAGAGGAAATGCAAAGGCCGGAAGTCTCAAAGCCCAAGCTAGGGCGAGACAGTGCCGAGCATGAGCCAAGTGAAAGCTCGAGCAGAACGAGGCCACACAGAAGAAGAAGAGCAGCAAGATTCAAAGCCTGAACTTAAGGCGAGAGGAAGCCAGAAGGGCTCGAGCTATATGAAATCATGAATAAAGCTAAAAGCTGAAGCCACGAAACCTAACTGTGGGCAAGGCGAGGAGGCAGACACAGCCAGAATGAGCTCGAGCATAACCAGTTCAGGAGGGTGTTGCGACCTCAGACTTAGAGTATGTCCAAGTTGAAGTAAGACAACCAAATCTATAGGGGGTCCAATTAATCACATTTTTGGCAAGATAAGTAAAGACCCAAAGTATGCTAAAATCTATCTCAGAGAGAATTGCAGAACAAAATAAGTGCACAAAGGCCTAAGAAACATATGCTCTTTATTTTATCATCAAAGATTATAAAGCAAAAAAAAAGAGTACAATAAAGCCACTCAATTGGCTGGAGCAGTCGGGCTAGCAGTGGAGGCTGGGGCCTCGGAGGATGGGGCAGCTTGAGAGCCAATAGTAGCAGCAGTGGAGGTCTCGGCGGTTGGAGGAGCAGCTTCTCTAGACCTTGCAGCATCCTGGGCAAGAGGACATCCTGCTCGCTCATATAGGCATGCACACTAGCCTCGAGCTTGGACATGTCCAGTTCGGGATATTCCTTACCCAGGACAGACATGATGCACTCGTAGCTAAAGGTCACTCCCTTGTTGTACTCCTCTGCGAGCTGGCTCTCCAAGGAGTCCACCTTATGTTGGAGATAAGAAGCCTCTACCTCCAGGGTCCTCTCAAAGACATACCTCTACACGTCGAGGTCTTTTCGAGCATTCACCAGCTCATCCCGGACTACGGACAACTCCTTCTCAAGTTGGAGCTCCTTAGACTCAGCCAAGGCTACATTCTCCTTGAAGGTGAAGATCTCAGTGTGAAGTTTGGCTGCTTTCTCCTTTTTCTGCTCGAGCGTCTGCCTCAAGCCTTGATTATCGGCTCTGATCTTCCTCTCAAAATCCATGGGCTTGGTCTTAAAGGTAGTGACGGCAGCCATAGCATAGCATGAGAGGTGCTGGAACATGTTGGCCAGCTCGCTGACACTAGAAGCCTCCAGCTCCTCCACGAACTTCTATCCCATATGCCTAACAAAATCCCTGACATAAGGGTCAGTAACATCGGGCTGCTACTGCTCTTGAGAATGCCCGGATCGAGACCTGGCTGGAACAACAGCTCTCGAACCCATCTGAGGTGCTCTTTCTGCTGGCCGCTCATACCCTCGAGCAGGAGGAACAGCTCCGGTTGTTAAAGTAGCAGGGTCGACTCCGGGTCGCTAGGAGGAGGCAGGAGGCTGCTGGTCACTCTAGCGTGCTCGAGGGCTTTTCAATCGAGAAAGGATACCACTCATTTCTTTCCCTGGAATAAGGCCGAACTCGACAAGGTTATGAAGTGTCAATAGTTCCCTGCACAAGCTCGCGTTATCTAGAGCAGTGTTGGCACGCGAGTGAAGCTTCTCCCCAACCTAGTAGGACGAGCTTTAAGAGACTGCAACAATAACCAGGAAAGATAATGAGAAGAGTGCGAGGAAAAAAGTAAAGTAAAAAATGTAATGGACAGCAGACAACCTGGAGTACAAAAACGAGAGTGGATTTGAGGAACATCCTCAGCGCAGAGGCTGCCCGCCCCCAGTTTCCCCCGACAAAGAAGAATTTGCCCTTTCAATTGCCACCAGAGGTGGGAAGGTCAGTGATGGGTTTCTTACCCTTCAAATTGGAGGTGAGGTAATACCAACCTACATCTTTTGGACTACTCTCAAACTGGTAGAGATGCTTTATCTCATCTACCGTTGGCTCACCCAGATTGCACCATCCCTACAAAACATACAACCTTAACAGAACCCACTACCCATTTGGGTTCAGCTGCCCCGAGGCCAGACGCAGTTGGGACAAGACCCGGGCAAAATAGGGTTGAAGGGGCAACCTAACACCACACCTGAAGCATTCTAAATAAAGGGTAACATGCCCCCGAGGAGGACGGTGGGGCTTGCTACTTTTTCCAGGAAAATGCAGATCCACACTGGCCGGAATGTGGTAAAAGTCTCACACCTCATGTTGTGAAAAGTCTTGGTGAAAAGTCTCACACCTCATGTTGTCAATGGCAAATGACTCGGCCTCTGACCTTTGGCCGGCCCTCTACCCCCGTTGCAGCCGGGTTTCCCCTACAATCTCGACCCCTTAGAGGCTTGGGTCTCTCACCAAAACCCCCCTATTGGTCTCGGAGTCACTCGAAGAAGATGACTCTTCAAGGGACATCCAGCGGTGTTGCTGAGTGGCTGACATTTTTCCTAGGGACACAATCTACCAAGTGGGAAATCAGAAACCCAGAAAATGGAAAAAACAAGAATAAGAAGAAGGAGAAGAATTTATACCTGAGATGGATTCAATGATGGCAGATGACAGCGACAGTAGAAAGGGAAGTGAGTTGCACTTGCAGGCGGCTGTTTTTGGTTTAAGCAAAGATTGAAAACGAGAAGCACAATAAAGAAATTATGGATTTATAAAGGGGAAAGCATGTCATGTCAACAGGCAGCACGCTACTCAAGGGACGCTACTGTTCAAGTAACCGCCTGTTCAAAATTCAAATGAACGGCCCAGATCTACCCACACATCTCGCATTAAATGTGAAGTGATGGAAAAGGCAAACAGCTCAGCATGAGAAGGTAAAAAGAGGTGGGGAAACCTGCTCGAACAAGAAGTTTCCAGTCTTATCTCATTTCACTCTAAAAGACTAGAAACTGGGGGACTGATGTTTAGGTAATACTGAGCAGACCCCTCCATAGCAAAAGACCTAATTGCTAGCACGAAGATGCCCTTGCTAGGTATCAAAGTTGGTCGAGGTCAAGTGCTCCAATACTGGTCGAGCCCTGACCTTCTCTTCCTGATCAAGATTCTTGAAACACCGAGCAGTATCCATTCATGTCGCTGAAAACACCGTGGGTAGAGAGAATCAAAGCTCGAGTAGAGCAGACTTAAACATGACGACCCCTCCTCCTGACAACTTGACACGATGATCGATGCCTGGAAGGCACCCCATGCCATAGGGTTTCGTCACTGTAACCGATGACTGGCACACACCCTCACAGTATCATTAAACATAGACTTACACGGCACCATCATTGGGTCACAGGAACCCATACCCTTCTGACATCCCATGCCCCAAGTTGTGCCACAGTAACCTCTAGTTATCAGGAAGGCACAGAAGCAATTAATGCGGAGGTGGGAGTCTAAGTAAAGGGGGGGAATATGAGGATAAATACGAGACGACGGACAAGGTAAAGGGACGTTTGGCCCTTTGGTACTTTCTTCTTCCTTACTATTTCTTCCTTCTTCAAATCTAAAACATTTCAACTCCAACAAAACCACCAAAAACTTAAGACTTTCTCGACCACTTTTCCCCCTTTAAACGCCCTATCTTTCCAGTCTCTCAAACCAAGAGGGATACCAAAAGAATTAACCCGATTACTGACTTGAGTATCGGAGGGTTTTCACCAGAAAAACACCCGGCGACCCATGACATTCCTTCGTGAACGCAGGTCAGAAAGAAGTCACCGTTCCGATAGGGGAAAAAGGCAAGAGCCAGCAAGGGAGTCCTGCTCAAATAACAAGTGAGCAGAAGTCTACAGCATCATCCGAGAATGTGCAGAAAACCACATCAACATATATATATATATAAACATGGAACAATCTTGGTGCTTTATAGCCTAGTGTGGCAAGTGTTTGTGTTTGAGTCATAGATTGATCTTCTCCAGTTAAAAGTTTTGCGATGCCATAATTATCAATTGAGCAACCATGTTATCATCCAACAACATATTGTTAGGCTTCAAGTAACAGTGAATTACAAAAGCTGAATAACTAAAGTGCAGAAATTTCAAAGTTGATGCAACATCTATCATTATAATCAATCTTTGAAAAATGTCCAAAATGTAGTTTCTTGAATACAAAAACTTCTTTAGACTTTTGTTATGCATGTATTCTAATATCCAGGCCCTAAAATCTTCATTTGAACAACAATTGATGATTTTGGCAAGGTTTCGATGGCTAATATTTTCATCAAATCACATTTACATCAAAACTCTTAAATGCTCCTTCACATTATGGGTGAAAAGCCTTCACTACAACCTCAATCCCATCCTGAAGTTTTCCTATGTATACAGAACCAAAACTTCCTCTTCCAATTAAATTATTTTCACTAAATCCATTTGTTGCATGAAAAAGTTCTAGTTATGAAAACCTTTTCCAAGTTGTTTTTGGTGGCATATTAGTTTCATTTAGCACATTTTCCTTACTTTTTTGATTTCTAATGATCAACAAAATAATTATTATTGCAAATATAGTACTAAATTGTAAGATAATCCTTAGAAGAAGAATATTGTTTTAGAGATCCATACATTAAATTATTTCCCACAAATAATTTAACTTAGAAGTTTACTAAAGATCCTCCCTTAGGAATCTCTCTTTCTAACTTGTTGAATGAAATAATTAGTTCTTTGAGATATGAGAGTTTCTCTAAAGATGCAGGAATAGGACCAGAGAGATTATTATTGGACAACTTCAAGAATTTCAAACTATCAGATGAACTACAACAAATACAACATAAGAGAAGGGTGAATTGAGATTCTAAAAAATTTAGGACTTAAAACTGAAAGCAATTCAAACAGAGCAAGCAAATTCAAACTTTTCAAAATAAAGTGTAATAATAAATAAAAGAGTAAAGGATAGAGAAATACAAATACGTGATTTTTATATATTTTGGCCAACTATGCTTATGTCTACACCTCCAAGCTCATTTAGCTTGATAATTTCACTAAGCTCACCTCAAAGGCTTCAACAATACTTGCACTTGGCTTTCAAGATGTTAATGGATCTTTACAATAAGAGATTATTCATAATCTCTTAATCTAAGTGTATCCCAACACTTACGACTACTTAACTTCATTTTACAATAAAGTTTACAAAATGATTTATCTAACATAATATGTTTGATTATAAATGAACGCCCAAAGTGTGATTCAACTAAATGTTAACAAGTTTAAAGTTCAAAGAAAGATTGTATACTCAATAACAAGCTCAAATACAATTGTTGAGATCAGTCTTGTTTGAATCTAGTTGAGCTTTCTTTATAGTTAGAGCTGAAAACTAGCTATTATTAACTTTTGAAGTCTTAAGGCACCGTTAACTTATTTTCGGATCGTGGTTTTGACTTGATCAAGTTATTATTCAGTCCAATTTAAAATAGTTGATTATTCATTTACATATTGTTAGTTAGCCATTAGCTTTCAGAGACTAGACATCAATTCTGCTCGATAATGGTTAGCCGTTTTTCATGTCTTTTCGGTTACTCGTTTGCTTCTAGAAACCATACTTTAATTTTGCTTGATAACGCTTAGCCGTTTTCTATATTGTCGATTAGCTGATAATTTCCATAGAATTTGCAATCCTTCTTCAAGTTAACGATTAGCCGTAGTTTCAAGAGAGTCTGAAATTTTGCTTTAAGTTAACGGCTAGTTATTTTGTTAATAAACAGGAAACCATTTTTATCCAAAAACTTTTTCTTTGTTAAAAGACATTTTTGAACTTTGAAAATTTTGATCCAATTTTAAAAAATCCTTTAAAGAATAACATAAAACATGTTTGTTATCATCAAAATCATTATTATAAAAAAGTATATGCTAACATTCTCCCTATTTTTTATGATGACAAACTAACTAAAATTTTTTTTGAAAATTTTAAAACTCCCTTTAAAAATTAGCTCCCCTTACATAAATCAATCTTTATACAAATTATTTTAAAAGTCATTTATCATTAAAATTTTAAATCATACTTTCAACACATTTTCTTATAAACATATTTTAAACACATTTTCTTATGAACACATGAACACATTTTAAAAGTCATTTATCATGAAAATTTTAAAACATACTTTAAACACATTTTCTTGTGAACACATGAACATATTCTCTTATTCATCATATCTCCTCCTTCTTCATGAAAAAGAAAAAGACGAAAATGATAGTACAGAAAATTTGTGAAAATTTCAGTAAGACCTCCCTAGAATATCGAGAAAATCTATAAATTCAAAACTTGTAAGCGAATACTCTTAAATACTTTATAAATTATCTTAACGCTAAATGCAATAACTTCCAAATGCACATCATCTTAACTCCATCAACCAAACCATCATCCAAAATTATCATTGAATTAAACTTCAAAATCATCAACATCTAGATATCATTGAAATCCAAAATATCAAAAGAGTTAAACATATTATAAAGAAGTCATAAATGCATAAATGAATGTAGCAATATATGCATAAAAATACACACTGACATAAAAACTATAGAGGTGGATGTGATGATGACTTTAATGGAAGAACACTAAGGGCTAAAAGAATGAGCTGTCAAAATTGTTACTGCTGAATCTAAAACGTCTCAAACTGAGATTGGAGCTCTTATTGCTGAATTGTGAGCGACTACTGCTGTTGCTAGGAAATATAGTATCAACTCTACCCAGAAGCTGCTACAATATACTCTCTAAAGTTGGAGACTGCTTGAGGATAGGTGCCGCATCATCAAGTCCCTCAGGCCCAAGTTCCTTTTGCCTTTCATTTCATCCCCATCGTACTCTAATTTTCCTAGGGGTACGAGGAAAAGTTCTTAGCCTAAAGTCAGGTAGCTAATCGGCTAGATACATATCATTGAGGAATCCATAATCCTTAAGAGCAACTAGGGTATCTTTATTCCTAGAGGAGAGAGTCTTAACCACTGACTGCTCTTCTTGTAAAATCATATGATGTCATAATATTTCTACCTAAAATACCATAAAATATCATAAAATATGGACTTGCTCAGTGAGGGGAACGGTAAATTACTTTAAAATCTAAGTGATGATAGTATCATAGGGAAGGGACTGGCTAGTAACACTAGGGGTGGTCAATATATGGCGAAATGTATCCTAAGTTAACAGGCCTCCTCCAGATGAGTGAGTCAAATTGCCTAACATATAATCTAGCTACCTCATCACTATGACCTTAGAAGTGACCATATACTAAAGAATACTATAGAAGATGCGAACTTAAAATGGTAGAAGATGAGATCTAAAGGATAAGGAGCAGAGATCGTCAGAAAGGTCACCACATCTATAGATATTCCTAATGACATCAATATTAATAAAATCATCAAAATCTAGTTCGTTCCTAACGGTATAGATATTTAACCCTCAGGGAAATCTTAAAAATCTCACAGAGCTCAACAACATCAAATTTGATCTCACATTACCTACTTGTATGATTACTTTATCTTTTCGAGTTTGGAAAACCTTCATATTAGAGTAGAATATCCTAACTAAATTTAATAAACTCATTCATCAATCCTTAATGCATCCTCCCAAGGGCTTAAGAAATCTGTAATTTTAATCCCACATATAACAATATCAAAAAATTCATCAAGATTAGTATAGCATGAAGGAGTTACCGATTTGTCAATAAAGCTCATGTCGAACCTATGAGCCATATGAGTAAGTGGAAAGTATAGGCAAGTAAAATCCTTAGATATTGGCCGTAATGAACTAGGGCCCCTTTGAGCAATTTTTTGACCTGTTTACCATTCCTAGATAAAGAACTACTTGCCATTTTGGGTAAAAATTAGGATTGTTGAATTTTGACAAGTTTGAGGGAAAATGAATCAATAGAATATAATATGAGGGTAGAGAAAAGTTTTTATAGAGTCAATTTGACCAAAAATAGAAGAAATTGAGGTCAAATTTGAAGAAGTAACTTGTGAAAACCTGGGGTTTTAAATTAGGATTTTTGTGATCTAGGCTTGAAAGTGATTTTTGATTGCAAAAAAAGGTGTTTAGGAAGATTAAAATGCTATAGGAAACTCAATTTTGCCAAAAAAAATAATAATAAAAATTAGAAAGAAAGCTTGAGTATTTTGTAGAGAGATAACGGCTTAGGACCAAGGAAGAAATGGGAAAGACAAAGGGTTACTGTGCACATATAACGTGAAAAATACAAGTTGTTTATTTTGTTATCCGCAAGCCATTAGTATCCAATATTTTAAACCCCTATCAATACGATATTGGCAAGCAATTTATTTTGTTATCAATGAGCTGTTAGCAGGTATATTCCATACAAAAAACTTCTAAAGTTATCAGTGACCGGGTAACTTCTTATCGGTAAGCCGTTAGTGTCAATTATACACCACCTAAAAGTTGTCTGTCTAAAACGACAATCCATTTTTCTTAAGAGATAATTTCGTACATTTATTTCAATTTTTGGCCAAAATATGAGTTACTTCAAGATCATTTCTTAATCCTAAAGTACTTCAATGGTCATTTGATGCATGATTCATGAATGCATAATCAATAATGAAATATATTCAATAAATTAAACAATGAGGTTGCATAAGCAAAAACAACATATCAAGGTGCAACAATCATTATTCCAAGCTCATGCCTAATCTTTGTGAATTATTCTTTACTAAGGGGATTTATGAATATATTGACAAGTTTATTTTTAGTTGAAACAAATTCAATAACAATATCCCATTTTTTAACGCGGTCTCTTAGAAAATGATGTCTAATCTCTATATGCTTAGTCCTAGAATGTTGAATGGGATTCCTTGACAAATTGTTGGCACTTATGTTGTCATATTTAATAGGAATATGATTTAGCTTAATATCAGTCTCTAAGTGTTTTTTAATCCATAATGTTTGTACGCAACAACTTCCAGCTACAATATATTCTGCCTCAGTGATAAAAAGTAAAATTGAATTTTATTTCTTGCTAAATTAAGAGACCAGAGAATATCCTAGAAAATGACATATTTGACTATATTTTTCTTCTCAATCTTGTAATTGGTAAAATCTTACCGTTCTATTTTCATATCCAAACATTTTGAGTAAGTCTATCATGTAATTGGCTTGATTTATGAATATTCCTTCCTCGTTTTATTTTATTTACGGTCCAATGAAGTACTTTAGTTCTCCTAGCATGCTCATCTCAAATTCTTTGTTCACCCAAGATGAAAATTCTTTACGCAACAGCTTATTAGTAGAATCAAATCATCAATAAAAATTTGAATTGCAAGGATATCTTTATTTTTATACTTAATGAAAAGAGTTGTGTCAATTTTACCCATTAAAAAACCATGATCTAGTAAGAAAATTTTAAGTCTATCATATCATGTTCTAAGTGCTTGTTTTAAATCATACAATGCCTCTATTAACTTATAAATATGATATAGAAATTTTTTTTTTTAAAAACCAAGGGATTATTTCATATAAACTTCCTCCATAATGTAGCCACTTAATAATGCACTTTTAACATCCATTTGATATAAAATAAAATTCTTATGATATGCAAATACGAATAAAATCCTAATGGACTCTAATTTAGCTACAGTTGGAAATATCTATTCAAAATCAATTACTTTTTCTTTGTTGTAATATTAAGCCACCAGCCTAGCTTTATTTCTTATAATCATTCTAAATACCATTTAGTGCCTATGTCAAATTAGTGTTTTGATTTAGGAATTAATTCCCATACATTGTTTCTCTCAAATTGATTTAACTTCTCTTGCATTGTCATAATCTAAGATTCATCATTTTCCTCACCCAAAAAGGATTTTGGTTCAATTTAAGAAATGAATGTAGTATGGGCACAAGTATTTCTAAATGATGATCTAGTAGTTATTCTTCTAGAAAGATCTCTTAAGGTTAAATCTTTTGGATAAGAAGAAATACACGTCCATTCCTTGGGGAGTGTTTGAGAAGTACATTTATCTTGTTCCATATTTGTTTTTTCATGTTGTTTTCCAGATGATGTTTCCTTTTGGTTAACATCATCCACAACAACAACTTTTTCTAAAGAAGGGGGGTTAGATTTATCAAATGACACATGCATGGACTCATTCACAGCTACAGTTTTGTTGTTATAAACTATATAAGCCTTGCTTGAGTTTAAATATGCAAGAAAGATGCTAATATCAGATTTTGAATCAAATTTATAAAAATTATCTTTTGTATTTAAAATAAAACATTTGCATAAAAAAAACTATGAAATATCTAATGTTGGTTTTGTATCTTTTTAAATCTGATAAGAACTTTTATTGAGAGTAACTTTTATCAACACACGATTTAAAACATAACATGCAGTGTTAACAGCTTCAGCTCAAAAATATTTAGGTAATGTATTTTCATTTAGTATGGCCCTAGAAATTTCTTGAATAAATATATTCTTTCTTTTAACAACTTGATTTTGTTGTGGAGTCCTAAGTGAAGAGAAAATTGATATTCAATACCATGGTCTTTGCAAAAACATTTAAATGCATGATTTTCAAATTCTCCTCTATGATCACTCCTAATGCATGCAATGCCATAACCCTTTTCATTTTAAACCATTTTACAAAACACTTTAAAATCATCAAAGGAATCATTTTTATTGGCTAAGAATAATATCCATGTGAATCTAGAGAAATAATCAACAATTACAAATGCATAATAGTTACTACTCAAGCTGGCATATCTAGAAGATCCAAATAAGTATATATGAAGAAGTTGAAGTGATTTTGAAGTTGAAATATGATTTTTATTTTAGAAAAAGGTTTTCATTTGTTTGCCAAATTGGCATGCTTACAAATCTTATCTTTTTGAAAACCAATTTTAAGAAGATCTTTAACCAAATTATCTTAGGAAATCTTTGAAATTAAATCCATGCTTACATGTCTTAGTCTTCTATGTCATAGGCAACCATCATCATGCAATGTGGAAAAACATTTATCATATATAGATGTACATTCTATATCAATTGTATAAACATTACCACATCTATTTCCAACAAATAAAATTTTTTATCACATGCATTCTTAGTAACACATTTAGTTTTATCAAGAACTCTTTATAACCTTTATCACACAATTGGCTAATACTAATCAAGTTGTATTTTAAATTTTCAACCAATTATACATTTCCAATAAGAGTATAAGAAACTTTACTGACATTACCGCATCCAAGAATCTTCCATTTTAAATTATTTCCAAAAGAAGCATCTCCACCATTATCAATCTTGAAAAAGCTTGAGAACCAAGAATAATTTCTTGTCATATGCCTTGAACATCCATTGTCCAAGTACCATTTTTTTTTCCTTCAAACCCTGTAGACAAACTCTCAAGTTTTAAGTACCCAAAACTTCTTTGGTCCTTGAGTGTAAGTAATGGTTTATTTTAGAACCTAAATGCATTTTACTCCAAAAGATGCATTTATTTTAACTGGACACTTATACTTCATGTAACCTTCTTAATCGCAATAATGGCATGCAACTTGATTATTAATGGAGTTACTCTTCACAAAGTAATTTTTATAATACTTTTATTTCAAATTTGACTTATGGCTAATACCTCCCTTATCAAATATACATTTTTATTAACCAAGCAAATTGTCTAACATCTTTTCTCCATTTGTGAACTTTAAGACAATATCACTAAATTCAATATTTCTTTTCTTAAGCATCTCATTTTTCTTTCTCCAGTCATCTGCATGTAATTCTATATGTTCATGTGATGTGCTAGGTTTTTCATTTGATAATGTAATCTTATCATATAATGATTTATTCTCTAATTCCAGGCATGTAATTTTTCCAATTAGAGATAAATTTTTATTTGTAAGCTCTATCATTTTCTTTTTAAGGCATGCATTCTTTTTATTAATTTTCATTCAATTATCATGCAATTCCTTAAAGGCATCATATAATCCATCATCGGTAGGATCACTTACCTCATCAATTTCATCAAATGATTTATCTCCAAATGCCATACACTACTAAAAAAATGCCCTTTATTGATACTAAAATAGTGTCACTAATTACTTTTAGTGACACTTATTAATAGTATCAGTAATCTGGGAGTCAGAAAAATAGTGACACTTGAAAGTGGTGCCAAGGATTACTATTACTATAGTATTACAGATTTTATGACACTATAGTGATAGAAGTTACTAATAATTATTACGTGTCAAAAGTTCGTATCACTATAGTATTACTAATATAGTGACACTCTTGTAACAGTATTTACAAATGATTATTACATGTCAATAGAATACAAATAGTAATACTTTAGTGTCAATAATTACTATTAATATAGTATCACGAGTTAGTAATATCAATAAAACAATAATTTTGAAGACAAGATTATAGTATATCTTCGGATCAGTGAGAAACGCGTGCAGAAATCAATTTTTAATTAGTAAATCCATAACCATGAATAAGAAGATATAGAAGAATCATAACATTCGCCAACAGGACAGCGGCAAGACTACAAAGAAAATGTAAGCTGTCACAAATAGTCTAAACAAGTTGCTTCTTTACATTCTCATTTTCACACTAGTGTATGGTCACATAACCGAACAAAGGTCACATAGTTGTGAGATCCACTCTATGCCTTTCAAACACATATAGCTAGAGATTTCTGACGCTTCACATGCTGAAGAATAGGCTCCTTAACCTATAAAGATGATAAAAATAAAACCAACAAAGCCATTAGAATCACCACGTTTTCACTAGTAGAGGACATTTCATTCGGCAGCAACTTACATGGTATTCCGTGGTTAGAAGAAAAACAAAAAGAAAGGGAACAAGAAATGAAACATACCGTGCTTGTTTTCCTTAATCTTTTATCTTGAGTGGATCTACTACAGATAATATCATCAACCTCATCACAATTATTTGTGCTTCCATTTGTTCTGATTTTCTCATTTCCGGTACGAAACTCTCTCTTGAAGCTACCAGCTACTGCAGTTTCAAAATAAACTATCTCATTGAGCTACAAAGCGTTAAAAATCATAGAAAATTATCAGCGAGTAAAAACTTTTGATAGCATGCTAACCTCAGCCGACTTGTTGGAGTTTTTCGACTTTTGCCTTGGAGATAGTCCGCTCACTCCTGAAAGAACCACTTTGATGAATGTCAGATCTACCCTTTGTGCGAGTGACTTCAGATCCAACCGAGTGAAGAGCACCACATGTGGACGTGTCCATGTGCTTGCTTCCTGATTACAGAAGAATCATTTTTTAACATCATTACAACCATTAGATACAGAAAAATAACCATATGCTAAATTCTAAATCTTTAAGGAAATGATCATATACCAATTTTTTGGAATTCTTGGTGGTCCAACTTGTTAACTAGTTCATTGGATTCCACCTCCTGCTCAAAGTGAACAAGATAATAGATTGGGGATATAATCAAAACTTACTTATAAAGAAACTATAATCTTATATTTTATCAACACATAACACGGAGAAATATAAAATGATTTGGCAGATGGGTAAGAGGAGATCCCCATATACATCTTGAAATGGAGTTGAGTATACGGAGACATACCCATCAATGCAAGCTAAAATCTAAACAAACATCTTTATTCGCATCTAGCACAATCCATCAGAAAACAATGATACGGCTCAAACATTATGTCATCAACCGCCTCCTTACCATTCTATTATCAGGTAACCACCACCTCAGTGATTTGTTATACTAAAATATTGCTCCCTTTTTAGTATATAAAACAAAATATAATATAGTGGGTAAAAATATCTCTTCTCCTTCTTCTGATAAGAGCACGATTTCTTTTGATTCATGGCATTAAACTAATAACCCTTATGCCGTTACTCACAAATAAAAATAATTGAAGCAATAACAATTTTTATAGAGGCCGCATGTGAATCAACCTCTCCATGTTTATCCCAAACTATATATGTTGGAAGAAAGCCATTTTAAAATAAATGACCTTGTATTCATTTAGGAGAATGAAACTCTAGGTTGTAACACTCAATGCAAGGACATCTAATTAATCTACGATTTTATGAATTAAGTGTAACAACATTTACAAACTCTTCAACTCCTTTTTCATATTCTTTGGACACCCTTGCAGACTATATCCAAGATTTATCTATTTCTCTATACTATAGCCAATTTCAAAAAATCAAGAAAAATTCAATACTAATGCTATTAGTATAATTCCAATTGCAAATGGAAGATTGATAAATATATAATGTGAATAGGAAAGAAATAATGCAAATACCTTAACTAATAAATATAGGTTTAATAATATATCCAGGAAGACCATAAAGATGAACTGAATAAGATAAGTGAATTAAATTTCTACATCATAGAGCCAATTTCAAAAAATCATTACAAATTCAATATAGAGGCTATTCATATAATACTAATTGAAAATGAAAGGTTGATAAGTTTATAACATAAATTGGAAAGGATAATGCAAACATCTCAGCCAATAGATACAATTTTAATAATATATCTAGGATGATTAGAAAGATGAATTAAATTTCTGCATACTACAGCCAACTTAAAAAAATAATAAAAAATTCAATATCGATGCTATTCATATGATTCAAATTGCAAATGAAAGATTGATAGTATATAATGTGAATAGCAAAGAAAATATAAAATAATCACAGCCAATAGATGCAGTTTTAGAAATTCATCTAGCATGGTCAACAGGTGAATTAAATTTTTGCATCTTATAGACAACTTCAAAAAATCATTAAAAATTCAATACAGAGGTTATTCATATAATACTAATTCTAAATGAAAGATTCATAATTATATAACATAAATTGGAAGAGACTATGCAAACATCTTATCCAATAGAAGTGTTTTAATATTATATCCAAGATGATTAGAAAGATGAACTAAATTTCTGCATAATACAACCAATTTAAAAAAATCATTAAAAATTCAATACCAAAGCTATTCATATGATTCCAATTGCAAATGAAAGGTTGGTAAGTATATAATGTGAATTGGAAAGAAACTATTAAAAATCACAGCCAATAGATATAGTTTTAAAAATATATACAGTATGGTTAGAAAAGTGAATTAAATTTCTGCCTCTTACAACCAATTTAAAAAAATCACTAAAATTTCAATACAAATGTTGTACATGTGATATCAGTTTGCAAAAGAAAATTTTAATTAATGTATAATGTGAAATTAAAATAAAATAAGCAAATAGCTCATCCTTAGAACAATGATCGCTCTCATACATTTTGTCAAATACCTTATGAGCACAACCTTTTATCATGTTTTTTTGACAAATTTTGTTTCAAATTTTGCCCACGCAAATATATTACACAACAAAAAAAAAATCAAATGTAAAATTTAATTGTAGATTATAACCCATTAACAAATTTATAAAATACTAGTTTACCTCATTCATGCAAGTCCTATAGAAATCTTAATTGCTTCAATTATCCAAGTAGAGCAAATTTATCCAAATAATGAAAACGAATCCATCATTAAGATGCCACATATAACTCTTTATAGAACTAGCCCCAAACAAAGAAATTGATATAAAGGCCAACAATAGTAATTTTAGATCGTTCTATAGCTCTAATAGGTTTGTTACTCAAATCCTCTTCTAAATCTTCTTCAGAAACGCTAGGTGCTACTACTCATTAGCAACTTCTACTTACATATTCAATAAAGCAAAAGTTGTATCTAGCTGCAAAAAGCATTTGATGAGAAAAAGATACCGTGAAGAGTTTAAAATATCGAAAGAGATTTTGATTTAGGTGGGAGAAACAAGGGAATTTGGGTTAGAAGAATAAAGATTTTAGGTTTAAGACTTTCGTTTATTTTAGTTTTAGGGTTTCTGTATAAACGAGGAGGGAATCGATTTTAGGAGTAGGGGGAAAATGAGGAGCCAAAAATTTTTCAAGTGTTAAATTTAGAGTGTCAAAAATTTTAACAATAAGAATAACGCTGTCGAAAATTAGTTTATACGCAACAAAAACCCTAGATTTCCAAACAAGTACAAGGTTGCATTTGCACTCAATAAATGTCAACCAATTAACAAATGAACACTTAAACAATGACAATAGAGAAAGAGATAAAGAGTTACCATAACACTGATTATTCAAACTTTCAAACCCTAGCTTTGCCCAAATTCTTCACGGAATGGCAGCCCTCAAGGTTTTGATGGAGAGAGCTTTCAAGGTAGAGAAAGAGAGAGGGAGAGGGAGGGAGTTAGAGAGAGAGATCGAGGAGGGATAAAGAAGAAAGGAGAGAGAGAGCTTGGCAGTCGTACGTGGGATAGGTTTTAACTTTGACAAAAAATTTTCTATTTTAGGTTTCATATACTTAACTTACTTTAATTTTTAATTGTTATATACTATTTAATGTAAATTAAAAGATTAAAATGAAACTCTTGGTCCAGTGGTTTAATGTTTAAAATTGAGCAATTTATGCTTTAGAGCTTTTGGGTTCGATTCATCATAGGTATAAAATTAAAATTTTATTTTTTAACTACTAATACCTTAGTGTCACAAATTTCTAATGTTTAATTTATTGACATACTAGTATCAGTAATTTATGACATTTATTTGTTAAAAGTAGAAAATAGTACATATGTATATAATTACTGACACTTTTTACAAAGTGTCAGTAATGACCATTTTTCTAATAGTGATAAGAAGAGATAGGTTTGACATTTCTTGTTGATCTTCATCTTCACTTGTTTTCTCATCAATGTCATCCCAAGTTGCCACTATAGCTTTCTTCTTTGGCTTGTTAAGGATAGGACATTCTGATCGTATATGTCCAGGTTTCTTGTATTATTAACATGTGATTGGCTCTTTCTTTCTTTTTCTTATTTTTGAAGTTTCTGAATTTTCTCTGGTCATTTATTTTCTTGAAGAATTTTCTGAATCTCCTTGCCATCATTGCTATATCTTTATCATCAAGCTCGCTTTCATCATCACTCTCATGTTTTAAGGCTTTGAGTGCAATATTTTTCATCTTCTTTTTCTTATTGCCTATTTTTGCTGCCAAGTCTTCCTCTTATGAAATAAGATAGCCAATTAAATAATCAATAGGTAAAGTATTTAAATCCTTAGCTTTTTCTATGGCAGTTCTTTTATACCTCTATTTAGTTGGCAATAACCTGATGATCTTCTTAATATTTTCGCTATTTGAAAAGGTTTTGCCGAGTACTCCTAAGGTGTTCACTATATACGTAAACCTATTATACATAGCATAAACACTTGCATTTTGTACCCTTATATACAACTTCAAATTTATTCCAAATTTTCTAGGCATTTTTATAATTAAACACTCTATGGAACTCTTTCTTATCAAGTGCATAAAATAAAGCAATCATAGCTTTGGAGTTTAAAAACAACTCTCACTTTTCTTCCTCAATCCATTAATTTCCCCTTTCTTTTTTACGGATATAAAAGGACCATCATTAACAATTTCTCAAATCTCATAATTAAAAGCTTGCAAGTAAATTCTCGTTCTAGTTTTCTAATAAAGGTAGTCATTTTCATCAAAGAATGGTCGTCTAATAATAGATTGGCCTTCTCTAAATGTAGAATTATTTTAGTTTTTTATTGATCTTTAACTCTAGACAGTTAAGTCTAAACAAGAACACCTTGAATTGATATTGAAATACTAGTTATGAAACCCAAGAGAGAGTGTGAATTAGAATTCTAAAAATTTTAGTACTTAAAACTAAAAGCAAACCAATCAAAGCAAGAAAAATCAAAATGTTCAAAATACAGTACAGTAATAAATAAAAGAGCAAAGGACTGAGAATGCACACACATAATTTTGATATAGTTCGGCCAACCTTGCATACGTCCGTGCCTTTAAGCTCCCTAAGCTTGAAGATTTCACTAAGTGCTCCACCAAGGCTTTAACAACGCTTACACTTGACTTCCAATATGTCAATGGACCTTTATAATAAGAGATTATCTCCAATTTCTTAACCTAAGTGTATCCTAACACTTACAACCACTCAACTTGATTTTACGATAAGGTTTACAAAATGAATTCCCTCATATAATATGTTTGATTACAAAATGACTTCCC